>OY728147.1:218886498-219486498 GCA_963277665.1 Viscum album
TGTCTGGACATACTCGATCCTGAACTCGACTGCCTGGGGTCCTCCTTCCTTAGTTAATTTAGTTGGATGTTGTAGATGAAACTCTCTTGTCATCTCATAAATCTAAGGCATAGTATGAACAATATCCCTTTCCATGGATTGCATGACCCTCTAGAAGTTATCACAAAGTTGAACATCTATTTGATCCTCAGGAACTACAGGAAGCTTTGGTTCAGCTATACTAAGAGCATGTTAATTTATACTCTCCTAATTCTCAAGTCAAATATGACAAGGAGGAATTTTCTCTATAAGGAAAACACACACCTTAAAAAACTAACTATAACAAGGTCAACCTCAACATGTGACAACAACATATAACCACTAACTCATGGTCCCTCTAAACATGGATTATAAGTGTTTTAGAATGGCATGTCAATTCATTTCTTTTAGCAGGTAAAACAAATATCTCATGTCACATTTTAATAGGAAATTATATATCACATGCAATTAAATATGTCACTATCATGAACAATGAATGTCCATATATCCCTATGTGTATATTATGATGGATGCATAATTATCTTGCGTCATACTGGGCCATGAGTATAAATCTCAAGGATCAACAACATTATAAAATAGTAATCTCACACAAAATGTGAATCAATCAGGGTAAAATAACATCAATTGTAACAAGTGAACATCATGAACAATAATCTCATCCCTAGGCACTCAGATGTTACCTCGCACATGGGTTAGCTACTTCCATCCAGAATCTCATTACTAAGTCCTGACACATCATAGTCTCCTTTCTACATTTCCTAAATATCAAGTAACAGAAAAGAAACTTGTTGTGACACTTTGTAGAATCCCTCGATCTGATGTTGTCTCACGTGGCCAGAAAGGGTTGGTTACGATACCTAAAGCATGCCTCCCCGAATGCCAGAGGCTTCCGACTAGCGGTGTGGGTGGGATAAGTATATTGGGGAGACTATACCCCCTATATTCGGAGTTTACAACACGATAGAAAATATCTAATAATAATAAACAAATATCAGAGTACAAAAATAAAGGAAATAATATAATACAGTAAAAACCAACAATAAAAGTCAACTGAACAATACAATGAATACTAAATGAATAATGTAATGACATGATGCAATGAAACTAAATTTAATTCTAGAAACAATATTAGTAAAATACTAGTAGACTCAAATAAAGACTCAACAGTCCTCGTTCCCAAACCCTACATCAATCCCATCTCCAAACTCTAGCCTGTCTAATAAGGTAATCAATAGCAAGGTCGTTTTCCCTTGTCCAACCCTACATCCACATAATCTGCTCAGGTACTCAATGGCGGCCCGAATAGGGTGTTATTATAACTCAGTAGGTCAATGACACCATGTCTAAACAAACTAGTATGATAATAAGAGTATGCAATAAAGTGATACAAATATGTATGAATTAATTTAACAATTAATAAAATACAATAACAACCTACTTCGACTCCATTACAGAATATCTCTTAGAATGTCTCACAAAAATGCCAACCAAAACCATACAACCATGGTAAAATAACCTACATTGGCATCATGTAAGAATATCTATGAGCATGTCTCACAACCATGCCAACCAAAACTATATACATGGCATAGCATAACAATCCAGGTCAAATCCCTATAAGCATTAAAACATCCAAGACAAATCCCTATAAGTATTACAACATGGGATTGGTCCGAGCCCACTCAATATAAGCATTACAGCATGGTACTGGGTCGATCCTACTCAATATCAGCATTGCAGCATATGAGTGTGCATGTGTTGGGGTTATGCCTGATATATAATCATTTCAGCATAGATTACAAGATATGTTAGAACAACATGGATATCACAATATCACATCATAAGCCTCAATTGTTAATTATGTGAATTACCATTTTTCTTTTAATTACCTCTTTCATTTATATCACAAATGATCAATAGTCAAATAAATAAGCTACAAACCATAACTTAGGGATTCTTTATCAAGAAATCACCTAAGGTATCATGTCATGATAAATAAACTTTAATCCATTAGATAATTCATTTATATTCAAAGTTCACTCACCCAATGAGTAGCCATATGCCAGGTCAAAAACCAATTGAAGCCAACAGACTCCAAGAAATAATCCTATTCATTATTTAATTAATTTAGGTGCATGTTATGTTGGTGCAGTCACAATATTTTATATACTTGGAAATTATCAAACCATGAGGTTAAAATTTAGACCCCTTTCCTTTAACCAGCAGAGAATGCAATGCTTCCAATAGCAAACATCCACGAGGAAGAAGGTGCAGATGATCGCAAAGAGGTTCCAAGATCAAAACCAACAATGCACACAGTCAAGAGATCACATCGAAACATCTGGAGAAACAAGGGAGATAAGGGAAAAACTTAACCAAAAAGGCTTACTAGGTATTGATCACACAAAAGAGACATCCAGAGGGTAGGTTAGCACTCCAAAATTGCCTAGAATATTCCCTAGGTTCGAGAGGAGAAGGTTTTAGTGAGTTAGAATGTAAAAATCATCCACACAACATACTTTAAAATAAAAGGTTAGGGAATTACATTGCATTTAATGTAGTTATATGTTGTTTAATTATTTTTAATGGGATTCACCAAAAAACTCATCACCTCAGATTATTTTATTAAAAATACCCAAAAATTACATGATGTGTAATCCATTTACACAACATGTAAATGTTATGAAGATGTTTTTTCATCCCATTTCCTTATTAAACAACCCAAAACCCCTTTAAAGAGTATCAACTTACCAATAACTTGTGATAACACTTGACCCATTTATACCTGAACTCCATTAATTCAAACAAACATACATCCTTGAACTTTAAGTCATTTTCCCCAAAAAATACTCTCCACATGGATCCTCTCTAGTTTTATAAAGTTTCCTCACAACCCAAGACTACGTTTATTCAAACGGTAGACATTCACGATGAAAACACAACCACTAAGGTTTAAAGATGAGGAAAAACTCAAACAAAAGAAGTTTAACAAAAAAAATAGAGAGAGACATACCTGGAAAAATATTGGATCTTACAGAAGTGGTTGAGGTTTTCTTTATCAGATAACTTTTGATTCATCTTTGATGTAGTAGGTGGAAAAGTCTCAATGTGGATACTCATAGGCAGAGGTGATGTGTGATCATGTTGGCCATGGTGATGCTCCTGAGGGGTGGTCAGAGGATGGCTAAAATCAGGTGTTGTTCTAGGAGAGGATGTTTGTCCCATAAGATATTCCTGAGAGAGTTCTCTGTGAGTTTCATATCTCACCTTTAGCAGTGCATCTTGATGTGACAAAGGTGTATCGTGGCTTGATGAGACATCTTTGGTGGTCAGGGATGAAATGGTTAGTAGCGGAGTTTGTGGAAATATGCCTGGTTTATCAGCAGGTAAAAGAGGACCACCATGTTTTAGGAGGTTTTTTGTAGTCCTTAAATGTTCCCAAGTGAAAATGGTAGGACATATCGATGTATTTCATCATAGGGTTACCCCATATTAGGGAGGTTATGATGCAGTTTGGGTGATAGTGGACTGACTGATGAAATCAGATCACTTTCTAGAAATCCATGAGTTAAGTACTGTGGATGTTTTGGTGAGGTGGTATGTGGATGATGTGGCTAGTCTTCATGGGGTACCAAGGACCATCATCTCTGATTGGGATACTCATTTTACCTTATGAGTTAGGATGGGATTGTAGCATGCTTTTGGATTTCACCCTCAGACAAATGGGCAGACGGAGCGGACCATCCAGATGTTGGAGGATATGTTGTGGGCATGCATCTTTAACTTTGGTGGATCTTGGGTAGGACACCTACCTTTGATTGAGTTATCATAAAATAATATCTATCACTCATCCATTGGTATAGATTAATTTGAGGTGTTGTAGGGGTGACTTTGTTATTCTCCATTGTGTTGGACATAGGTTGAAGAGTTGGCAGTTCTTGGTCCTAATGTAGTGCAGATCATGAATAAGAAGATTCAATTGGTTTGTGAGTGGATGAGGGCAGCACAAGACTTTCAGAAGGCTAATGCTAATCATAGGCATAAGACCTTGGAGTTTGAGGTTGGATACCATGTATTCTTGAGAGTCTCCCCTCAGTGTGGGCAGGGGCATTTTAGTAGGGGGAGTAAGCTTTCTCTCAGATTTGTTGATCCCTTTGAGGTGTTGGTACGTATTGGAAAGGTGGCATATTTTTTGGTGTTTCCACTGCGGTTATAGAGTATCCACAACGTCTTTCACATGTAACAACTTTTTTGAGATCTTTACGATGACTCCCATATTATTAACTGGGGAGAGTTGGATATTGAGGACGACATTAAATTCATGGAGAATTCAGTAGAAATCCGGGATCATTGAGAGAAGGTAATGCATGTTTGAATCATCCCCTTGGTTCATGTGTTATGGAGTCATGGTGGCCTAGAGAAGATTACTTAGGAGCGAGAGGCACAGATGTGTTCCCAATACCTGAAGGTGTTTTGAGTTTTGCTTTGATCTTTTTTGTTGATGATGTGTTGTTTGAATCTTGATATATTATGAGATGTGTTTTTTACCTTGATGTGTGATGTGTAATAAATCCCTAAACATGTATAAAAAGTGAACTTGATTCCTAATTGATTTGCATTAACTTTGATGCGATAAAACCCGTAAGGGCGAGTCAGTGTCGCCTAGAGCGGATAGTATCTTAACATGGAGAATAAAATTCCTTAATTCATGTGACCGAGGTGGTGAGATTTACTGGTTATGGTAGTGGTTGGTTTAGTTTATGTGGAGGTTGGTGTGGTTGTGTGGAAATGTGGTGGTTGTGGCTGGTGACCAGATGATGTAGTTTTGTGCTCGGTGGGAGTTGGAGATGTGGTTGTGTAGTGTGTTTCATGGGTGTTTCGGTTGGTGAGTTTGGCTAGTGGTGGCATTGTAATATGACGAGATCCTTGAAAGGTATCTCTCATGGTGGTTGTTCGGACCCCTTTCCTTATAGTTCTGGTTTTGGATTCTCAAGGGATAGAATCATTTGAGAGGTATCTAATGTAATGGTTTGTGTCCTCCTAGTCTATTCCTTTGTCAGTTTTGGTGTTAGAGGTGTTTTAGGGAAGGATTGAAGAGGTTTTTGGTACTCAAAGGAGGACTAGAGTGATACCGGAGGTGTTGGATATTAAAAAGTTGTAGGAAAAAGGAATACGCATCATGTAAATTTTACACGACGTGATAGTATGGTTTATGTCTTGTGAAGGATGGTTCACATGGTGTTACATGAAGTGTAATAAATTCAGGATTTAATGGTTTAGGTGACATATTTTTTGGTGAAAGGTGGAAATTTTGGAAAACCCATGGTTTACACACCATGTAAATGTTACACGACGTGTAACTGGCAGGATCCAAGTTATTTTATAACCCTTCATCTGATTTGTTTCGCATTCGACCACCTCTCTTATCTTTCATTTTGGAAAAACCCTAGGCACCCTGAGGAGACCTTACAACTCCCCTTCCTCCTGCTTTGATCCATTGGTTATGATGGATGTTTATTAACGATTCTGTGGTGATTTCTTCTCCCTTTCTTGGTGGCTTCCTTTCATTCTTCTCTTGGGGATTCATTGTGGTGATGTTGCTTTGTTTTGGGAGGATATATTGGTTTTGTTTTGAAAACCCTTTTGTAGGGACCCATAGCTTGACGTACATGGAAATTACATTACTTTTGCGGAATACTTAATACATAACAAAAACCAACACTCAAGGATTGTAATACTTTAGTGTCTTTGGAAACTCGGAACAAAATCTTCTAATCGTTGTGAAAGATCTTCAACATCTCCCATAAAGATCTTCCTTTTTTTCTTACCTAAAAACTTTCTTTATATCCTGGGGAAAATAAAACATAAAAAGGTTGAGCTCAAATTCTCAGTAAGGGCAAACATAGAGAACATAAAACAATCCATAAACATTTGAAAGCAAAAACTTGAACATAAAATTTAAACATCAAAATCTTGAGCAAAGTCATAAATCTTGGAAGTACGTAAGGCATATATAATAATGGAACATCAATCATGATAAAATATAATGGGAATAAAACATGTAATTGTGGAAACCATCAAGGACATGTTATGATTTCCATAGTAGCCAAGGCATTGCTGCCAAGACCATCTTAGTGGACAAAGTCCCTTTCTGAATCGAGTTCACTCCTTGTTTCAGTCCTGTAACACTGAACCGGATTAACTTACCGTTCCAGCCATGTCTATCTCATGAGATATAAATCTTTACCCAATGCATTGGAGGGAGTTATAGGTCTCACCCATCTCATAATGAAATCATTCTTGCGTGTGCCACAACATAAACATAAATCATTCATCATTACCCAAAGTATAAAATGGGTTTCATAAACATCATCCCATTATAACATAATCCATACAAAAAAAATGGATATCATTTCATCATAAGAAAAGTGAAACAATGTAAATCATAGAGACATTATACTTGAAATATTCACATATGAAATAATATCATCTTAGATGGAAAATGGTTTTGATAAAACACTTGAAATGAATTCTTGAGAAAAATATCATTTCTTCTTCAAAATCATTTTATTTTCACAAAATGCCATGAAATTTTAAAAGAAAAGTATTTTGTTGAAAATTTTCATAAAATCTTATAGAGTAATCTTCATGAAAATAAGGTGTTATAAAACCATAAAAATCTGTTCATGTCGTATAAGTTAAAAAAAATATTCTCCTCGTACTTTTGTCAGAAAAGTCAAAAAGTACCACGTATGATAAACAAAAGAAAGATTCCTTACATAACACAAAGTAAAAGTCAAAGATCGGTAAAAATGACTTTAAACATACATTTAATAATATTAAACACTTTATGAAAAACATTTTTATGGACATGGATGAAAAATATAACCCCAGTAAATACTTACGAATAAACAATCTCGGATAAAAATGAGATTGGAATAATTATCCCTTACCTTAGGTCTGATATGCTTCGTACGTATCTGAACCTCCTGTATAATGATTTAAATAATGTCATTGACTTATTAAATAATCATATTCATTGATATGATATCATATATGGTTCAATTATGACTTTATAATACTCGTTCTTTTATAAATTCCATGTTAAAGCTATGTTTTGGGTAAAATCGTTTCATTTATCGTACGTGTTTTGATTTGTTGTTCTTGATATTATTATTACTTATATCATGATTTACTTACTTAAAAAATTTAAATCATGATTTATATATCATATATATTCAGTATATACATATATATAATAGATAGATGAATGAAATGAAATACACCGTTCATGGAGACGGTAGGTCGTACATACGCATGAACACTGTTTTCCTTTCCTTATTGACTTGAATGAAATTAAGTAGATGAAATAAATATATATATAAATAAATACAGTAGCATTATTATGTCATATATTTCATTATTACTTATTATATATACTTTATAATCATTCTTGAATGGTTAACATAGAGAATGAATCTCATCGCGTCGTGGAGACGGTAATCCGTACGTACGCACGAGCGATGATATCATTCCCATAATTATTGAATTGAATTGGGGTGGATGATATAATTTCTAAGAATTAGTATTATGTTATAATAAATATATATAGTAATTATTTACACCATTATACCCATCCAAGTAAGGTGGTGGTGGAAAAATAGATTACACCACGGCGTGGAGACGGTATTCCGTACGTACGCACGCGCGGTGATTTCGTTTTCCATAGGATGGATAGAAGGTGAAATAGGGTTGTTTCATATTTATAATAACATATCAGTATATAATTAATAATTATGTTATTACGTTATAATTAAACAACTAAAGAAGAATAATTTGAAGAAGAAAGAAACTTGAAAGAATCGTTAGAAGAGATTACCTCTTCCTCGACGCACCTCCTTTAAACTTCTTCTTAGGGTACTAGAGTTGGTATTTTGAGAAGACCAGAACCTCTATGATGTAACTAGAGAGGTTTATAAGAGTAATTTTTATGGGTTTTCTGAGCTTCAAGGCTCAAAATGGTGTGAAGAGAAGAGGGAAGGGGTGCCCTTTTTATAAGGGAGGAGAGGGGCGCCTTAGGAAAATATAAAATATTATTTTATAATAAAGTCATATTCGGTTTTTAATAGCTCCAAATTGATTTATTTATAAAATAAGGTGGTTATGGGTTGAAATACTCTCAGACAATAGGTTTTAGACAAGTTTAGGTTACTATTTTATCCTTATCATTTAGATTTAACTCTAAGTTAAATAATTTAACTTTTACCGTATCTTTTTGTTTTCTTACACTATATGGTTAATAAACTTACTATAAAAAGACAAACGAACCCCAAGTGGTTAATTATTAATATATATATCCTTATATAAGTCATTTGGACTAACCTTATATTTTTAGAAATAAAATAACAATTAATAATATAATATTTGTTTTAAAAACTATTTTATGTCAATTTTGACACTATTTGGTACTTGATTTTTGTGAAAAATCATAACAGCATGATTAGTTCTAAAAAAGATAATTAAACAAATAATAACATGTAATATTAACCTATAAAATTAGTTTAATTCATAAAAAGTATAAAATTACATTTATTTGGGTATTTATACATCAATTATGTTAATATTTCATTAATGAGGTAATTATTGTATCATAATTGTGTAATAAATAAATTAAATTATTTAATGTCTAAAAATTATAAATAAAATACCATTATGTAGGAAATATTTTTATCTTTCTAATTAATATTTATAGTCGAATTTATCTTATGTATAACCCTATATTAAAAATGTTTTATTTATTAAACTTTGATTTTAACTATTTTAATTCTTCTTTAAATAAAATAATAATAAATCTCCTAATCTAATCCAAGTGGACCTAAATGGTCATATTTTATTCCTAAGGTTGTTTTTAGTCGAATTAAACTTATACAATGGAATTATGACATGTTTTAGGGTAATAATAATATCATTTTTACCCTTAATTACCCTATTTACTTTTGACCGTGGTAAAAAAAAGTAAAAAGTTACTATTCACCAAAAATTATTTTTATCTTATTGAACCACATTTTACTCCTTGATATTAACCGTGTCTCTAGTATTTTCTAAAGTCCACTCACAGAAGCGGTAAAATTAAGTTTTATGTATATTTTCAAATTCTCCTAGGAGGTGGGTAAAAGACGGTGAAAAGTTCAATAAAATTTTTATATGTCTAAAATTATTATAAAATGACTCCAATGAATTACATTGATCTTATATAGGTATTATGTATCAATTTTAACCTAAAATAAATTTAAATCAAATAAATAATTATTTATATAAAAAGTCGGTTTTTAAATAGTAACCCAGTGTTTTCACTATTCATCAAAAATTGAAAGTTTTCAGAAAAATACCAAAAATTCACCCTAGTCTAATTTCTATATTCCAAATCCAAAAATGAAGTCCATTTTGAAAAATAAAATTTCAAAAAGTTGGTATTACTATTCATAACGGCTAGTTCATAATAATATTATAATAATATCTCGTTTAGTGAAACTCAGTATTGCGTACTACACACGCTATTGAGGAAGGCCGCGATTGTGTGTAATGCAATCCAAGTCAGGGATGCGTGTATTGAAAGCTCCCTTTGGTGTTGCATATATCATAATCAAAACTTATTTCATTTATACATTAAACAAAATCTATACCCAATGTCACGTAGAATAATTCTCACAAAACGAACTTGAAATTGTGTATAACACGAGCCAAGAATGGTGTTGCATATACTGCAAGCTAATACGGTGTTGCGTATAGCACAATCTAATTTTGGTGTAGCATACAACACAAGACATCAAAGTAATTAAAAATAATATTTCTCAAAAAATCTTAGGTTGTTACATTCTACCCCCCTTAAAATGAATTTCACCCTCGAAATTCGTCGGGGTTATAAATGGTTTACTACTTGAAAGTTTCTTTAATAGAAACCCACATCATAAAAAGGAATACCAAAACTTATCTTTAAAAACTAAGTCATGAAACGTAACGGTTACCCAAATTAACTAATCATTGGGTTTCCACATAGAATAGCATAGGTGAAAATATGGATATGGAAGAAAAATCTAACCATCAAGTTCTGATGGAGAGTGGTAGATAACATGGCTATGAAAAATCCAACAATCACAAATCCATAAATTTTTTATGATCTAAGGTACCATCTGATTCATTGGATATAAGGGCACTAGGACAACATTTTTGGTTTTCAAGATCATTTCCCTAAAGTTGAAGAATTCGAATTATAAGAAATACTTACTTTATTTCGGTATAATCACACCGTTGTTCATGCCTTGAACAATTTCCACTTCATATCTTAAATAAATGAAGTTGAATTTTTCATTCGTGAAGTGTTAGCAGATCATGTGATAGAATTATGAGTCATTCCATATGTCTCAAAAAAAATGTTAGCAAAAGTTTTCCAATATACATAAGTCCATATATGGCGATATTAAACGTATATTGTTCCAAAAATGGACTTATACTTCATCTATCATACCGCTTAATAAAATAAAACCAATTTATACTAACCAATGACTTCCTGTAGGCCAGTGGTAGGCGATAAAGGCTTGTTGCACTTCAGTTGTGGGTTCGATTCTCATATCCTTGTCCAACGCGACGGGTTGTAGCCCATCCTGCATGTTGTCCTTTTTCTAAAACTACATTATAATATCGAAAAAAAATTCTAGCCTTAAACAATACTGACTAGTGTCCAGCATAATCCATTCCAATCTTTAGGCTTATCCAAAATACTTTTGTCTAAGCTTATAGTATAAAGAAAACAATTACTAGAAATGTCCTCTGTTGAGCATGTGATTACCATCATTTATCCCCCATATATCATATGATATATCTTGTTGTGACTACCTTAATCATGTATTCTATTGAAAAAATAAATACCCATTGAACCTTAGTGAAAACATGAATGCTATAAAAAGTTAACTCTTTCCACATACCAAAATCCCAAAAAATTTATATACTCAAACCATAATATCACTTAGTCCTTATATCAGTCATGAGCTCATGAATACTATTAAACATCTCATTATCTTCTTATCCCTTCATTATGCGCATATCATCTACTTTCCAAAAATATCTGAATAACCTTTCATGGTTATCGGTACCATTCATCATATACTTTCAAAAACTCAAGAAAAGACAACAATGTAACAATCCTTAGATTTTTCTTTATTCCATAGTACCATACATTATTCTTGATAAACATACAATCATTCCACAACCTTCTTAAACCAATGACTGAGCCTCATCATTTCTTTCATCTCATATATCAATTTTAGTCTATTCATCATCATCAACATAAATACTACCCATACGACCATGCTGATTCTCTTCATGAAATTTTCCCTTAGAGCATTGGTTTGCATAATTCATGTACATTCCACATTTAAAACATTTAATCATTGTTGATGTCGTAGCAATACCATTATCCTTGTCCATGGTGTTAACTGAACCTTTTCCTTTGCACTTACTAGATTTGTGTCCTTCTTTTCCACACCCAAAGCATCTTCCAGTTCCTTTGAAACATTCTCCATGATGCCTCTTCCCACATGATTTACATGAGGGAAATTTAACTTTCTTTCCTCTATGATCATCATGAAACTCCATCTTTCTCTTATTAGCTGAGTCGGGAAACTTACCAAAATTGAGATTATTGATCATATTATGAGATTGATGATTAGGCATAATAACGATGTTTGGACTTCCAAATCCTGTTTCATTTGGTTTCTCATGAAGAATTCCATTCCATTGTCCATCATATCCTCCATTATCGTGAATCTTCCTGTTTCCAGCCATTTTCTAAAACCCAAAAAGAATAGTGTGAGAGGCCTAAATCATAATCAAAGGGGAGTAACTTCAATATCGAACATCTTAGGTTTAATTCTAATATCGTTACCTTAATTATAGGACTATAACCTATACTTATATGTAACCTTAGGGACATCCCTAGACATTCCTTAGAAATATCTCTAGGGATCTCACTAAAGTCCTCACATCCTGGTTTCCAAAGGGTGACTAAACATTTCCTCTGATACCAACTGTAGGGACCCATATCTTAACTTACATGGACATTAAATTACTTTTGTGGAATACTTAATACATAAAAAAACCAACACTCAAGGATCGTAATAGTTTAGTGTCTTTGGAAACTTGGAAAAAAATCTTCTAATTGTTGTGAAAGATCTTCAACATCTCCCATAAAGATCTTTCTTTTTTTCTTACCTAAAACCTTTCTTTATATCCTGGGGAAAAGAAAAGATAAAAAGGGTAATCTCAAATGCTCAGTAAGGTAAAACATAGAGAACATAAAACAATCCATAAACATTTGAAAGCAAAAACTTGAACATAAAATTTAAACATCAAAATCTTGAGCAAAGTCATAAATCTTGGAAGTACGTAAGGCATATATTATAATGGAACATCAATCGTGATAAAATATAATTGGAATAAAACATTTAATTTTGGCAACCATCAAGCACATTTTATGATTTCCATAGTAGTCAAGGCATTGCTGCCAAGACCATCTTAGTGGACAAAGTCCCTTTCTGAATCAAGTTCACTCCTCTTTTCAGTCCTGTAACACTGAATCAGATTAACTTACCATTTCAGCCATGTCTATCTCATGAGATATAAATCTTTACCCAATTAATTGGAGGGAGATATAGGTCTCACTCATCTCATAATGAAATCATTCTTACTTGTGCCACAACATAAACATAAATCATTCATCATTACCCAAAGTATAAAATGAGTTTCATAAACATCATCCCATCATAACATAATCCATACAAAAAAAATGGATATCATTTCATCATAAGAAAAGTGAAACAATTTAAATCATAGAGACATTATACTTGAAACATTCACATATGAAATAATATCATCTTAGATGGAAAATGGTTTTGATAAAACACTTGAAATGAATTCTTGAGGAAAATATCCTTATTCAAAATCATTTTATTTTCACAAAATGACATGCAATTTTATAAGAAAAGTATTTTGTTGAAAATTTTCATAAAATCTTGTAGAGTAAGATTCATGAAAAAAGGCGTTATAAAATCATAAAAATTTGTTCATTCCGTATAAGTTAAAAAAACATTCTCCTCGTATTTTTGTCGGAAAAGTCAAAAAGTACCACGTATGATAAATAAAAGAAAGATTCCTTACATAACATAAAGTAAAAGTCAAAGAGTGGTAAACATGAATTTAAACATACAAGGAAGAATATTAAACACTTTGTGAAAAACATTTTTATGGACATTTATGAAATATATAACCCCATTAAATACTTGCGAATAAACAATCTCGGATAAAAATGAGATTGGAATAATTATCCCTTACCTTAGGTCTGATATGCTTTGTACGTATCTGAACCTCCTGTATAATGATTTAAATAATTTCATTGACTTATTACAGAATCATATTCATTGTTATGATATCATATATGGTTCAATTATGACTTTATAATACCCGTTCTTTTATAAATTCCATGTTAAAGCTGCATTTTGGGTAAAATCGTTTCATTTATTGTACGTGATTCGATTTGTTGTTCTTGATATTATTATTACTTATATCATGATTTAATTACTTCCAGAATGTAAATAATGATTTATATATCATATATATTTAGTATATACATATATATAATAGATATATGAATGAAATGAAATACACAGTTCATGGAGACGGTAGGTCGTACGTACGCATGAATGTTGTTTTCCTTTCCTTATTGACTTGAATGAAATTAAGTAGATGAAATACATATATATATACATAAATACAGTAGCATTATTATGTCATATATTTCATGATTACTTATTATATATACTTTATAATCATTCTTTAATGGTTAACATGGAGAATGAATCTCATCGCGTTGTGGAGATGGTAATCCATACGTGCGCATGAGCGATGATATCATTCCCATAATTATTGAAATTAATTGGGGTGGATGATATAATATCTCAGAATTAGTATGATTTTATAATAACTATATATAGTAATTCTTCACACCATTATACCCATCCAAGTAAGGTGGTGGTGAAAAAACAGATTACACCACGGCGTGGAGACGGTATTCCGTACGTACGCACGCGCAGTGATTTCATTTTCCATAGGATTGATAGAAGGTGAAATAGGGTTGTTTCATATTTATAATAACATATCAGTATATAATTAATACTGATGTTATTACTTTATAATGAAACAACTAAAGAAGAAGAAGTTGAAGAAGAAAGAAACTTGAAAGAATCGGTAGAAGAGATTACCTCTTCCTCGACGCACCTCCTTTAAACTTATTATTAGGGCACTAGAGTTGGTCTTTTGAGAAGACCAGAACCTCTATGATGTAACTATAGAGGTTTATAATAGGAATTTTTAGGGTTTTTTGAGCTTCAAGGCTCAAAAGGGTGTGAAGAGAAGAGGGAAGGGGTGCCCTTTTTATAAGGGAGGAGAGGGGCACCTTAGGAAAACACAAAATATTATTTTATAATAAAGTAATATTCGGTTTCAAATAGCTATAAATTGATTTATTTCAAAACTAATGTGGGGATGGGTCGAAATACTCTCAACCAATAGGTTTTATACAAGTTTAGGTTACTATTTTATCCATATCATTTAGATTTAACTCTAAGTTAAATAATTAAACTTTTACCGTGTCTTTTTATTTTCTTACACTATATGGTTAATAAACTTACTATAACAAGGCAAAAGAACACCAAGTGGTTAATTATTAATATATATATCCTTATCTAATTCATTTTTCCAAACCTTAGATTTTTAGGAATAAAATAATAATTAATAATATAATATTTGTTTTAAAAACTATTTTATGTCAATTTTGACACTATTTGGTACTTGATTTTTGTGAAAATCATAACTGCATGATTAGTTCTAAAAAAGTTAATTAAATAAATACTAACATGTAATATTAACCTATAAAATTAGTGTAATTCATAAAAAGTCTAAAATTACATTTATTTGGGTATTTATAACATCAATTATGTTAATATTTCATTAATGAGTTAATTACTGCATCATCATTGTGTAATAAATAAATTAAATTATTTAATGTCTAAAAATTATAAATAAAATACCATTATGTAGGAAATATTTTTAACTTTCTAATGAATATTTATAGTTGAATTTATCTTATGTATAACCCTATATTAAAAATGTTTTAGTTATTAAACTTTGATTTTAACTATTTTAATTCTTCTTTAAATAAAATAATAATAAATGTCCTAATCTAATCCAAGTGAACCTAAATGGTCATATTTTATTCATAAGGTTGTTTTTGGTCGAATTAAACTTATCCAATAGAATTATGACATGTTTTAGGGTAATAATAATATCATTTTTACCCTTAATTACCCTATTTACTTTTAACCGTGGTAAAAAAAAGTAAAAAGTTACTATTCACCAAAAAATATTTTTATCTTATTGAACCACATTTTACTCCTTGATATTAACTGTTTTTCTAGGATTTTCAAAATTTCACTCACAGAAGCGGTAAAATTAAGTTTTATGTATATTTTCAAATTCTCCTAAGAGGTGGGTAAAAGACAGTGAAAAGTTCAATAAAATTTTTATATGTCTAAAATTATTATAAAATGACTCCAATGAATTACATTGAACTTGTATAGGTATTATGTATCAATTTTGACCTAAAATAAATTTAAATAAAATAAATAATTATTTATATAAAAAGTCGGTTTTTAAATAGTAACCCAAAGTTTTCATTATTCATCAAAAATTGAAAGTTTTCAGAAAAATACCAAAAATTCACCCTAGGCTAATTTTGATATTCTGAATCCAAAAATGAAGTCCATTTTGAAAAATAAATTTTCAAAAAGTGGGTATTACTATTCATAACTGCTAGTTCATAATAATATTATAATAATATCTCGTTTAGTGAAACTCGGTATTGCGTACTACACACACTATCAAGGAAGGTCGCGATTGCGTGTAATGCAATCCAAGTCAGGGCTGTGTGTAGTGAAAGCTCACTTTGGTGTTGTGTATATCATAATCAAAACTTATTTCATTTATACATTAAACAAAATCTATACCTAATGTCGCATAGAATAATTCCCACAAAACGAACTTGAAATTGTGTATAACACAAGCCAAGAATAGTGTTGTGTATACTGTAAGCTAATACGGTGTTGCGTATAGCACAAGATAATTTTGGTGTAGCGTACAACACAAGACATCAAAGTAATTAAAAATAATATTTCTCAAAAACTCTCAGGTTGTTACACCTTTGGTGCGGTGTAGGTTAATCCACGAGTTCCTTGTGTAGTGGTGGTTTCTGGGCAGTTTCTTCTTCACCTTGTGATGCACAATAAGATTGGAATGCTTCTTTGAGGTAGGGAATCCTCTTTCTCACTCTTCTATGTGCTATATGTGAGATCTTCATGATTTTTCTTACCTTTGGGTAGATCATAAGGGCCAATATAATCATATAATTAATCATCATATCTAAAAATTGATGGGTATGGCGAGTTATCTCATGCTTTACTACTTTTATATATGTTGTTGATGTTATTATGCATGTATGTTTCCAAATCTGAAAATAACGGTTGTTGGGAGCCTTATTTGCGCTATAGATGTTATGTTGTGTTGACCCTTGTTGTGTTGTTATATGACCACACCCTAATAAAAGTTTAAATAATGTATATTTGGTTGATAATTGGTTTACCTATACATTTGGTTTGTGTGATAATACCCATGCTAATATAAAAAAGTGATGTGATAAAGCCCCTAAAAAAATGCGAAGTCGATATGTGTGGTTGTTGTGTGTGGTTGTGTTTTTTATGATGATTTGTGTGGCTTGCGATGTTGTGTGGTGATGTTATTGGCCAGATAGGTTTTGTAATATGCGGGATAGTGACGCAGTGGTTAGTTTGCATGGATGTGTTGTGGGTAGTTGTGCGATGCGGTGTGATGAGGTTGTGGGGCATAGGTTGTGGGGAAGAGGTTGTGGGTCAGAGGTTGTGGGGCAGAGGTTGTGGCATAGAGGTTGTGGCGTAGAGGTTTTGGTGTAGAGGTTGTGGTGTAGTAGTTGTGGTGTAGTGGTTGTGGTATGTGGTGGTTGTGGTTTTGTGATGGATGAAACATGTGGTTGTTGTGTTGTGAGATGAGTTGGGTGATGTGATGCGATGAAGATGGTGGATGTGTGATGTTGTGGTAATTGTTTTGTGTTGTAGTTTTGTTAGTTTCCCATGTAGTAGTATAATAAATTATGGTGTTGAATGAAATGAATAGTTCAATGGGTTAGTAATTTAATATAATGGGATGGAAATGGATATGTGCAGTAAATGTATTAATGAATAAATGTGGTGAAACTTGTCAGTGGAAAGTGGAATATTGTGTGGCTTGTGTAGCGGTTGTGAGGTGTGTTGCATATAGTGGTGGCAGCAGTTGTGACAATTGTTGTGCCATATGGTTGTGGTGATGTGGTGTGCGCTAGTGCTACTGATGTGAAATCATAGGTTGGGTATTGTGTTCTATCTCTATATCATGTATGTTTATGTTATTTTATACATGCCCACCCAAGTTGGATAACCTTAACAATGCTCAGAGGTGCTAAGTTATGGGTGTTTTCCCCAACATCTAGGATAGTAGTGATACAGATGGCTAGATACCCCCTCTCCCTCACTCTTCCTTCAGCATCAATGTGATGGTTTAGGTGATGACTCAGGTGTCTTCGGGTGAGACGTGATGTGTTGGACCAGGTGTCTTTGGGTGGGATGTGATGTGTTGGACCAGGTTTCTATAGGTGAGACATAATGTGGTGCAATGTGATATTTGGTGGGGGTCATGCATGGTAGGATGTGTTAGAGTTTGTGTCCTGAGAACCAACTTTTTATACTTTGATTACATGAATGTACACTTATTATATATTGTTCATTGTTCTTTATGACTATAATATAATAATGTCCTGGAATATTTGTTGCATTAATAAGGTCATGGAATATCCCCGCTATGATGAGAACCTTGAAATTCTATAACAATATTCTTAAATAAAGTTCTACGGTTGGATGACATACTATGATAGGACACATAGTATACAGACTGTCATGTGCGAGTACTCGTAAAAAGATGAGACTCTCTCTCATAGAGTTCGCACTTGGTAATCTCCAAGATGGGAGATTATGAGAACAGACCTGCCAGTAGTAATTCTGCATGTCTTGGTGTCATTGTACATTGCTATCTATGAGCGTGTGTAATGGTCCTTATACTGGAAGATTATCATTAACTTATGTCATGACTCGCGCACTTAGATTTGCTAACGAAAACCGTCACGAAGACAGCTGGAGGGAAGTAGGGTGCGTTGGGTGCATCACGAATGACATGTTGTTAATGGATAAGTCGAGGAAGGATGTGTCCCTTACATATTTATGGAAGTAGATATCTTGGTCCCTTTGATTAAAATAGAAATTTCGTCCAAATTCCATGGCCATGGTGTCACGACGAGTTTATTTCTGGAATTCAAAGAATGACGGATCAAGCATATAGGTTTATGACACTGCCATGAAACCTGCTTGATGAGATATTGAGACAAAAGGATTAAATTACATGGTAAGTGTTCGTATGAGGTGACACGTCAATTCGGCATCAACTTCTTTCTCTTGGTTTCCTTGACCCGTTGCTAGACAGTAATCTTGGACTTTAGGCAAGCCCGCCTAATGCCAATGAGAAAGAGGCCTAGAGGGTCACACACTAAGTGTATCCAAGTATCTCAAGTAGAATAAAGACTATTCCCGTATGTGGTTTAATAATTATTCAAAGAATCCTAAATCATTTTAATGTTAGAGGAAGAATAAAATGAAAACAATATATACACGTCATGTATATTGAATGTACATGTCGTGTCGTTTTCATTTCAGAAAGGAAATGAAAAACGAGTACACATCATGTATTAATGATTACATGCCGTGTAGTTTTCCCAGTCGAGATTTTGAGGAAATAATATTGTTTTATTAAATGATATTTATTATAATCAGTGTGGGCGCATATCAAGGAATTAATGATTCGATATGGGGATTTTCAATAAGAGTTAATGAAATAAATAAAACGCGTAACGCGTTTATTTATTGTCATAACTCTATAACCTCAAACCCGATTATAAATATCCTCACAACCCCAACATTTTTCCCTAATCATTGTGCACAAAAATTCTAGAGAATTCTCTCAAGGCCAAAAGAACTCCTTCCTCTAAGAATGCTCTCAAGACCGAGAGAGATCCTCCTTCATCGGATCAAGGCGATCTAACACGGACAATGCAAGCAAAGGCTTTTCCATGCTAGCTCTCAAATATTCCTTTGGCAACATCCAGAGATATGTGGTGCACGTGTGGATCACCGCTATAGGAAGTCTATACTTGGATTCTGCGACACAATGACGAATCACATCAGAACATGATCAGAAATATCAACGAAGAAAGAACGCCATAAAAGGTACTTCTTGTCAATTAATTAAATTAATTATAATCAACCTGTGATGATCCTCCTTTGTGGTTTTGGGACTATTCTTCTTCTTTGTCTATTTATGGGATTCAATCCGTGGATTCTGGCGTTTATCTTCGTATTGATCCTGGATTTATCATTGCTAATGACAAAAAGTCAAGTGGGCACATCCACCCACAAGCTTCCACTATGCTCGGGACCTTCAAGTGGTATTAGAGGGAGGTTACAACGTTGATTATAGTTATTTAATTTTCATTGATAATTTATGCATTTATATTTGATTCAATTCAAGATAAATCATTCTATAAAATTGAATGAACGAGATATGTTCTTCGTCCTTCGTTTCTCGATTCACATCACAGAAAGGATCTTTTAATTTTAATTTTGATTAAAATAAAAACGAGGAACTCATTCGAAGGAGCCACTCATTCTGTCTGTACAACACAGGAATACATGGTGTGTAGTGAAATCTTCACGTCGTGTACTTAGGTTCAAAGAACCGGTACTGGTCCACCAAACCACATTGTGTGAATTGAGCATACCTAAGTTTTTTAATACACCGTGTTGACCAGAATTGAACGGCGCATGGAAACCAGAATACACGGTGTGTATGTTGAATCAACACGTCGTGTAGTCCGATCCAGCCCAGGTGAAACTGTGTACAAGGAGAAGCTGTGTAACCGCGTACACGGGACTTCCAGGCTGATAACCGTGTAACAAGGAAGTACATGATGTGTTAGATTAATCTACACGTCGTGTACTCCAAAATTTCCAAAGTACAGAAAACACACCAAAGCCCCCGGCGTGTACTTTGGATAAAGGGTGAAAATAAATACACGTCGTGTAATATAGCCTACACGCCGTGTACTTTCTAGAAATGGAATTTCACAAGGTTTCCTCCAAAGTACAAAGACCCGTACACAGAATATGGATGAGAAAAATCTCAAGGAAATTCATAAAGGAATTTAAGATAAAGAATTGATTAATTATAAGATCATAATTAATTGAATTCAAGCATGACTTATCTTGAATAAAAGAATGATTAAAAGAATTTGAATATTAAATATGCGTAAATGTCGTTTCATGCTATGGATGATCATGAGCTAGACCAATTACCCTTTGTGTGTGTATGGTTTCATTTAAATTTATTTAATTTAAATTCGTTGTCCTGCGATCCTTCTTCCAATAAAATATAGGGCATGTGTGCTCATGGTTTCTTTAATGTAAACCCCATGTAATGGAGGATCTCCCAAGCCAGAGGAGACGGTTCAAAATCTAAAGTTGAAGTGAAACCAACCCAAGAAGATATAAAGGTGGACAGGTTGGATCTGAAAAACATGAACCATCAGGTTCAAGGGGTTTTTCCCTAGGTCAGGGTTAGCTTATCAAAACCGCTAGATAAGCTAACCAATAGAAGATCATGATCATGCAATATTATTTTATTTCTGTCAGATTTCATGGTCTATTTATTATGTATGTGTTGTCGCGATCACATATTTAATGAAATAAACAAGCATGCAAAGATGGAATAAAATAAAAACCGGACTATGCGTAAACATTATCAGAACATGGTTAATCACTTAAGCAAGAATCACTTAATATTAACAAGCATGTGATAATGTGAAACTACGCATAAAGGATTAAAATCCCTCAAATACCATATTAATTCAGACCAAGCCTTCTGTTACTTGATTAAGGGAAAGACTCAATAAAACTATGTATTTAACCAACCCTTTTTGGGACACTTACTTTTATAAAGGAATCTCTTATAAAAGTTTCGGGTTGACTTAAAAATTTTACATCAAGAGGAGTATCCCTTGCTAGACTTGTTGTAAAATAGAGGCAAGTGTTGAGGAAATACAAGTCAGGATTTTAGGATTGGGGATTCCACTCAACAGATCAAGGAACTGTAAGCTCACGGTTGGCAAAGACCTCCCTACCTAAATACCTTTAAATATCTTGACCAACCCTTTTTGAGGTTATGCGAAGGGGAATATGGATACTTGCCATTATAATGTCATAGCAACTAGGCATTCCAAGTTCAATGGTGGGGGTCATTGGGACATGATAAAATAGTGGTAGAATTAATAAATTCATTTATTATTTTTCATAAAATGTAATCAAAAGGTACTGATAAATCTGCTCTTTTAATTTGTAGAATCAATATGAAAAACTCGTCAACCACATTTTCTCTACGATCAATTCTGGATAAAGACAATATCCTCACCAGAAATAACTTTCAGGAATGGTTTAGGTGCCTTCAGGTTATCCTACACCATGAATGAAAATTTTACGTGCTAGAGTCCTCACTTCCTGATTCGCCTACCCAAGGGGCAAGTGATGAAGATTTCCTGGTCTATGATCAACATTTGAATGATGCACTCGATGTTCAATGTTTGATGTTGTCATCAATGTCTAGTGATCTCATGAAGTCTCATGAATACATGGATGCCTATAGCATGCATGAGCACCTCTATGGTCTATACCAAGAGAGAGAAAGATAGGAAAGGTTTGAGATCTCCAAGGCTCTATTTCAGAGCAAGCTTGGAGAGGTGCCCCAGATGGGCCTCATGTAGTCAAGCTCATTGGATACATTGAGTTCTTAGAGGTTCTAGGGTTTAAACTCCCTGAAGAACTGGGTACCGATCTCATTCTTGCATCACCCCCCCCCCCAAAAAAAACTTCTCTAACTTTGTTGTAAATTTCAACATAAACAACATTGAGAAGTCTCTATATGATCTTCTTATCCTCATTCGCCAAGTAGACAATGATATGAAGCATGAAAAGCCTTATATACTTATGGTGAATAAAAGGAAAGGGAAGGAAAAGAGCTTTAATCTCAAACTTTCTTCAAGGCCTTCCAATAAAAGTAAGATCAAAGGGGAGGTAATAGAACAAGAGGTTGTTTGTTTCACATGTGGCAAGAAGGGCCACTAGAAGAAAAACTGCACTCAGCCAAGGAAGCAAGGGGAAGATTCAGGTGCATTTGTTATCGAATGAAATCTATCTATTTCTACAAATTGGGTATTAGATACTGCTTTTGGTGCTCACATCTGTATCCAAATACAAGAACCAAGTAGATTCAGAAAGATTGACTTAGGTGAGGCGGATTTGCGAGCAGCCAACGGAGCCAGACTCGCTGTTGTAGCTGTCGAAGACTACCACCTCACATTGCCTATTGGGATGGTCTTATTATTAAAAAGATGTTATTATGTACCCTCTGTAACCAAAAACATTATTTCAGTGTCCATATTAGATACTAATGGATTCATCTTCAAGTTTGGAAATGAATGTTGCTACTTTTATAAAGATAGAATTTGTTTTGGTAGGGCACATTTATATAATGGCCTTTATGTGTTAGACTACACAAACCAAGTAATGGAAATCGATGAAAAAGTTAATTCACATGACTCATACTACACCCAACTTTGGCATCACCAGCTAGGTCATGTCAATGAGAAACATTTGACAAAATTACATCAAGATGAGTATTTAGATTCTTTCGAACTAAAACCACTTGGTGTATGTCATGCGTGTCTACAAGGAAAAATGTCCAAAGCCCCATTTAGTGGGAAAGGTGAAAGGGCTAAAGAACTTCTAGAATTAGCTCACACAGATGTGTGTGGACCATTTCCAATTGAAGTAAGGGGTGGGTTCTTGTACTTCATAACTTTTACTGATGATTTTAGTAGATATGGATATATTTACTTAATGAGGTATAAGTCGGATTCTTTTGATCAGTTCAAAGAATACAAGAATGAAGTTGAGAACCATCTTGGTAAGAATATTTAGAAACTCTGCTCAAACAGAGGAGGAGAATATATTAATTAGGACTTCATTGATTTCTTATGGGAGTTTGGGATTCTATATCAACCCACTCCTCCTTACACGCCTCAGTGGAATGGTGTAAGTGAAAGGAGGAACTGCACCCTGTTGGACATGGTGAGATCAATGATGAGTCATGCGAGTCTTCTATTATCCTTTTGGGGATATGAATTACAAACAACAACACACATACTAAACCAAGTACCAACTAAATTGATAAATGGTATTTCATATGAGTTATGGAGTGGATGCAAAGTCATGTTATCAAGTTTACATGTATGGGGTAGAAAAGCATTTGTTAAGGCCTCTTCAGGTAACAAACTTGCACCCCAAGGCACAAATTGTACCTTTATAGGATATCTCAAGGAAACAAAGGGATATTACCTATATAACCCCTCAGATAAAAAGGTTACAATGGAAAGACACTCCATATTCCTTGAGAGGGAGCACATCTCCAAAATAGATAGTGGGAGTGAGATAGACTTCGATGAAGTTGAGGCTCAAGATACACAGAAGTTGGTACAAGAACAGATTCCACAAAGCCCTGTGGAAGAAAAATCTGTTCTAGAGACACAAGAACTGCGTAGGAGCATGAGAGAGGTGAGATAACTAGAACGATGTGGTTTTCTTGTCACTAAGGATGGTGACTCATTATTGGTTGACAATGATGATCCTCTTACCTACAAGGGATTAGTTGAAGGCACAGACGTTTCCAAGTGGCAAGAAGCCATGAATTTTGAAATGGATTCCATGTACCAAAACCAAGTTTGGATTTTGGTAGATCCTCCAGTTGATGTAAAGCCTATTAGTAATAAATGGGTATTCAAGAAGAAACTAGACATGGAGGGACAAGTCATCACCTATAAGGCACGACTGTTTGCAAAAGGTTTTAGACAGCGTTAAGGAATTGACTATGATGAAACCTTTTCACTGGTTGCGATGTTGAAATCCATCAGAATCCTATTGTCCATTACCACTTATCATGACTATGAAATTTGGAAAATGGATGTCAAAACAGCATTCCTTAACAGGAACCTCCAGGAAGATGTCTACATGACACAACCTGAAGGGTTTGTGACTCCAAATGATGCCAACAAGATATGCAAGTTGCAGAAATCCATTTATAGATTAAAGAAAGCATCAAGGTCATGGAACATTAATTTTGATGAAGCCGTAATAGAATTTGTCTTTGTTAAGAATGAATGTGAGCCTTATGTATACAAAAGTTTTAGAGGAAGTGTAGTCGTTTTCCTAATAGTATATGTTGATGACATATTACTAATTGGAAACGAAGTACTTGTCTTACAGTCAGTTAAGGAATGGTTGGATAAATGCTTCTCTATGAAAGACTTGGGCGAGGCAGCATATATTCTTGGGATCAAGATCCATCGTGATAGATCCAAGAGAATGTTGGGCCTGAGTCAAAGTACATACATTGACAAGATACTGAAGAGATTCGGTATGGAATAGTCTAAGAGGGGATTGTTTATAGTGTCACATGGAATTCATATTTCCAAGAAAATGTGTCCTCAAACACATGAGGAAAGAAAGAAAATGTCAAGTATCCCTTACGCATCCGCGATTGGGTCAGTCATGTATGTTATGCTATGTACAAGGATAGATGTTGCTTATGCATTAAACATGGTAGGAAGATATCAAGCTAATCCAGGAGACCATCATTGGATGGCAGTCAAGACTATCCTTAAGTATCTGAGGCGTACTAAGGATATGTTCCTGGTTTATGGAAGAGATGAGAAACTAGTCATCAGAGGACATGTAGATTCTAGTTTCCAGACTGATCAAGATGACATAAAGTTGCAGACTGGATACATCTTCAGTTTGGATGGAGGTGCAGTGAGCTAGAAGAGCTCAAAGAAAGGTGTGGTCGTAGATTCTACATTAGAGTATGAGTATATCGTAGCTTCTGAGGTAGCTAAAGAAGCAGTGTGGATGCGAATCTTTGTCCAAGAGATGGATGTAGTACCTGGTAGTAAAGATCCCATCACACTCTATTATGATAATACTGCAGCGGTGGCACTTGAAAAAGAGCCAAGGTCACATCAGCGGAAAAAGCACATACTTTGGAAGTATTATCTCTTGAGGGATTTTTCTCAGAGAGGTGAAGTTGCAGTGAGCATTATTTCCATGGAAGACAACGTGGCAGACCCCTTGACAAAAGCTTTGACTCAGCAGAAACATGATCATCATGCGAGGTCTGGTGGACTAAAAGTTGTAGGCAGTTGGCTCTAGTCCAAGTGAGAGTTTTTTAGAGTTGGTGTCCTGAGAACCAACTGTTTATAATTTGATTACATGAATGTACACTTATTATATATTGTTCATTGTTCTGCATAACTATAATATAATAATGTCCTGGAATATTTGTTGCATTAATAAGGTCATGGAAGATCCCCTCTATGATGAGAACCTTGAAATTCTATAACAATATTCTTAAATAAAGTTCTACGGTTTTATGACATACTATGATATGACACATGGTATACAGACCGTCATGTGCGAGTACTCATAAGAATATGGGACTCTCTCTCATGGAGTTCGCACTTGGTAATCTCCAAGATGGGAGATTATGAGAACAGACCCTCCAGTAGTAATTGTGCATTTCTTGGTGTCATCGTACATTGCTATATATGGGCATGTGTAATGGTCCTTATACTGGAAGATTATCATTAACTCATATCATAACTCATGCACTTAGATTTGCTGACGAAAACCATCACGAAGACAGTTGGCGGGAAGTAGGGAACGTTGGGTACGTTACAAATGACATGTTGTTAATGGATAAGTCGGGGAAGGATTTGTCCCTTCCATATTTATGAAAGTAGATATCTTGAGCCATTTGATTGAAATAGAACTGTTGCCCAAATTCCATGGCCATGGTGTCACGACGAGTTTATTTCTAAAAGTCAAAGAATGGCAGATCAAGCATATAGTCTTATGACACTTCCATGAAACCTGCTTGATGAGATATTGGAAAAAATGGATTAAATTATACGATAAGCATTCGTATGAGGTGACACATCAATGCGGTGTCAAATTCTTTCTCTTGGGTGCCTTGACCCATTGCTAGACAGTAATCTTGGACTTTAGGCAAGCCCGCATAATGCCAACGATAAAGAGGCCTAGAGGGTCACACACTAAGTGTATCCAAGTATCTCAAGTAGAATAAAGATTATTCTTGTATCTGGTTTAATAATTATTCAAGGAAGTCTAAATCATTTTAATATTGGAGGAAGAATAAAATGAAAACAAGATATACACGTCATGTACATTGAATGTACATGCTGTGTAGTTTTCATTTTGGAAGGGAAATGAAAAACAAGCACACGTCGTGTATTAATGATTACACGCCGTGTAGTTTTTTCAGTCGGGATTTTGAGGAAATAATATCGTTTTATTAAATGATATTTATTATAATCAGCGTGGGCGTATTTCAAGGAATTAATGATTCAACATGGGGGTTTTCAATAAGAGTTAATGAAATAAATAAAACGCGTAACACGTTTATTTATTGTCATAACTCTATAACCTCAAACCCGATTATAAATATCCTCACAACCCCAACACTTTTCCCCAATAGTTGTGCACAACAATTATGGAGAATTATATCAAGGCTGAAAGAACTACTTCCTCTAAGAATGCTCTCAAGACCGAGAGAGATACTCCTCTATCGGATCAAGGCGATATAACGTGGACAATGCAAGCAAAGACTTCTCCACACTAGCACCTATAGATTCCTTTGGTGACGTCCAGAGATACGTGGTGCATGTGTGGATCACCGCTAGAGGAAGTCTACACTTGGCTTCTATGACGCAATGAATAATCACATCGGAACGTGATCAGAAATATCAATGAAGAAATAACACCATAAAAGGTACTTCTTGTCAATTAATTAAATTAATTATAATCAACATGTGATGATCCTCCTTTGAGGTTCGGGGACTATTCTTCTTCTTTGTCTATTTCTATGATTCGATCTGTGGAGTCTGACATTTATCATCGTATTGATCCCGAATTGATCATTGTTAATGAAAAAAAGTCAAGTGGGCACATCCACCCACGATCTTCCGCTGCGCCCGGGACCTTCAGGATGAGGGCACAAGTTTGATGTCATTCAAATTCATGATACTATACTGCTTTGGTTATGGTTGTGATATGTGGCTCAGGTGTCTACGAGTGGGATGTGATGTGATGTGATGTGTGACATGGGTGTTTGTGTGCAGGATGTGATATGATATGATGTGATGTGATGTGTGTGTAAGGGATGTGAGCATAGGATGTTTGGCGTTAGGGTGTGAGAGTGAAAAATCGGTAGGGAAGAGGCATCAGGGCACCTTGCTTTGTTATGATCTCGATGTTATATTATTAAACTGGATGCATGATTTTGTGAGTGATCCATGGTGAGGATGGGTTTGATTATATGACCTGTATAGGTGCTTGTTGGTTCTACTATTTTTTCACTAGAGAATTAGCGTGCTCTTTTTACAAGTTCACTTGAGGCCTTGGTTATATCCTCACTGAGTATACCTATTATGCTTACCCTACATATATAAATTGTTTTCAGATTTTCATGAGGACTTTGGGGACTAAGCTGGACAATACTAGCTGGGTTGGAGTTGTCATTGAGTTTCTTCCATAGGTTTGTCTTTTTGGAATTTTCTTTTCAAAATTTTATATGTATCATTTTTATTTATCTATGCATTGTAGGATGGTTTTTGGTTTTCCTTTATATTGTCTGTTGGATTTTTTTAGTAATATTTATCCTATCTCCCGATCCTATTTTATTTATAGAGGATAATGTATCTCATATTGTGATATTTTTATACCCTCAATTATAGTCACCAACCTAGGTCCTACTGGAGGCGGGACTCAGAGGTCGTTATCTCTCTCGCTTCATTGTTGTGTCTTTGGTGGGAGGGGGTCGTGACACTTGGGTCGTGACACTTGGGCCAACTTTCTTCGTACGCATTGAAACCTCTTGTATAATAAATATAGATTTATTATAAATATATTAAAGAATTTTACTCATATATATCATACCATATATGATTTATTTATAACCTTTAATCACCTGTTTTTTAACAATTGGTTATTAAAATCACTGTTCCAAGTGATATCTGCTTCATTTTTCACATGTGTTTTGGTTCAATAGTTTTAGTATTTGTATTTTGATCATGGTTCCATAATCTATAGAATATTAATCATGATATAAATATAATACATATTCATTATATTCATGCTTAGAGTTATTCATAAGAGTAGAGATAGAAAAATGAATTACATCGTTTATGGAGACGATAGGTTGTACATACTCATGAATGTTGTTTTTATTTTTCGATGAATGGAACAAAAGAAAGGTAAATAATAAATCACCTTTCCAAAATTATTACTATATCATATATATTATATATATTCATTAAATCTATACTTGTTACCATCCAAGTAAAATATAAATGAAAAACGAATTGCATCACTTCGTAGAGGCGGTAGCTCACACATATGCACGAGCGACATTATCATTTTACAATGGTTTGAAAGGTAAAAAGGTAGATATTCTATTATAATTAAAGAGGTATAATTATGACATAAGTATCATATATAAACATAAAAATCATTAAAACATTCATCCATAAAATATGGCGATGAGAAATGAATTGTATCGCTGTGTGGAGATGGTAAGTCGTGCATATGCCTAAATGATACTTTCACTTCCCATTTGATGGAAAAAGGGTTAATAAAGGTGGTTTCATAATAATAATAACATTAAATTATATTTATTATTATTAATTTATTATTTTATGAATAATATAATAGATTTATAGTAGGTACATATATAATTAAAAAAAGTGATCGATTTAGGTGATTACCTTTCCTTTGAAAGAACTATTTTAGATATCCTATTAATTATCCTAGGGTTGGTCTTTTGGGAAGAACAGAACTTGTAGAATGTGAATAAGGAAGTTTATAAGATATTTTTATAGGGTATGGTTGAGATTTAAGTATTAAAGTGGTGTGAAGAAGTGGAGGAAGGAGTGTGCTTTTATAAGGGAGGGAAATGACACACTTAGAATTACTAAAAAGATTAAAATATAATTAAGTCATTATCAAGAAAAATGCATCCAAATGGCTAAATATTTGAACCTAAGTTGGTATATTATGTAACTTTTCTCAACCAATATAATTTGGAGAGGTTTAAGTGGGTTTTTAAACCTTATCTTTTGGTTTAACTCATTAGTTAACTCATTTTAACATTAACCGTGATAACGTCTTTTTCACTCTTAAAGGGTTATAATTTTACATATAAGGTAATTATTGAACCATAAATGGAAAAATGATGACGTTTTCGTCCATATATTATCCTAATTTCCCCTTTCAATATTTTTATAATTTTTAAATAATTTAATAAAATGTTATTTTGAAAATGTATCATTAATGTCAATTTTGACACTATTCATTTAATTTGACTTAAAAGGCATAAAGACAATGTTGAAATTCGAATATAATATTTTAAAACAACACTATTATATCATGTTCATGAACTAAATTCATGGAGCACTATAAATTATTCAAATTATGTTATTTTTAGTATTTTTGAAATCATTTATTTTATTTTTGTATCAATTAAATAAATATTGTATAAGCATTGCACAAGTATTTAAGGTAATTATTTAATCAATAAAAATTATAAATAAACTACCATAATTAATACAATTTCATTATGTACAAAATTACTATTAAGATTCATTCATAACTACTTTTTATCCCTATGCGAACACATAAAGGATATTTAAAACTAAGAGAGTGACATTTTGTAACTTTCCTTGCTTTAAATATTATATATGTAATTTTCATAGAAAAATGGTCATTGAACAATTGAATTTCAATTATAAGGTGATAAGAGTCAAATTACCTCCATCTAGTAAGAATTTGGATGAAAAATTATGGTCTTATCACTTATTTTTAACCTAGATTAACCTGATTTACCCTGATAAATTTTATCACAGTTACTATTCATATTGATCAAAACTAAAAGAGACCTATTTATAAAATTTGAACCTCCTAATTTCAAATATAGAATTTATTTTATCAAATTCAATTTTTATAACTAGAAGAAATTAATTTTAAAATAAGCGCACAACACGCTACGAAAACCATTTTTTAGAAAAATACATTTTTAAACATAATACTTTGTTTATTCTTATATCATTCTTAGAAAAATATTAAATGAATGTTAAACATTTTATTAACTATATAATATATATGTATTTCATTAAAATTATTCACTAATAGTGAATAATTCAATTTATCGAGATAAAAATATATTGTGTGCATAAAAATAGTTTTTAAATATATATATATATATCTTTTACTTTCAAATGTTTTTTTATTTTTATTTGTGATTAATCAATAATAAAATAATTCATTTATACATATGTAACCATACATTTTTCATGATTTAGTTAGTCATGTTCATATCTATCAATCCAATGTCTATGTAATAACATTAAATAATAATATTTTAATGGTATATCGTTGTCTGTTTAAACTCAGTATTACATGTAACACAAAATATCGAAGTAGTCAGATTCATTTTAAAAAAAACATACAATATCAGGGTGTTACAAAACACACACACACACATATATATATACATATACAAAAAACACACACACACACACACATTCTTAAACGATTTTTATTACAACACACTCAAGAAACAAACTGGATCGAGGACTCGACTCCACAACCGCCACCTCAAAACCTTAACCCTCATGCCACCACAATCACCTACGTGGGGCATATATATATAATAAACATATAAAAAGCATATATAATTCAAAGTAAATAGGAGGAAAACAATGCATAACATTCATAGGGATTAAGATAAAATGATTACTAGGAGAATTTACTGTTTTTATATTTAAATAATCGGCTAAAATCCATATAAACAACAAAATGAAAGCCAAATATTGTTTGGATGATGGGAATAGAGTGAATCAATCCAACATTGATTGTTATGCCACGTACAATGCTAAATCCTACAAACAATTCACCAACACCAATCAGAAAGCACAACACTTAGAAAGGTGAAATCAGAGGCATTCGCCAAGGGTAATATATATATATAAATATTATGAAATTTAACATATAAATTAATAAGATGAAATTTCTGGGTCTAGTGGGGGATCTAGGATTTAAGAAAACTGGATCTTCAATTCTTGGAAGAAACGGAAGAATCATAAAATAAAAATCAAAAGATTGTCTGCATCGTTATAGAAATAAAAAGACAAAGAAGAGCAACAAAAATTGTTTCAAAAGCATAATAGAATGAAGAAACAAGATTTATACTGTAACACCCCAAGCTTCCATGGTACGCTTCTTTTTGAATAATATAGTAGCATGTGTTTTATGCAACTTCGAGTTCTAACACACACCATAACCAATCAAACTAGCCGTTATGAATAGTAATACCCATTTTTTGAAATTTTATAAATTTTATCTCCCAAAATGGACTTTATTTTTGGATTCCGAATATCGAAATTAGCCTAGGGTGAAATTTTGGTACCTTTTGAACAACTTTTATATTATGATGAATAGTGAAAATTACTAAATTTTAATTAAAAACAACTTTTTTAATCAAAATAATTAATAGTGATAAATTATGAATTTGAGTGGTTTTAGAGTATATTTAGAATATATTTTTACCATTTAATACAATTTTGGTCATTGGACATAATTTCACATTTAAACCGGACATAAACAGGTGTAAATCTTTTGATAGCTATTATCTCTTAAAAACACGCCTTTTGTTTTAACAGCGGGAATTAATTTTAAATTAATTTCTGCCACTTCTGTGTTTTGAATTTAGAAAAATGGATTAAATATTTGGAATCAGGAGGTCCAAATTGTGTAAATAGGTAACTTTTATTTTTAGACATTTTGAATAATTACTTCGGTAAATATTTTATTTACCATGGTTAAAGGGTAAATCTGATAAATAAGCGTAAAAAAATAATATTATAATAATAATAAATTACCCTAAAACGTTTCCTAACCTTATTGGTTGATAAATGTACGACCATGGTCATCTTTGAGTTGATTTTGGGACCCCATGGATCCACTTGTAAGTGATAATGACATTTTATATTAATTAAGTTAAAGTAAATACAAAAATGACATATGCATATATCTTTTAGAAAAACAATTTTTATATAGGGTTATACAAAATATAAATTTGATTTTAAATATTCATTATAAATATAAAATTATTTCCTACATAATTTTATTTTATTTATAATTTTTATACATTTAATAATTAATATTATTTATGACACAATAATGATTAAGTATTTTCCTTATTAATGAAAGAATCAAATAATTGGTATTATAAATGTTAAAATAAATATAATTTGAAAGTTTTGATAACATCCATGAATTTTATTGGTTAATATGACATTATATGATTTCTTAAATGAATCTTTTTTGAATTAATAAAGTTTTTAAGACTTTAAAAAAAACAATTATTGAATAGTGTCAAAATTGACATAAAGGAGTTTTTAAAACAAATATTATATTATTAATTAATATTCAATTCCTAAAAATCTAAGGTTAGGCCAAGAGACTTATATCATGATAGGTATATCATTAATGGACCACTTGGGGGTCGCTTGGATGTATATAGTAAGTTTATTAACTATATAATATAAAAATACAAAGTGACATGGTAAATGTCAAACTAATTAACTAAGAGTTAAAACTAAAAGATAAGGTTAATATATTGACCCAAACCTGTCTAAAACCTATTGGTTGGATGGTTTTAGACCTATCCCCACCTTAAAATTTAAATAATCCACTTTGTATCCATTAGAAACCGAATATGAATTTATTATAAAATAATATTTCTAGCTTTTCCAAAGGTGCCCCTCACCCCTCTTATAAAAGGGCACTCCCCCCTCTCACTAATTCACACATTCAAAGCCTTTTGGCTCGTCCAAACCCTGGTAAAATACTCTCTCAACTTCCCTAACTTCAATCTAGAGGCCTTAGTTTGATCAGAAAGCCAACCTAAGGATCCCTTTTGATCAAATCAAAAGGAAGAACCCATTTAAGAGGTAATGTTTTCACCACCCTCTTTCAAGTTCCTTTCTTCTTCAACTTCTTCTTTCTTTGTTATTATCATTATAAAATAATAAATCCAGTATCTTATATATACTTTGATGTTATTATAAATATGGTACAACCATATTCATTATTCTATCCATCCTTTGAATGACATTTCACCATACATGCGTACGTACGGCTTACCGTCTCCACATCGTTGTGTAATTGTTATTCAACAAATTATTATTTGGATGGGTATAATAATTATGTGTAATTAATTTAAATAATAAATATAACATGTTAATGATTTTGTATATATGATATATCATCCAATTATATATTATTTTAATATCAAAAGAATGATATTGTCGCTCGTGCGTACGTACGGACTACCGTCTCCACGAACGCGATGAGATTCATTCCCTATCATATCCATTGGAGACTAATTCTCATTTGATGATTAAAAATAATGTTTAAGGACTTTATATCATTCTGTATATTAATAAGATACAACCTATCCATAACAAACATGACTTATGTAACAAAACATATAAAATAAAACGAGTAAGTTAACACCCGAAACGACGATAATACTAATATATTATTAATAAATCAATATTAAAAGATCATATATGATATCATATTAATGTATATGATTTTTTTATAATTTAATAACAATTATTTCACCATTATACAAGAGTTTAACCTACCCTAAACCAAGGAAAAGTATAAGGTAAGAGTTTATTTTACAATCTCTTCATTATCCGAGGTTGTTTATACGTAATTATCTATTGGGACCTCTTTATCATCCACATCCATATTTCTTAAAAATGTATTTCAAATCATTATTACTATTTTAAAGACTATGAGATAAAGTCATTTATACCCTTGTTGATTTTTATAAGAAGTTTATAAAGGAATCTTTCTGTCGTTTTCCAAACAAGGTCCTTTTTTAACCTTTTCGACCGAATTAAGGTAAGAATGTCTTTTTTAACTTATACGGCGGGTTCGACTATTTTCCGCCATTATAAAATCGTTGAAGCTTCCCTTAAAATCTTATAAGAAAATTTTCAAAGTAAATGTTTTATTTTATAATTATGTGACCTTCAAGTGATTTCAAAAAAAGAGATATTTTTCTCAAATAGTTTTGATTTCATCTATGTCAACATCCTTTGATGGATTTTAAGCTTATTTGAAGTTGATTTATTGTGATACAAAACTTCCATATTTTATTGAATTTTTTGTGATATGTTTGACTGTGGATGTGTTATTTTTATACCATTCATGGTTTATGGAGAAAGTATTGACATTTCGTATGCTAATTTTAATATGAATATTTATGTTATGTTTAAACTTGTTCATATGAGGAATGCATTAGACTTAATAAGTGACAGGTGGAGCCCGCTATAGCTTCTCGATGCATCGGTAGGTCTCATAAGGCAAACTAGTGTCTTGACATAAGGCCTTGACAAAATCTTATTTGTAGTCTTGGTACGAGGCCTTGGCTATGTGGTTATGATAGTCTGGCATTATGCATTCCATCATTATAAAAGTGGTTATTGATATTGCATGTGATTATTCGACTAGTATAATATCCATGTGAATAAGTAAATGACATTATTTCATTTTATCTATGCCATATTATGCTTAAGTTCAAGTTTAAAAGGCTTTTGTTTTAGTTATATATTGCCTTAAATGTTTATGCTTATTTATGAAAGTTTTCGCTATATTGTTATCCTTACTGGGCATTTGAGCTCACCCCTTTAAATGTTTTATTTTTCCCAGGATGTGAAGAAGTATTTTATGAATGACCTGCAGGGATAGTATGAGGGGATATGAGTGTGGACTATGGATACTATGTTTTTGTAGTTTTCATTTTTATGATGTAATGTAAGACTTATGAATATATCTAGTGTTTCTAAGGCTACTAAACTAATCGGTCTTTCGAGATTTGATCTTTCTTGTGATCATACCAATGTTATGTAATAATGCACCGACTCTGGGTAACTAGGGTCGGGGTATTATAGTTGGTATCAGAGAAAGTTTAGTACAAACCTTGGAAACTAGATTTAGGTAAACTCTGATTAGAGCACATAGACCTAAGATGGACTTTGAGGATTAGTATTGAATAATTTCCTAGAATTTTGGTATTGTAGAGATTTTGTGAGTTTTCCGAGAAATACATCCCTATCTGGGTATGAGCAGGTAGAGGCAGCTCTGGCACAGATGTACCTAGGGGTAAAACCTGAAAACACCGCTTTGAGCTAGACTCGAACGGGAACTGGTGCACGACAACGGGTCTTGTTGTACTCTTGGTTACGACACTCCCGGGGGATATGCTTAGGATAATTCTCATTTTCTTTACAATCCATTACTAAGGGTTTATGAGTATATACTTCCTCAAAGAAAACATTTTTTTATGATTATGGATTATATTCGTAAATAGTTCAATTTATGTTAAGTGTTTTACAAGTATGGAATTATGTATTTTGATTCATAAACTGATCTAGTTTATGTCATTGTTTAGAAATGGCGCCTAGTTGATGAAATGGAAACCGTATCAATACACGCACTCTATATAGGAATTTCCCTCCTGCTCAAGATAATTATAGTGGAGCTGGTGATGCAACTGGTGCTGATCAACTAATCACTATACTGAGACAACTCACTCAGGTTATGAATAATAACCTTACCCGTATGGATCACCCTAATCCACAACGTGGAGGATCAATGTTAGATCGCTTCATGAGGAAGCAACCACCAACATTCAATGGGAGTACAAATCCATTAGTAACTGAGCAATGGATAAGTTCCCTAGAGAAAATATTTCAGGCTTTGGGGAGTAGTGAAAGGGAAAAAGTTCTCATGGCAGTTTATCGCCTCACTGGAGATGCTGATCAATGGTGGTCATTGATTCAAAACACGAAGGAAGATGATGAAGTATCAAATATGGAATGGAGGGAGTTCAAAGAGCTTTTCTTAGAAAAATATTTTCCTCGTGACCATCAAGAAGATATGGAAAGACAATTTCTGAGTCTGAGACAAAAGGAGGATGAGAATGTCGCAAAGTATGAGGCTAACTTTATAAGGTTAGCAAGGTATGCTGGAGATTATATACATAACCCAAGAAGTAAGATTGATCGTTTCTTTGATGGGTTAAAACCATTTCTTCGTCGAGCATTAGTGTCACAATCCTTCTCATCGTATGAAGATATTGTCTCATGTGCTATCAAGATAGAAAATGAATTCTCTAAGTCTTATGACTTTAAAGCAAAGCAATAGAAGAAGAGATCTGCTGATCAATCTGGGAATGGAAATAAGGGGAAGAAGGGAAAGGTTGAATATCCATCATGTAGTAAATATGGGAAGAAACACCCCAGTACTTGCTTAAAACAAATGGGAGTCTATTACAAGTGTGGTAAAAAGGGCCACCAAGCTCGTGATTGCAAGGGGAAGAAGGAAGCTACCGATGTCCAATGCTACAATTACAGGGAGATGGGACATTATGAAAATGAATGTCCTAAGCGTCAGGGGAACTTACCTCAGAAAAGGACAAGGGATCAAGGCCAAGCTTATGTTATCACTACTACTGAGGTAGAAGCTCCTAAAGACGTGGTGGCAGGTAATTTAATGGTTTCCTCAAGTTTAGCAAATGCATTATTTGATTTTGGATCATAGCATAGTTTCATATCTTCCCAGTTTGCTAAGAAAATTAGATATTTCCAATTTGATTTAATAAGGGAGTTGTCAGTTAAAACTCCGAAGGCAAGTATCACTGCAACAAAGTTTTGTGAATCGGTCCCCATTAGAGCACATAAATGTTCTTTATCCGCTGATCTCATCGTCATACCTATGATTGAGTTTGATATAATCCTCGGTATGGATTGGCTTTCAAACCATGATGCAAAAATTTATTGTAAGAATAAGGAAGTTACTATTTTTGATGATGATGATAAGGAACAATTTATCTTTAGAGCGGAATCATCACCACCTAATTCTTATCTAGATCCACCCCCAGTAGCTCAACTAAATTCAATTATTGGGGAGGAAGAGAATGAAATAACTATGGGTGAGGAAAAGAATGTTCAAATAGAGGATGTACCTATTGTGAAAGAATATGTAGATGTGTTTCCGAAAGATTTACCTGGACATCCTCCAGAATGAGAAGTTGAGTTTTCCATTGATTTAATTCCTGGATCAAGGCCTATATCGAAGACCCCTTATAGAATGGCCACTGTGGAATTAGTTGAACTAAAGAAACAACTAGAGTAATTGAGTAATAAGGGATTTATTCTCCCTAGTGTTTCTCCATGGGGAGCCCCTGTTCTTTTTGTTAAAAAGAAAGATGGATCTATGAGGTTATGTATCGACTACAGAGAGATCAATGCTATAACAATAAAGAATAAGTATCCCCTACCTCGCATTGATGATTTATTTGACCAACTGCATGGAGCTCAATACTTTTCAAAGATTTACCTTCAGTCTAGATACCATCAGTTGTGTGTGAAGAAGGAAGACATTCCAAAGACAGCATTTCGAACCAGGTACGGGCATTACGAGTTTACAGTAATGCCTTTTGGGCTGACTAATGCTCCCTCTGTATTCATGGATCTAATGAATAGAGTTTTCAAGGAATATCTAGATGAATTTGTGGTGGTATTTATTGATGATATCTTGGTATACTCAAAAAGCTACAAAGATCATGAAAATCACTTGCGCATTATCCTGAAGACTCTGAGAAGACATGAATTATATGAGAAGTTTAGTAAGTGTGAATTCTGGCTTCAGGAGATTTCTTTTCTTAGCCATATTGTCTCTAAATATGGGATCTTTGTTGATCCTTCTAAGACCAAGGCAATCCAAGAATGGCCTACATCGATGAGTATAACTGAGGTACATAGTTTTATTGGTTTAGCAGGTTATTATCGACGTTTCGTCCAGAATTTTGCCCGATTGGCTAACCCATTAACAAAGCTCACACGTAAAGGGGTTAAATTTGTCTGGACAAAAGAGTGTGAAGAATTTTTTGAAAAACTGAATAGAAGATTAGTCAATGCTCCTATATTAACTCTACCATCGGGGAATGATGGGTTCGTTATTTATAGTGATGCATTGAAGAAAGGACTTGGTTGTGTCCTTATGCAGAATGATAAGGTTATTGCCTATGCATCACGACAATTGAAAATTCATGAGCAAAACTATATTACTCATGATCTCGAGTTAGCAGCTGTGATCTTTTCTTTGAAGATATGGAGACACTGCCTCTATGGTGAAAAATGTGAGATTTATACTGATCACAAGAGTTTGAAGTATATTTTCTCACAAAAAGAACTCAATATGAGGCAAAGGAGATGGCTTGAATTACTCAAGGATTATGATTGCACGATACACTACCACCCGAGGAAGGCAAACAAGGTGGCAGATGTTTTAAGCAGAAAAGATCATGGAGTTTTGAACATGATGATAATTGAAAGGGATTCTATTTTCATTGATCTAGTGAATATGGATATGGGAATTACCCTGGAAGGTGAAACATCGATATTTTTTCAAATGGTTTCCAAACCATATTTACTAGAAAGGATAAAGAGTTCTCAGACCGGTGATAAAGAGTTTCAAAAGAAGATTAAAGTTGTGAATGATGAAAGATTGAGAGACTTTGTGTATAAAGATGGAATTTTGAAATTTGGGAAAAGACTTTGTGTTCCTGATATACCTAATCTAAAAAGGGAATTTTTAGATGATGCTCATAGTTCAAATTTCTCTATACACCATGGGAGCACCAAAATGTATAGAGATTTGAAGGAACATTTTTGGTGGGACAACATGAAGAGGGAGATTGCTGATTTTGTGTCAAGATGTATGGTTTGTCAATAAGTGAAAGCTGGAAGGCAACAGCCTAGAGGAGTCATGCAACCTCTTCCCATACCAGAGTGGAAATGGGATAATATCACGATGGACTTTGTCATGGGACTACCAAAGACTCCTAGAAGGAATGATGCAATATGGGTTATTGTTGATCGTCTTACCAAGTCAGCACATTTTCTTGCTATAAGAGAAGATCTACCACTGGAACGTCTAGCAAGACTATATATTAATGAAGTTGTGAGAGTTCATGGAGTACCCATATCGATTGTTTCTGATCGTGATCTCTGTTTTACTTCAAGATTCTAGAAGAGTCTTCAGAAGGCCTTGGATACTGAACTTCGTTTGAGCACTGCCTACCACCCTCAAACAGATGGACAATCAGAACGAACTATTCAAACCTTAGAAGACATGTTGAGATCATGTTCACTTGACTTTCAGGGTATGTGGGATCAATATTTACCTCTGGTAGAATTTTCCTATAATAATAGCTTCCATTCGAGTATTCAGATGGCACCATATGAAGCGTTATACGGAAAGAGATGTCTCACACCAACCTGTTGGGATGACATTGGTGAAAGAAACCCTATAGGCCCAGAACTGGTGGAGGAAACACTGGAAAAGGTAAAGGTAATCCAAAACCACATCAAAGCAGCTCAAAGTAGGCAGAAGAGCTATGCCGATAACCGAAGGAAGGATTTGGAATTTCAGGTAGGAGATCATGTTTTCTTGAAGGTATCTCCATGGAAGGGAGTTATAAGTTTCGGTAAGAAGGGTAAATTGAGTCTCAGGTACATCGGACCTTTCGAAATTCTAAAACGAATTGGGGTTGTAGCTTACCATTTGGCAATGCCGCCAAATCTCTCCAAAGTTCATGATGTGTTCCACGTATCACTGTTGAGAAAATACATGTCTGAACCAATGCATGTCCTCACTTACGAGGAATTAGAACTGGAACCCGATCTGTCTTATTGCGAAGATCCCATCAGGATTCTTGATACCAGAGAACAAGTGCTGAGAAACCGGGTGACTCGTCTGGTAAAAGTTCTATGGAGAAACCATAAGATGGAAGAGGCAACGTGGGAACCCGAGGAACTTATAATGAAGAATCACCCAAGTCTTTTCATGCGGTAGTATTCTAGAAATTTCGAGGATGAAATTATTTGAAGTAGGGGAGAATGTAACACCTCAAGCTTCCACGGTACACTTCTCTTTGAATAATACAGTAGCATGTGTTGTACGCAACTTCGAGTTCTAACGAACACCACAACCAATCAAATTAGCTGTTATGAATAGTAATATCTGATTTTTGAAATTTTATAAATTTTATCTCTCAAAATGGACTTCATTTTTGGATTCGTAATATCGAAATTATCCTAGGGTGAAATTTTGGTACCTTTCAGATAACTTTTATATTTTGATGAATAGTGAAAATTACTAAATTTTAATTAAAAACAACTTTTTTAATCAAAATAATTAATAGTGATAAATTATGAATTTGAGTGGTTTTAGAGTATATTTATAATATATTTTTACCATTTAATACAATGTTGGTCATTGGACATAATTTCACATTTAAACCGGACATAAACAAGTGTCAATCTTTTGATAGTTATTATCTCTTAAAAACACGCCTTTTGTTTTAACAACGAGAATTAATTTTAAATTAATTTCCGCCACTTCTATGTTTTGAATTTAGAAAAATGGATTCCATATTTGGAATTAGGAATTAAAAATTTTGTAAATAGGTAACTTTTATTTTTAGACATTTTGAATAATTACTTCGGTAAATATTTCATTTACCATGGTTAAAGGGTAAATCTGATAAATAAGGGTAAACAAATAATATTATAATAATAATAAATTACCCTAAAACATGTCCTAACATTATTGGTTGATACATGTCCGACCATGGGCATCTTTGGGTCGATTTTAGGACCCCATGGATCCACTTGTAAGTGATAATGACACTTTATATTAATTAAGTTAAAGTAAATACAAAAATGACAAAAGCATATATCTTTTAGAAAAAAAAAATTGTATATAGGGTTATAAATAAGATAAATTTAATTTTAAATATTCATTAGAAAGATAAAAATATTTCCTACATAATGGTATTTTATTTATAATTTTTAGACATTTAATAATTAATATTATTTATGACACAATAATGATGAAGTATTTTCCTTATTAATGAAAGAATCAAATAATTGGTATTATAAATGTTAAAATAAATATAATTTTAAAGTTTTGATGACATCCATGAATTTTATTGGTTAATATGACATTATAGGATTTCTTAAATGAATTTGGTTAGAATTAATAAAGTTTTTAAGACTTTAACAAAAATCAATTATTGAATAGTGTCAAAATTGACATAAAAGAGTTTTTAAAACAAATATTATATTATTAATTGATATTCAATTCCTAAAAATCTAAGGTTCGGCCAAGAGACTTATATCATGATAGTTATATCATTAATGGACTACTTGTAGGTCTCTTGGATGTATATAGTATGTTTATTAACTATATAATATAAAAATACAAAGTGACATGGTAAATGTCAAACTAATTAACTAAGGGTTAAAACTAAAAGATAAGGTTAATATATTGACCCAAACCTGTCTAAAACCTATTGGTTGGATGGTTTTCGACCTATACCCACCTTAATATTTAAATAATACACTTTTTATCCATTAGAAACCGAATATAAATTTATTATAAAATAATATTTCTAGCTTTTCCAAAGGTTCCCCTCACCCCTCTTATAAAAAGGTACTTCCCCCCTCTCACTAATTCACACATTCAAAGCCTTTTGGCTCGGCCAACCCCTGGCCAAATACTCTCTCAACTTCCCTCACTTCGACCTAGAGGACTTAGTTTGATCAGAAAGCCAACCTAAGGAGCCCTTTTGATCAAATCAAAAGGAAGAACCCGATTAAGAGGTAATGTTTTCACCACCCTCTTTCAAGTTCCTTTGTTCTTCAACTTCTTCTTTCTTTGTTATTCCCATTATAAAATAATAAATCTAGTATCTTATATATACTTTGATGTTATTATAAATATGGTACAACTATATTCAGTATTCTATCCATCCTTTGAATGACATGTCACCATACATGCGTACGTACGACTTACCGTCTCCACGTCGTGGTGTAATTGTTATTCAACAAATTATTATTTGGATGAGTATAATAATTATGTATAATTTATGTAAATAATAAATATAACATGATAATGATTTTGTATATATGATATATCATCCAATTATATATTATTTTAATATCAAAATAATGACATTTTCACTCGTGCGTACGTACGGACTACCGTCTCCACGAACGCGATGAGATTCATTCCCTATCGTATCCATTCAAGAATAATTCTCATTTGATGATTAAAAATAATGTTTAAGGACTTTATATCATTCTGTATATGAATAATATACAACCTATCCATAACAAAAATGACTTATGTAACAAAACATATAAAAGAAAACGAGTAAGTTAACACCCGAAACGACGACAATACTAAGATATTATTAACAAATCAATATTAAAAGATCATATATGATATCATATTAATGTATATGATTTTTGTATAATTTAATAACAATTATTTCACCATTATACAGGAGGTTAACCTACCCTCAACCAAGGAAAAGTATAAGGTAAGAGTTTATTTCACAATCTCTTCATTATCCGAGGTTGTTTATACGTAATTATCTACTAGGACCTCTTTATCATCCACATCCATATTTCTTAAAAATGTATTTCAAATCATTCTTACTATTTTAAAGACTATGAGATAAAATCATTTATACCATTGTTGACTTTTTGTAAGAAGTTTATAAAGGAATCTTTCTGTCGTTTTCCAAACAAGGTCCTTTTTAACCTTTTCGACCGAATTAAGGTAAGAATGTCTTTTTTAACTTATACGGCGGGTTCGACTATTTTCCGCCGTTATAAAATCGTTGAATCTTCCCTTATAATCTTATAAGAAAATTTTCAAAGTAAATGTTTTATTTTATAATTATGTGACCTTCAAGTGATTTAAAAAAAAAGATATTTTTCTCAAATAGTTTTGATTTCATCTATGTCAACATCCTTTGATAGATTTTAAGCTTATTTGAAGTTGATTTATTGTGATACAAAACTTCCATATTGTATTGAATGTTTTGTGATATGTTTGACTGTGGATGTGTTATTTTTATACCATTCATGGTTTATGGAGAAAGTATTGACATTTCGTATGCTAATTTTAATACGAATATTTATGTTATGTTTAAACCTGTTCATATGAGGAATGCATTGGACTTAATAAGTGACAGGTGGAGCCCGCTATAGCTTCTCGATGCATCGGTATGTCTAATAAGGCAAACTAGTGTCTTGACATAAGACCTTGACAAAATTTTATTTGTAGTTTTGGTCGAGGCTTTGGCTATGTGGTTATGATAGTCTGACATTATGCATTCCATCATTATGAAAGTGGTTATTGATATTGCATGTGATTATTCGACTAGTAGAATATCCATGTGAATAAGTAAATGACATTATTTCATTTTATCTATACCATATTATGCTGAAGTTCAAGTTTAAAAGGCTTTTGTTTTAGTTATATATTGCCTTAAATGTTTATACTTATTTATGAAAGTTTCTGCTATATTGTTATCCTCTTACTGGGCATTTGAGCTCACCTCTTTCAATGTTTTATTTTTCCCTTGATGTGAAAAAAGTATTTTATGAATGACCTGCAGGGATAGTATGAGGGGATATGAGTGTGGACTATGGAGACTATGTTTTTGTAGTTTTCATTTTTACGATGTAATGTAAGACTTATAGATATATCTAGTGTTTCCAAGGCTACTAAACTAATCGGTCTTTCGAGATTTGATCTTTCTTGTGATCATGCCAATGTTATGTAATAATGCACCGGTTCTGAGTAACTAGGGTCAGGGTATTACATATACACACTGAAGACAATATGACGTCGTATATTGTAGGAGTTATGAATGAAGGATGAATTTGTGTTAGGGTTTGGTAACGAGGACACTGCTATGCGCGAGAAGGAATCGATGGGGTAGCCTTGCGACGATGAAGGCTTGGTAGGAAACTCAATTGTGTTCCACACGGTGTCGTTGAAAAAGAAACGGTAATTTCAGAGGAAAATGAACTGGACGATGCAATGACCATGTGAGAGAATCGGTCTTTGTGAAGGAAATGAGAATGAGAATACTGAACATGATAGAAGGGAATAAGTGGAAATAGCAACACGTGCTCAGACAGATCGAAAACAGAGGCATGTGTGTTCATGAATGAACGTATTTTAATATAGATAATAACCAAACCTGACCTCATTTCCTAACTTCATTTTTGATTCGGGCATGTGCGATCCGGATTCGGGTTGTCATCCCCGGCTGCTCCATGCGCACACCCTCCCCGTCCACCCGGTCTCCCCCGAGAAGATCGCCACCCTGCTCGAAACCCTAAGCTGTCTTCCATTGTCGTCGTTTCCCGGAGCCCATGGCTCCCTCCATTCCGACGCCACTTCTCCAGTCGTCTTCCTTGCATCCACTTCTTACTTTCTCTCCATTAATTCACACTAAGCATTTGTATCGTTCTTCTCATCCCAACCGGCTTCAGTTTTCGCGTTTCCCCGCCTCCGGCCCGCTTAGAGTTACCGAGTCTCTCAATGGACGACTCCGACATCGAGCCATCACTGTTCTCAACTCGGCCTCGGATGTTGTCCAACCCACTACTTCTGTCAGTTCCAACGTGTTTGGGGCGCCGAAGGAGCTGTCGGGAGTTCTTTCAATTGTCGATCGATTGTCTCCGCCGCTGAGGTTAGCGACATCAGTTCTCATATTCTCTGGAGCAGTTGCAGCTGGATATGTACTGGGGTTTCGTTTTGGCAAATCCCGGAATGCTGCTATTGGTGGCGCCATGGCGTTCGGCTTGGCTGGTGGCGGAGCAGCTTATGCGTTGAACGCTTGCGTTCCGGAGGTTGCCTCAATAAATATGCATAATTACGTGGTGAGTTGTGGTGATCCGAACTCGGTGAAGAAGGAACATATTGAAATGATCGCCAGAAGGTCAATTTTGATAAAGCCATCTTCAACATGTTATTTATTTTTTTCTCTTTGAAGATGAAATCATCATAGAAATGTTTAGATATTTTCCTTCACTTTGTTTTGACATAACCATCCTTGATCTGCTCCTGAAGAGTTCATTTTGCACTAGATAAATTTGTTTTATTGTTTCGTGCTTGGTTTTTTGTACAACAAGTACATCTTTCTTTGATCATAGGAAAATATCCTCTTTGTCTTTGGATTCCAATTCCTGTAGCAATTTGTTTATGTAGTTTATGTGCGCTGGCTTGCCTTTTTCTCCTTCCCAATGTATCCCCACCCTTATTATAAGGGCACTTATAGCTACCATTTAGTGGTTTATATTTATAAAGTTCAATCATTCAGGTATGGTGTGAGCAAACAAGATGAAACATTCAATGCAGAGCTTTGTGATTTATATTCACGGTGAGTTAAAAATAAAATTGTATGTATACTTTTATTTTTTCGCTTGTACATGGAATTGGCCACGGGAGTTGCTATTGATGTTGATTGTGCTCATTACAATTAAATATCAATCCTTTGTTCCGAGTATCATGGTTTTCCCTCCCTCTTGTGATTAGATTTGTATCATCTGTCCTTCCTTCTGAAAGTGAAGATCTTAAAGGCAATGAAGTTGATAACATTGTAAAATTTAAAAATGCTCTTGGCATTGATGATCCAGATGCTGCTGCTGTTCATATTGAGGTAATACGTTGTAGTTATATTTTTTTGTGCAAAATGACATGCTGCTTATGTCTGTAATTTTTTGGCACAAGCTTGTTCAGCTTGTTTAACCTGTTTTCCTCTCAGCTTGGTAGGCGGATTTTCAGGCAGAGACTTGAAACTGGAGATCGCGATGCTGACATACAACAACGTCAAGTAAGTAGTTGTGATGCAGCTACTTTGTTAATATTTATCTTCAATTCTCATTTTGGCATCTTTTATGAAGTTGTGGAGCTTGATCATTTTTAGTGAGTTTCCAGTGCAGGCATTTCAGAAGTTGATTTACGTTTCAACTCTTGTTTTTGGCGAGGCTTCATCTTTTCTTTTACCTTGGAAGCGTGTTTTCAAGGTTTCTGATTCACAGGTACTGTATCAGTCCTTGAATACTGGCATTCTTTTGTTTTTATGTCTTCTTTTTCAACGCTCCATCTTTTGCTTTTTCCCCTGTGTTTGTAAACAAGGTTCTTTCTAGTCTTTTTAGTTCAGGCCCTGCTCTGTCATTTCTCCATCACTCTCAACTGACCCACTCCCCATTATTAATTGTTCATGATTTTGGTTTCTGTTAGGTTGAGGTAGCAATCCGTGACAATGCTCAGCGGCTGTATGCTCACAAGCTAAAGTCAGTTTATAAAGGTATAAATGATGCATTACAATTAACTTCTCTGGGGTTGAAAACAACAACAACAACATAGTGATTTATTAAAGCATGTGGGCTTTTGTTTATCAATGTGCCTTACTTTTTATCAATCAATCTGTTTATGTGGCTAAAATATCAACTTCTATCATGTTATTTGGATTCAGTAATAGTATTTACTCATTTGACTTAATGTGAGTTGTATTGTTGTAGATATTGACGGGGAACAACTTGTTAATCTGAGAGAAGCTCAGCTTCAGTATCAACTTTCAGACGAGGTTTCTTCAATACTAATAGTTATGCCTAGTTGATGTATTTAATCACTAATGTGTGAGCTTCTTTTTTCAGCTTGCTGCATATATGTTCAGGGAACATGTGCGGACCTTGGTTGAGAATAACATTTCCTCAGCACTAGGCATACTGAAGTCGAGAACTGCAGCACTGTATGAATTTTATTATTAGAATAAAAAGCTTTTTTCAATTATTAGTAAGCAGCAGTGATGTGAATGTCCAACATATGATGAGACATGACACATTGATTTAGAAAATTTCAATCAATGAGATAAAGACAATGATGATGTCCCCTGCCTTGACATCCCAAAAGTAGCTATCACCTCACCCATGACGGGAGATCTAATGATGGTTGTATGAGACATCTATTTATGGGGTTGAAAATGATATGAAAATGCATTTATTGTAGTCACTGCATCATATATATCATTTTTCAATTAAATTTTAGAATAAAACTTACGATTATATTTTCCAGGAGATGATGAAATTATTCATTTCATCACTGCATCACTTATTTTAACAAGTTTAAAAAATTTGTAATGGAAAAAAAAGAACTGCCTTAAAATAGCCATTAGACTGATCCATCAATATTATCATTTTCAACAACAACGACAACAACAATTCTTGATTTATTAGAGTCTTGATGTTTGGTTTAGCTAGAGATTCAATTTCAGCATACCAACATCTTTGAATGGACAGCTTGTTTTTGTGATTATCTCTCAGAAAAGTGTCATACATGTGTTGTTTATGATCGCCAACAATGTATTTTTCCCTTCCCTTTCAAAATTTGGAATGCGCTCAATTTTAAATCTTTGACATGCAACGATTGTGTGTTGAAAAAATCTTAAAAGAATAAAAATAAAATAAAAGACAACAATGTCAAGTGTGCATCAATGAAATTGTCTGTGTTGGGAGAGGGTGGGATGCTACATGTGGATCCAAATAGATATGTATTTGTGTATCATATATATAGGTGGCCTCAAGTCACTTTTTGTCTGCTTGTAAAATTTCGTATCGTTTTTTTTAATGATGTTACAGTAAGGGCGCCGCAAGGGCCGTGGAAGAACTTGATAAGATACTTGCGTTCAATAGTATGCTTTCCTCATTGGAAAATCACCCGAATGCTGACAGATTTGCTTGTGGCCTCGGTCCAGTTTCTCTACATGGTATGATTTTTTTAAAAAATATTTTATTTGTTGTCACAGAATCTGCAAGTTGTATATGTTGTTTCTGAAAGCTGAGTGTTATGCAAATATATTGCTTAGGTGGTGAATATGACGGTGATAGAAAGATGGAAGACTTGAAGCTGCTCTACAGAGCATACATTGCAGACTCTTTATCAGGGAACCGTATGGAAGATGATAAGGTCTGCAAAAGCTTTGGCTTGTAATTTCTAGGTCCTTTCTTTGCATGTATTGCCAATCGTAAGTATATTTTAGAGGCCAGAGTATCTTACACAAAACCTTTTTTATGGTTTGATTTGCATTAACCAAAACACTTTTTTCATCTTAAAGTGGCTACCATTAGGAATGATAGTGACCACTCATGGTCAAATGCCACAATCATTACGTGCAATGTATAATTCATTTATTTTAACCCTTTCACTTTTTTTTTTTGTTGCAGCTTGCTTCGTTAAACCAATTGAAGAATATATTTGGTTTGGGTAATCGGGAGGCAGAAGCCATTAGGACAGATGTCACCTCTAAGGTATATCGCAAGAGGCTTGCACAATCCGTTTCTAGTGGTGATTTAGAAGCTTCCAGCAGCAAAGCAGTTTATCTTCAAAACCTTTGTGATGAGTTGCATTTTGACCCACAGAAGGCTAGTGATATCCATGAAGGTAGTTTTGCAGCCATGCTTACTAATTTTGTTTTCTGATATTAAATTGTTTTGTGTTTTTAATAAGAATTTTGTGCCTTGACATTCTAATTATCTTGCATTCCTAATTTTAACATTTTTTTTGCTGAAAAAATTGAATATATTTCTTGCTTGATTGGGTCCTATATTATATGAAGTGTTCAACAATATGTATCAAATCTTAACGTCAACTGGGTAATGTTCAGCTTCAAGTAAGAGTATTCACCTCTTCACAATCAAACTTTCAAGCTGTAGCAATTATCTTGTTTAGGATTGAAGCTATGAATATATGTCATAATTTTTTATTGTTCCAGATAATGGCCTAATTTGTCTTTTTTTTCCTAAGAAATTTATCGGAAGAAGCTTCAGCAGCTTGTAGCTGATGGAGAGTTGAGTGATGACGATGTTGCTGCTTTGGTGCGATTGCGTGTTTTGCTTTGTATTCCTCAACAAACTGTTGAAGTAGCACATACGGATATCTGTGGCCGCTTGTTTGAGAAGGTTTGATCCCCACCCTCTGTTTTTATTCTCGTTGGTTAGCATGCCAAGAAATACTATAGATTTCACTATGACTGGGCTCGCTGTTAAGATGTTAATTGGTTGTTGATGTGACTTAGCAAAGGAAAGTTTCGCCTTTTGAGGGATATAGCCAGTTACCGTGTAGATGTGTAATGCCATTATTATGTGTTTGATTTAAATCTTGGATGTTGATTTGTAGATGTGTGTGTTGGTTTTGTTTTTTCCCCCTTCATTTTTTGCTCTTGGTGGAAATTCTGTTATTCTAGATAAAAGACTTGACTCTAGGTCTCATTAGCTGGGCAATGGAAATTAAAACATTTTTTTTAGAAAATTACAATGATAGGTTTTTTGGGGTGGGGGGAGCTCCCCCCCACCATGTTTTTAAGAAAACAAATAATAATGCTCGGATATGCAACTCCTATGCTATCATGTTTTCATTTCACTTTTCACAACATTTTCTAACATTTATTTTCAATGCATATTTGGAAAATGAAAACAAAAAATGTTTTCCAAAACCAATTGCCGCCTAATACTTGTATTATTGTCTATTAATACACCCTATTTGCATTCTAGTGGAGTGCTTATCATGCTAACCGTTCTCTTGCATTCACTAACCTTGTTTTAAATAGGCTGTGAAGGATGATGTTTTCCAAAACCAATTGCCGCCTAATACTTGTATTATTGTCTATTAATACACCCTATTTGCATTCTAGTGGAGTGCTTATCATGCTAACCGTTCTCTTGCATTCACTAACCTTGTTTTAAATAGGCTGTGAAGGATGCTGTCGCTGCAGGTGTTGATGGATATGACGCCGACATCAAGAAATCTGTAAGAAAGGCTGCTCATGGCTTGCGCCTAAGCAGGGAGGCTGCCATGTCTATTGCTAGCAAAGCGGTCAGTATGCTTAGTAGTGGATATGCATCCTCCAGCCTTATCATAGATTTCCCTCCTAAAGCTAAATTTGTAATAATATGAAAACAGATTCATCTGAAAGCTGAATTATTAACTTATTTTTGTCACCGTTCAAAATTCCCTGTTTTTACTCAGTTTGGGCTCTGATCTTTCAGGTCAGACAGATTTTTATCAACTACATAAAACGATCGCGGGCAGTTGGCAACCGTACTGAGGCTGCCAAGGAACTGAAGAAGATGGTAGCGTTTAATACCTTGGTAGTAACTGAATTAGTTGCAGACATTAAAGGGGAGCCATCCGATACAGTATTAGAAGCACCACAAAAAGCGGAAACACAAATAGAACCCGCTGATGACGATGAAGAAGAATGGGAATCCCTTCAAACACTTAAAAAAATAAAACCCAGCGAGGAACTTGCGGCAAAGATGGGCAAGCCTGGCCAGACGGAGATCACTCTCAAAGACGATCTCTCAGAAAGGGACAGGGCCGACATTTACAAGACATACCTACTATACTGCCTAACAGGAGAAGTTGCCAGGATTCCATTTGGTGCACAAATTACCTTAAAGAAGGATGACTCGGAGTATGTTCTGCTGAATCAGTTGGGCGGGATCCTGGGCATGGCTAGCCATGAAATCTTAGAAGTTCACCGGAGTTTGGCTGAGCAAGCTTTCAGAAAACAGGCCGAGGTGGTTTTGGCAGACGGGCAGTTAACAAAAGCAAGAATCGAGCAGCTCAGTGAGGTGCAGAAACAGGTGGGTTTGCCTGCTCAGTATGCACAAAAGGTGATAAAGAGCATCACCACCACAAAAATGGGTGCTGCAATCGAAACTGCCATCTCCCAGGGCAGGCTTAATGTGAAGCAGATACGTGAACTGAAGGAAGCGAGCGTGGATCTGGACAGCATGATATCTGAAAGGATGAGGGAAGACCTCTTCAAGAAAACCGTGGATGAGATTTTCTCATCGGGCACTGGAGAGTTTGATGAGGAGGAGGTCTATGAGCGGATCCCTACAGATCTGAATATAAACTCTGACAAGGCAAAAGGGGTTGTTCACGATCTTGCTCGAAGTAGGTTGTTGAACTCATTGGTTCAGGCGGTGTCACTGCTTCGGCAGAGACACCATCCGGGAGTGGTAAGGTTGTGTTTGGATTGAATTTATTTGAATTGTAGTTATTGAATGCTTGTTATTCCTTGGGTAGGTTTCATCACTAAATGATATGCTAGCCTGTGACAAGGCTGTTCCCGGGAAGGCATTGTCATGGGAGGTGGCGGAGGAGCTGGCAGATCTGTTTGTCATATACATGAAGAACGCGGGGGCAGCGGAGAAGCTGTCGCGCTTGCAGTATCTGCTTGGCATCAGTGATTCAGCAGCTGCTGCCTTACGAGAAACGAGGGGCGCAGCAGCGACTGCCGGTGTGGATGAGGAAAATTTTGTCTTCTGATGGTAAACTGTGGTATGTACCCTGAGTATCATCAATTCTTAACATTAATGTTGAATATGTAGTCAATATAGAGTTTCCTTGTTTGCATCGTTAGAGGAAGATGAGAATAAGATAGAAAAGTTTACTAGTTAACACCTAGGCATCGTGAGTTGGGGTGATCACTAATTTTAATTTACTTTCATGAAATATTCTGTTCTTGAATCATGTTCCCTGATCCTTGTAGGTAAATAATAAATTGTAGCAAACAAATAAGGAAATTAAGTGCAAGAATACGAGGATTTCACTTGGCTCCCTCTTCAATTTGCGCAAGAATACAAGGATTTCACTAGTTACATTCAACACACAAGTTTGGTTTCAACGTTATAACAAACTACCTTAAGAGCGCAACTCATTCCAAAAGCTCCATATAGCTAGGGAAATCTCAACCATTAATGTGAGTTGAACTTTATGTAGGAAACGAGTGGTTGAAAATATTCTTTAGCCTTTTCATGCAAAGTTCAGAATAGAAAAATATTCTAATTTTGTTCATATCACCTGCTAAGCTTAATGCTACTTGTTGAAATATACAAACTCCTCTTCCATTTCAATAAACTCCATAAAATATGAAAACACTCCTTCCATTTTAGTAAAACACATAAATTCTCCATGGATTGTATCTCTCCTAGCTCTTAATACAACTATCTTGATTTTTTGTTCTCTCCCAATAAAACGAAGGGGTAAAAGATTTTGAAAACATGAACAATTAATCACTGTATTTCATTCATAATGATGAGAGGGGAATGCTATTTCTAGTTGGGGGTGAAGGAGGTAATTGAACTCCAAGGCTCAATCTAGCCTTTGACTTGAACCTCAACTATTGTCCCTCATGACACTCGTCTTCCACCGCTAAGGTCTAGGAAACTAGATTTCATATAAGCATACAAGAGCCAAGGTCCAATGTTAACCAATTCCATTTAGTAATTAGCAATTGCTATTCATTATTAACCCTATTACATCATTTCAAGTTAAACATTTTATATCATCCAAAGCCAAAGTTCTTTTGGTTTACATTACAATTTTCATCTTTTCCAACCCATCTCTTAGAGCATCCATCCCAACACAACCTAGGGTTTCCTTTCATTTGTTCATTTCCAACATCAACACCCATCTTGTAGGTTCATTTTTTAATCATCCACCATTCCATATTTACCGAGTATTCTAGGACCCGTCTATAGCTATCATAGGAAAGATGCACTCACAATGCGTATGCTAACTGCGGTAGGCAGTTGGAAATCACAACAAACATCTTCAAGCATAGCAACCACCAAACAAGAAAACAAGCAAATGAGCAAGCTCAACTCTTAACCCATACCAACCAAACAACCAATCCGTCCCAACACATCCATCCGACAACAGGCAAGCCCGACTCAACATGTGCCATCAATCCACCGCCACAACTAAGGAAAACCAACCCACTCCTCGCCAAATACCCCAACCATACTAGGTTAATAACAAATCACAACAAGGGTTCTTCCATCCCATGACACACACACAAGGGGCAACCAATGCCATTATATCAAGCACACAAGCTTAGCAAATAGGGTTGGGCTCATAACAATCCCAAACACTTATTTTAGCAAACATCCCTTTTCATTACCATCTTGAATTAACCGATTCACCATGCTCAAGTTTCAACAACAAGAAACTCAATAACCAACAATTAATAATAACTAAACATTCCATAAACATGCTCGTTCATTATTCACTTTTTCTTTACCAACTTTACATTGTTTATCCAATTTCATGCTTGTCAAATATACCAAGAACAACAATAATAAAATTGCACACTACCTAGAAAATATCAAGAGGCATGCACTAAACATAGTAGAACCCGCATTTGATCACAACACCCCTTTCATATTCATTCCATTCTTAATTTTCAGATTATTATCTTCTTTAGGGTCAATTCCACCATTTACTCAAAGAAACTAAAACATGTTAATCTCACACTTTCACATATCCAAAGAAAGGTCACAAATCTTCTACCTCGATATGAAGTTTTCAACGTTCTTCGAGCAAGAACAGGAGAACGAACATATATCTCCAATCACCTCTCCCATGAGGAACCCACAATCCCTATGAATATCATCCCACCATGACTCTGCCATCAATCATCAATTTAAAACCACAAAACCCTGAGAAAATAGGGCTGCCATAACATAACATGAGAGAACGAGAGAGAACAAGAACCATGAGGAAGAAGGAAACTCATCGTCGATTGCCTACAAATCGATCTCCAATGGTTGGGGGCTAAAGCCAAGCAACATGGCTTAAAAGTCTATGAAAGGGCTTCTCGGGCGGCCTAGGGTTCAAAAGAGATGGGAGGAAATAAGGGAATTTTGAAGGCACTTAAGAATTTATACAGGCTGAATTTTAATAAGACCACATCGCAACATCCTTGGCCACGCTGCAATAATCAGGGTTTTCACCAAAACCACAGTGCATCACAGGACACATCATAATGGGGTCCGGTCAAGCTAACCTCTGGAATCCACGACTCAAATCCCTCAGCATCCCCCCTTTCTAAAACTCAGTCAAACCTGGTCCTATAAACTTGGTGTAACACCACGATGCAACCAAGACTCCACACCGCAGTGGTCCCCATATCGGTATACCCAAGGGTCACACCCCTCGAGACTCCATGACGCAACCTACGCCCTACGTTGCAACAATCCTTGAGAAGGCATAGACAAGAAACCCTGGCCCTCAAGCGCCATGACGTAGCCTAAATCACCATATCACAACTACCCCTAAAACAAAAAATCATCAAATCCTCTATCCCAAGACTCTACATCGCAGGGATATGGCCATGCCACAAGGGTCATCTCCGAAACTACACTACACCACAACCTGAACAACCACGCCGCAATCCTGGTCCCCTGCTAAAAATATACCTCGAATCTCTCTTCTACTCTATCCTTTCTCTAGACACCTCCAATCATCAAAAACACAAAGAAAGGACTTGGGAAGAGGTGAGATCTTATATCAGATACATCAAATAACTCCTGCACTCGAGAATTAAACCAAAACTTGAGAAGGAAAGGAAAAAGGGGAAAAACAACGACCCCATGAGATACCTCTCAAGGATCTCGCTATAGCAAGATCACAACCAACACACCGAGGCACAAAGCGCACGAACACCCAACATTAGAAATGATCTCATAAATCAACAAAAGGTCACATACAACATCTCAACAAAATCAAGTATCAAACAACTCAGGATATTGAGCGCACATCTGCCACTCATGTTCCCAAGTACTCTCCTCCAAGCCACTATGCCGCCACATGACATGAATCAAAGGAATAACACGTCCGCGAAACACCTTCTCTTGACTATCTTGAAACTCAACAGGCCGCTCCTCGAAAGTCACATCATCTTCAACTTCCAACCCACTTCGGTCAATGATATGAGAATCATCATAAATACATTGGTGAAGCTATGATGCATGGAATACGTTATAAATATGAATTATCTGTAGGGGAAGTGCTAAACGATACACAACAACTCCAACACGCGCCAACACCTTGAAAGGTCCAATAAATCGGGGAGAAAGCTTACCCCCATGACCGAACCTCTGCTGCCCACAATGAGGAGACACCTTCAAGAATGTATGATCTCCAATGTCAAACTCCAGAGGCCTCCTTCTATGACCAACACAACACTTCTGATGATCCTGCGCCACCTTCATCTGCTAGAGAATCACCTACACTTTCTTTGTCGTGCTCTACACTAATTCCGATATGAGAATAGGTGACTCCCCGACCCCGATCCCACACAACGAAGATCGATGAGGTCGACCATACAACGCTTCGAACATGGCCATACCAATGGTGGAATAATAATTGTTATTATAAGCGAACTCCACTAAGGGTAAGTGCCTCACCCACGAAACTTCAAAACCCAGAACACACACGCAGAATATGTCTTCCAAAGTTTAGTTCACTCACTCTGTCTGACCGTCCATCTACAAATGAAAAGTGGTGCTAAGGCATAATTGAGATCCAAAAGCACATTGGAGACCTCTTTACACCCTAGAGGTGAAGCAGAGATCATAATCAGAGATGATCACCTTTGGAACCCCATGAAGCCTCACCCCCTCTAAATACCGCTTTGACGAAACATCCATAGATTTCGACTCTTTATTTGCTAAGAAGTGAGACGACTTCGTTAGGTGGTCCAGGATTACCCATATAACACCATGACGTCCTTGAGCTCGAGAAAAACTGGTGACGAAGTCCATTGACATGTCCACTCACTTCCACTAGGGAACATCAAGCGGTTGGAGCAACCCACCATAAACATGATGCTCAGCCTTCACCCTCTGGAAAACCTAACATTGAGACATGAACTTTGCAACAAATCTCTTCATACCAGACAATCAAAACTGAACTCTCAAGGCGTGGTGCAACTTAGCCACACCAGGATGTACTGCCAAAGGTGAATCGTGGAACTCAAGGAGAACCACCTCACGCATCACCGAAGGATCAAAGAGCCCCCTGATACAACACCCGATGCTGATCATCCTCAGACCATCTCTTAAGGGCATCACCATAAATAACTCGATCTCTCCAAACCTCTACTTCAGAATCCCTCGACTGGGATTTCTCCACCCATTGTACCCCGCACCAATTTCCACTAGTATGCCGCTCTCACATCCCAACATCGTATGTCCTGGTGCTTCCATCTCTTCCGTATACCAATCTGCCCTATAAGCATGGTCACAACACACCTCGCTCGAAGACACCTGAGCTCACCGCCCCACAAGCACGACCACATCACATCTCACCCGCATACACTTGATCCATCACATCAAAATCGTAACCAGAGTAGTAGGGAATCGTGGATATGAATGACATCAACCTCGTGCCCTTTTACTATGCATGATCCCCACCATAAACTACCTCATCCTGTCTGCAGACACATGGGCTACGTCACATCTCACCTGAAGACACTTGGGCTCACCGCCCCACAAGCACAACCACATCACATCTCACCACAATACACCTAAGCTATCACAACCACCATATAGCGCACAATCAAATCTACGACCATCACAATATGTGCAATACCTACCTTGTTGCGAAAACGCTGGGAGTAGCAAAGCGTAAAACAATCCACAAAAGAGTAAAAGGGAAAAAACAAAAGACGAAGAAGAAGATCTTGGACACAAAGATTTACGTGGTTCAGGAAATGATCCCTACGTCCATGGAGAGGTAAAAATTCACTATGATTCGGGAGCACAATTTACAAGGAGATTTCTTAGAGTTTCTAACCATGGAAACCCTAGCTCGAAATGGGCTATAAAAGGAGGAAAATGATCCACTGTTCCACTAACTGCACATGAAGTCCGCATCGCTACAGTCTCACGACCACCCAAGTTAAAAGTGCTACAACAACCGACGATCGGAAGTCCAAGGAGCTATAGTACTGTTGACTCCAAAGTCCGCACTGCTACAGTGTCCTATCGGTGCCAGTCATTCATCTTTGCTACAATGGTCAGAGTTGCTATAGTGCCCCCAAAATTTGGGTTAGGAACCTTCGACCCTTAGGCCATCGGAGCAGGGGTGTGTTGCCCCCTTCAACCCCAATAAGCTCACCTCAACGCTCGACCCGCGAAGGTTGCGGCTTGGTGCACAATATGAGCCACAAGCATTCGACCCAAACATCATCCCGAACAGACCGACATACACCAATCCAACAATCTCATACTTGAAGCCTGATTCGCTACACTGACTTGCTTCGATACTATTGACTAAGTAACATACTTAATTTGTGCTCCTCCTCCTCTTCACTTACCAGCGACGTGCTTTCCATTCACAACTTCAATTTTAAGTTGACGATTCATGAAATACTAACTATTTTCCTTTGTGCTCCCATTGTGTCCTCCTTTATTATGCCTCTCACCCTCCATTCATCAGTGGAGACCAACAGAGGCACAACAGTGCCTCAACTTCTGTATTACCATCGACTTCGTCAACATGTCTGTCGGATTGTTGGTTCCACAAATCTTCTGTAATGTCAGCAACTCATATTGTATCAAACCTCTAATGAAATGATGCTTCAACTGAATGTGCTTCGCCCAGACATGAAACACCAGGTTCTTTGCAAGATGTATCACACTCTGACTGTCATAGTGCAATACATTATCCTCCCGCTTTCTTCACAACTCATCCAAGAAGTTCTTCATCCAAACCATCTCCTTCCCAGATTTTGTTACAACAATGTATTCTGCCTCTGTGGTGGATAAAACCACCACCTTCTGCAATTGTGATATTCAGATTACTACAACTCCTCCACAGGTAAATACATAACCTGTGGTACTCCTCTTGCTATTGACGTCACCTCCAAGGTCAGCATCCACATACCCCTGCAATGAATTTCCTTTCCCAAAGCACAAATATACCTCCTTGCTTCCCTTCAAATACCTCAATATCCACTTCAAAACTTCCCAATGTTACTTTCTAGGGTTAGCCATATACTCGCTCCCAACTCCTACTGCATGAGCGATGTCAGGCTGAGTGCAGACCATGGAATACATCAGGCTTTCAACAGCTGATGCATATTGAACCTTTGTCATGTACTCAACCTCTTTTTCCATCTTCGGGTGATTGCTACTTTGATAGTTTGAAATGGTCCGTCGAGGGAATATAGACCGCCTTTACTTTCAGCACACTGAATCTTCTTAGAACCTTCCCAATGTAATTAGCCTGTGATAACATCAACATTCTATCTGCACGGTCTCTCTTGATCTTCATCCCCAAAATCTTTCCAGCTTCTCCAAGATCTTTCATCTCAAACTCCTCAGCCAACTGCCTTTTCAACTCATCAATCATCTTCATACATGATCCTACAATGAGCATGTCATCCACATATAGAAGCAGTATAATATATTCATCACTAAAGGGCTTTATGTAGCAATATTGATCCATGCCACATCGTTTGTATGCATTTTTATCCATGAATGCATCGATTTTTTTTTCCACTTCCTGGGTGCGTGCTTCAATCCATATAAGCTCTTCTGGAGTTTTCACACTAGGTCTTCCTTCCCAGACTCAACATATCCCTCTGGGTGCTGCATATAGATGTCCTCTTCTAGATATTCATGAAGGAAAACCGTCTTCACATCAAGCTGCTCAAGGTACAAGTCTTCAAATGCCACAATACTGAGAACCACCTGGATGGCGGTAAGCTTCACTACTGGTGAGAATATTTTAGTGAAATCTACTCCCTCCTTTTGTTGGAAGCCTTTCACTACTAGCCTTGCTTTGAACCTCCTTTTTCCATCACGTTCTTCCTTGACTCGGTACACCCATTTGTTCTGCAATGCTTTCTTCCTTGTGGTAGAGGTTTCAACTCCCAAGTATTGTTGTCATGGAGCAAAGAGATTTCCTCCTTCATGGAAAACCCCCACTTTCTCGACTCCTTCAACTGCATTGCCTTGTCAAAACATTCTAGTTCTCCACCATCAGTCAATCAAAAATAGTATAATGATGGTGAATACCTCTGCACAGGCCTTCTCACCCCTGTTGATCTTCTCAAATCCACTTGAGGACTAGGCTCTACTGGTTTTGATGTCTCATGCTTAGGTACACCTTCAAGCTTCACTTGTTCTTTGAACTTTGATTTTTTGTTCCCATTTTCATCTTCTACTGTATGAAGATCCTTGTACGTGACACTTTCATTGAATACCACGTTCTGGCTCCTAATGATCATCTTACCGAGATCATCCCAAAAGCGGTAACTAAATTCCTCAGCACCATAGCCAATAAATAAACATGGCTTAGACATAGCATCAAGTTTGTCCCTTGAGTTAGCATCAATATGTACATAAGCCAGACTGTCAAAGACTCGTGAATGTGAGAGTCTTACCTCCTTACCAGACCAGAGCTCCTCAGGTAGACATTTTCCCATTGGTACATATGGACTCCTGTTGATGAGATATGCTTCCATGTTCACTACATCGGCTCATAAGGTCTTGGGTAACCTCGAATGCAACCTCATGCTCCTGGAACGTTCATTCAGTGTCCTATTCATCCATTCAGCTACACAATTCTGTTGTGGTGTTCTTGGGACAGTCTTTTCTCACTAAATTCCCTTATTTGCACAAAATCCCCTGAACCCATTACTGTCGTACTCCCCACCATTGTCATACCTCAAGCATTTTAGCTTTGCTCTTGACTCATTCTCTACCATGACCTTCTACTTCTGAAACATCTTAAACACATCAGATTTTCTTTTCAGAAAGTAAACCCATACATTCCTTGTTGAGTCATCAATAAATGTCACATAATATTATGACCCTCCAAGAGAATGTGCTGGTGCATACCCCCAAACATCAGTGTGCACCGGGTCCAGTTTCCCAACCTTTGGTGTTCTTCCACCTTTTGCAAATGATATATTCTTATACTTTCCAAGGATGCAATCTTCACATAATCCAACTTCCACCGACTTCAGCTCTGGTAGCAACCCTTTTGTTGCCAGCACCTTTATCCCCTTCTCACTCATGTGGCCTAGCTTGTAGTGCCACAATTGAGAATCCCCGGTAGCATTTACTGATGTCACCATGTTCATGCAAGTCTCTATCATGTTGTACAAAGTACCATTTTTTTCTCCTTGGGCTATAACCATAAATCCCTTGGTAATCTTCCAGGCACCACCAGTAAACATGGTACTGAATCCTGTATCATCAAGTTTTCCGATAGAAATAAGATTTCTTCTTAAGCCAGATACATACCTCACATTTTCCATAACCAGAACACTCCCACTCTTGGTCTTGATCTGTGCATCACCCTTCCCCACAATCTGCAAGGGTTCATCATCAACAAAATGCACCATGCCAAAATTTCCAAAAACAAATTTTTTCAGGAAACACTTATCCGACGTGGAATTGAAGGACGCCCCTGAGTTTAAAATCCAAGATTTCATTGGGCTATCCACACTCAGCAGCAACACATCATCAGTTCCTTCAGCCACCGTGTTTGCTCCACTGGTTTCAGACACCTTCCATTTATCTCTGCACTCCTTCTTGACATGTCCTTTCTTCCCGAAGTCCAGCAGGTAGGACCATCCCACTTTGCCTTGTCTTGAATTTTCCCTATTGGCTTTGATCACCCTCTATGATTGTCTCATTGTGGGTATCTTCCTCTTCCTTATACATTCAGAGCAGAACCAAAGAATCTGCCTGATTCTCTTCTTCAGATATCCTCACTGAGGATCAGGTCCCGTACATCCTTCAGAACCAACATTGTATTCCCTGAAGAACTGCTCATAGCTGTTACAATTGCTTCCCAAATATCAATTAAAGAAGACAGTAGAACCAGGGCACATACCTCATCACCAAGCGCACCTCATCACCAAGCGCAATATCCACTGATGTCAGTTGACATATGATGGCGTTGAATTCATTGATGTGATCTGCAACAATTCTCCCTTCAACTGTTTTCAGATTGAACAATCGTTGCATTAAGTGCACCTTATTTACCGCAGAAGGCTTATCGTACATATTTTCGAGAGCATTCATCAGTACAATAATCATCTTCTCCTCTCTGATGTTGAATGCCACGTTTTTGGCCAACGTAAGGCGTACAACTCCCAGAACCTGCCGATCCAACAACTCTCACTCTGACTACTCCATGTCTGTTGCCTTCAGACCCAGAAGTGACAAGTGTATCTTTTTTTGATAAAGATAATCCTCGATCTGCATCCTCTATAAGTCATCTCCATCAAAGCGATCGATCTTCACCTTTCCTTCTTCCATAACCATCGTTGGAGAATCACAGACTCAACCTATGATACCAGTTGTTGCGAAAACGTCGGGAGAAAGCATTTGTCCCAAACATAATCCAAAACGGACCGAGCTACACCAATCCAACATACCTTGCCTAGAAGAGAGAGCGAGTACCCAACTATTCATCCTCCTCACCAGATGTCAGGAAAAACACCCCCATGTAAAAATACGATTGACAGCACATAGTGCTTGACACGGGTGATGTGCGTATAAAAATCATAACGAACATACAAGTATATATATATAGCCACACACACAAGCCCAACCTATGAGTTCACAACAAAACACTAACCAACTCACAATATCCTCATTTTTGTTGCTACCTCTAAATGCATAACACCACACAAACTACAACCCGTATCACACACCACTAATCAATTTCATTATCCATACCATTTGTTTCATTATTAAGCATCAAAAACATTAAACCACACAACCCACCATTTATTTGTTAATTAACCATTCCACCCCATTAACCAAACCAAACCCCAACCATTCCAATCATCATTAAATAATTATTCCATCACTACCCGAACATCTAGCATAAGACAACCACACATCAGGAGCAGCTCATCATCCCCATCGTACCATTGCATCGCCGCCCCAAAAGCACGACCAAACAACCACCACCTCACCGCCTCAAAAGCATAGTCAAACAACCACCACCTCAGCGCCTCAAAAGCACGATCAAACAACCACCACCTCACCGCCCATAAAACACGGTCACACAACCACCACCTCACCACCCCAAAAGCACGACCACACAACCACCACCTCGCCGCCCCAAAAAACACGACCACATCTCACCCATTAGCCCCACATTGCATCACAAACACACATCGCCGCCCCATAACACGACCACACATCACAACACATCAAAGATCATTTTATGAATCTAAAAAGGGGCTTTTATCACATTCTACTTTATTTTAGGGGCGTTATCACACAAACCATAATCCTAGGGAAACCATTTCATTAGCCACATATAAGTGGTTAGTCAATTTCCATTTTAGGGTGATATCACAACAATTACAACACAAAAATCACAACACAGAACATCCAACGCAAACAAATCCCCCAACGACTACAATTTTCAGCGGGACATCAAGCCCATACAATCCATCATATCACAATAATATCAAAGCTGTAAAAACATGCGAATCATTCCCCTTTCCCCCTTCAATTTCAATTAGTCAATTTTTTATCTTTGATTAAGCCAACAAAACCATCTCCCATAGATAAACAAAAGAAAACCCCTCTCGTACGATATGCACTAAAGAGAAATGAAGGATTTCCTACCTCAAAGAAGCTTTGCCGACTCGTTGTGCACCACAGAGCAGAGAAGAAATGCTCACAAACCACAACCACACCATGAGAAATCGTGAATCAACCTACACCACACCCAAGGATCATCAAAATGCAGCCCAACTCACACCCTAAACCAAAACCACACCACCACAACAGGTTCCCGAAAGAGGAACAAGAGAAAACCACCAAGAAGGGATAAAAACTTACCACGAATTGTCAACAGGGGTAAATTAGAACGAACGAATCAAACAAGGGAGAAGAGGGCTTGAAGGTCTTCTTAGGGCGCTTAGGGTTTTTCCGGAATGAGAGGGAGAAGTGGTACAACCGAATGAAGAAGATTCGACCTAGACAGGACTTTAAAACCTGGATCCCATTAGTTTCACAACGTGTAATACATTTACATGGTGTGTAAACCACAAGTTTCTTAAAATTTCAACTTTCACCGAAAAATGCGTCACCTCAACCTTTATTTAATACATGCCATAAATTAAACTTACACGATGTGTAATCTACTTCATGGGTTCCCCCTCTACTAATTTACAAGCCGTGAACTCACCGGGTGTACAAGATGTGAAACACCAGTTCACATTGTGTAAACATTACACAACGTGAATTCCCTACAGCAGCTCTGCTCCACCACCATCCTCCACCGAAAACTCCCGAAACTTTCCTTGAACACCCCCATCCATCGAAACTGGCAAAGTAACAGGCCAAGAAGGCACAAACCATTACATCAGATGCTTCTCAAATGATTCTCTCCCTCGAGAATCCAAAACCAAGTCTAGAAGGAAAGGGGTCCGAACAACCACCCCACAAGATACCTCTTAAGGATCTCGTCATTCCTCAAATGCCACTGCTATCCAAACACGCCAAACCAAACGACCACAAACATGTCACAAAACCTCATCACCACACAACCACATCATCATAACCATCCAACCTCCATACAACCCAAATTAACAATCATCACAACAAATAAACCACATTGCCCTGAACATACGAATTAGAGAATTCTATCCTCCATGTTAAGATACTATCCGCGCTGGGTGGCACTGACTCACCCGCATGGGTTTAATCGCATCGTAGTATAATGCGTCTCGATTAGGAATCAGGTCCTCCCATTTTCATATGATGAAAATTTATCACATCATACATCAAGGAAAACAACATATCTCATAACACAACAAGATCCAAACATCACATCACAAATCAAAACAAAGAAAAGCAGAACTCAAAACAGCTCCAGGTATTAGGCACACATCTGCGTCTCTTGCTCCAAAGTACTCTCCTCCAGGCCACCATGCCTCCACAACATGCGAACCATGAGTATGGTCTGACCTCATAGAACTCTCTCCTAACGATCTTGGATCTCTACTGGATGCTCCACTAACGTCGTATCGTCCTCGATATCCAACTTTCCCTAGTCAATGACATGAGAGTCATCGTGAAGATATCGACAGAGATGGGATATGTGGAAGACATCGTGGATCCTCTCCAGCCATGGTGGCAACGCCAACCGATACACCACCTCACCAACTCGTCCCAACACCTCAAAGGGCCCAAAAAACCTGGGAGAAAACTTACTCCCTTACCAAACCTCCACTGTCCTCATCGAGGGGAAACCTTCAAGAATACGTGTCCCCCAACCTGAAACTCCAAGGGCCACCTCCTGTGACCGACATAACACTTCTTCTGATCCTGCGCTGCTTTCATCCTCTCATGAACAAGCTAAACCTTCTCTATCATGCTCTTCACCACATCAGGACCATGAACTACTGCCTCCCCAACCTTTATCCAACACAATGGATAACAAAACGATCTCCCGTACAAAGACTCAAACGGAGCCATGAAAATAGTAGAGTGGTAGCTTTTGTTGTATGCAAACTCGACCAAAGGAAAGTGTCATACCCAAGATCCACCAAAGTCCAAGATGCACGCCCACAACATGTCCTCCTATGTCTGGATAGTCTTCTCTGTCTGCCCGTCTGTCTGAGGGTGGAAAGTAGCGTTGATGCGTAACTGAGTGCCAAAATCATGCTGAAATCCCCTCCAGACTTGTAAGGTAAAACTTTCATCCCAATCCAATATAATGGACCTCAAAACTCTATGAAACCACACCATCTCATCTGCATACCTCTTAGCCAAAGCATCCATTACGCCTAACTCTTTAATCACTAAAAAGTGGGCCAATTTCATCAACTGGTCCATGATCACCCATATAACATCACAACCTCCCTGAGCTCAGGGTAACCCTGTGATGAAATCCATAGAGATGTCATTCAATTTCCACTCAGTAACATCCAATGTCACGACCCGTCCTCGGGGACCGTGCCGTGACTACCCCAAGCCCGCCTTCCATAGGCCAGGGGCTGGCGACTAGCACCAAGGCGTAAATCCCGGTAAAAAGGGAAGACATTGCCTTTGTAAAGTAAACAAACACCACAGAGCAAGCAAACAGTAGAAGTAAACACTAAGCAAAAACTGAGTACAACAAAAAGTGTGGAAAAGTAAGTGGGCCAGTATACAAACCGAAACTGAAACTAAAGTACAACTGGAAAGGGAAAACAGCAACTGAAACTAAAGCCGCAACGTCGAGCCGTCCACTGGAAGTCCCACCTGAAGGGTGGGTACAGATAGCCTCCAAAGCTCCTCGGGTCCAGCCGTCCGCTCCGAGTACGTCCCGCCAGTGGTCCACCTCCAGGTACTGTCCTGCTCCGCAAGCCTCAACCACGATCAGCGCTGTCCGTCGTCTGCAACCAACACAACGTAGTGCGGGCATAGCCCGTGCAGGGGTGAGTATAAGCTACTCAGTAGGGTCCTCGAGGCCTCCGAAGGTCTCCCAAAATCCACAAAGGATAATCCACAAAGGAAAGATACAATCACGAAGTAACATTCGACACTGCTTAGGTATATGCCCATACATATACCTAAGTTATCAATCCCAGTACGCTCCAACTTCCGAGCCCATGTACAACCCAGTCCACATAGGAAAGCAAAACGTAAATCCACACAGGATAGCACAACACAATCCACATAGGAAAGAAAAACAGGATTTAGCTCACACATGTATACTTCTTCGTATGACGATAGAGATGATCAGATATAGCCACTGATTCATCTAAGTCGTCGGACCCACAAAGGATCGATAGGTACTAACCCCCGCAATGACCCACACAGGATCGATCATGAAGTTGAAACCATAGCTATTGGGAAACTCCTTCTCCATCAAGTACAATTGGTATGCCGCTACAACCAAGCGCTTCCCTCTAACCTTGGACTGCTGTAGTACTCCACCTATCGAGTACTGTGGGCCTGCTGCTACAACCAAGCGCTTCCCACCATGGGTCTGCCGCTACAACCAAGCACTCCCCCTCATAGCCTCTAGAGGTACTCCTTCTGTTGAGTACCACGGGTCTGCCGCTACAACCAAGCGCTCCTCTGCCGTGGGTCTGCTGCTACAACCAAGCGCTCCCCCGTGCTGCTACAACCAAGCGCTCCTCCGTCGTAGGTCTGCCGCTACAACAAAGCGCTCCCCCGTGCTGCTACAACCAAACACTCCTCCGTCGTAGGTCTGCCGCTACAACCAAGCGCTCCTCCGTCGTGGGTCTGCCGCTACAACCAAGCGCTCCCCCTCATAGCCTCCAGAGGTACTCCTTCTATTGAGTACTGTGGGTCTGTCGCTACAACCAAGCGCTCCTCCGCCGTGGGTCTGCTGCTACAACCAAACACTTCCCACTGGGCTATCCGTAACACACTGAGTCGTTCGATCAGTAGTCGTCAAGTCTCAACCGGCTCTAGGGTTTCCGCACACAGCATGCTCGTTCCGGGAGGGTCCACTCCACGAGCCAAGAGGTCGATGCATTAACTGACATGTAGTCCAGAGTTGATGTATCCCAAAAAGTACCATAGTGGTCACTACCGAACCCACGGAGGATTCCCGTACTGTCTTCATTATCGTCGCAGACGCAACCAGCTCTAGGGTTCCCGCACACAGCAAGCTCATTCGGGAGGGTCCGCTCCACGAGCCGAGAGGCTGATACATCAACTGACACATAGTCCAGAGTTGATGTATCCAAAAGTTCCGTATCGACAACAGGAACTCAACGTCGCAGACGGCGCGTCAATCGGACGCCCGGTCTGAGAGTTATTGACTTTTTCGTTCCAGGGGCCCGGTTGGTTTTTAAGGCAAAACCAACCCGACTGTACTCCACCTGCATCCAAACCTCGGGTGGAGTAAGACAAAAGATCCGTCTCACTTAGAGGAATCCAACAAAGTCGACGGCACGTCAATCAGACGTTCGGTGCTTAAGATATAATCGTTTCCGCTCCGAGGGCCCGGTTGGTTTCGTGTACGAACCAACCCGGCCAAACCCAAAGTACTCCAAAACCTTGAGTGCGATATACCGAAACGACCGTCTCGATCCAAGGATCACATCGCCGCTGACGGTGCGTCGATCGGAGGCCTGTAGCTCAAGTTATGAGCAAAAGACTGAAAAGGTCCGAAAATGGGGGGTCTGGGCCCAGACCGACCCGACCCAACCCCCCTGGGTCGGCCCGAACCGGGTCTGACCCGGCCGGCGCGGGCGCGGCCCGGTCGCCAGGCGGGTCGGCTCGGCCGGTTACGGCCGAGCGGAGCGGGGGGCGTGCTGCCCCCGCGTGATAGAGCCGCGGCCCCGCGTGGGGCCGCCCTTGCCAGCGGACGCGGCAGCCGCCGCGTCCCGTCCTTCGCCGGTCCCGCGCGGTCGCGGGACGGCCGGCCCGCCGCCGCGGCTTCAGCCGTGACGGTTCTCCACGACGGCGCGCCGGGCGCCGCCGCCTTCCGCCGCCGGCACCGCCGTGCCGGCGAGGCGCGCCAGCGGGTTGCTCCGTGGACCAGCGGATGTGTTCCGGTGGTCGGAAATTTACGCCGTCTTCGCCAAAGGCCCTCCCGGGGTCCGTCCTTCACTGCGAGGACCTCACATCGCCCGTACAGCTTGTTTTGTCGACGTCCGCCGTTTCACACACCAAGAACGAAAGGGGCGGTGGGTTCGGACTTGTTCATTGGTCCGCACCCACCGCGTTAGCGGTTTAAAATATCTCACAACAATTATTTTAACAACCGCGGATATAAATCACAAAGATTTAAATGAATCAAACCCCTACCTCGTCGTAGTCGTCGAACGTGAGTTCGTCACGGAATTGACCGTCGCGGAAGAAGAGGATCGCCGCGTCGCGGAAGGGGCGTCGCTGTCGTCGCGGTACACGGCGTCGCGTCGACGATCTCCGAGGGTTAAAACACACAAATTTAATTGCACAAATTAAACCCATGTTGAGGATATAATCCACAAAGGAAAATAAAAGGACTGTAATCCCCTACCTCAATCGATTGTTGATCGAAGATTGTCGCGGGGAAGGAACGTCGCGGAAGGAAAATCATTGGCGTCGCGGTACACAGCGTCGCGTCGTCGATCTCCGAGGGTTCGGCGTTCTTCGTCACCTTTCGTCGAAGGCCGACGTTCTTCGCGTTCTTCGCGAAGAAGGATGAAGATCTCCAAGACTTAGAGCTTCCTCCAATTCCTCTCAACAAGCAACCCTCAAGTAAACACGTGTTGGTCTTATTTTATTCTTATGCCAACAATTTGAAAAACAAGGTTAAGAAACGAACCATTAATTCGATGAATTAATGGTAACGACTTAACTGCCCAATTAATAGGGGCGTTAAGAATTTAAGAAAACGCACCGGTTGACTTTAATTTAAAAGGGGTTTTCGCGGGTGCGTTACTTAGAGGAAAAGAAACGGTGGGGCTCGTGCGGGCCCCACCTCACAAATATCCTACCAAGTGGGTAGGATATTTTGGGTTCCACCCTATCCGCTTAACTCAGCTTAAGTGGCTTTAAGTGAAATAAAATAAAGTTGTCGCACCACTTTATTTTATTTCTTAACTTAACCCAAAAAATTAAAAACCACACCCGAGCAAACGCAACTCCGGAAAAGGCGTTTCTAAGCAAATACCGGCGCTGTGATTCCATCGGTGCCCTCAGAATTCAATTCCGAGCACCGGTTCAAAAGTTAGAAAAACCCGCTCATTCGTTCACTGAACGTACCCGAGCCAAACTTCGAAAAATGATTCCGGGCACACCGGGCCTCGGAATCAGGTGCCGTCAGAAACTGCGTTCTCGTAAAATTCCAAAGAAAATTAAGAAAAAAATTTTCTTGAATTTTACGGGTCTTTACATCACTCCCACCTCAGGGCTTTACGTCCCCGTAAAGATACATCATAAACTAGGGAAACAAATGTGGGTACTGAGCACGCATCTGAGCCTCCCGCTCCCAAGTGCTCTCCTGGAGGTTCTCGTGCTGCCATCTGATGCGCACTAGGGGAATCGACCGTCCACGTAGGACCTGCTCCTGTCGATCCTCGATCTCCACCGGGACCTCCACAAAAGTCGCCCCATCATCAACGTCTAGCTCCCCATGGTCAAAGATATGCGTCGGGTCATGCACGTATCTCCTCAGCTGAGATACGTGGAAGACGTCGTGCACCCGGTGCAACTGAGGTGGTAGAGCCAGGTGATAAGCCACCTCGCCAATCCTGCTGAGGACCTGGAATGGTCCGATGAAGCGTGGAGACAATTTGCCGCCTCGACCAAAGCTCCGTAATCCACGTCGAGGTGAGACACGCAAGAAGACGTGGTCGCCATCCTCGAACTCTAGTGGCCTTCGCCTCCTGTCAGCATAAGACTTCTGCCAGCTCTGAGCTGTCCTCATCCGCTCCTGGATGACCTGGACCTTCTCTGGTCCTACAAGAGCTGCTGAGTTTTCTTCTTTTCCGAGAAGAGAAATCCGGTCTCATCCCCTAGATGAACCACGTTCTTCGCCTAATACAGTCAATCCTGTCATGGATGATACTAACCCATAGCAAGGATGACGTCGTAAGGCCTCGACGCTACTACCAAGAGATCCAACCGTTACTCTCGACTCCAAGGGTTGAGTCACACTGTCGGTATCAGTGTGTGGTCACTGGGTCTCCTCCAGTATGTATCTCAAAGTGAGGGTCAAGTCAACGGTTTTTAAACCGGAACCTCTTAGTAACAACACAAAGAGAGGACAGGAAGGTAAACGCCAAAAGAAAGGTGTCTTTTATTACTACAGCTCAAAGTACAAAGACACAAAACATCTACAAACAACGCTAGAAGCAGCATAAACAAAAGTCTCCAGGTCTGGAGCTAGTCCCGCTCCTGTCCATCTGCTCCCGGAGCTCCATGATCGTAGGCCTCAGCTGCCTGAAGCTGAGGTCTCCCATGTCCACCAGCTCCCTACGGTCGGGGTGGACCTCCTGGTGGTGGTGGTGGCAACACCTCGAAGCGTCGTCCACCTCCAGCTGCATGGCTAGCTCCCCTGCCACGGTCTCCTGCTCCATGCGGTCCGCCTCGGTCGAACCTCTGCCTCTGCCTGGGAGGTCCTTCGTTCATCTGCTGGTCATCCGTATGGCGGGTCGGACAGTCACGAGCCATGTGACCAACCCCGCCGCATGAGTAACACTGTCCGCTCATGGTCCCGGGTGCCTCGCACAAACGATCCTGTGTCACGCGGTCGACCACCTGTAGGTCTAGTCCTCTTGGACCCCTGTGTCATCTGTCTACTGCTTGCTGCAGAAGACTTTGCCGCATGCCGGATAGTGGTGGGTCCTGCTGCTGGAGACTGCTCAGCAAGGAAACTCTCCACTAAGAGGGCTCTCTCCAATACTCCTGTCTGTGTCGGAATGCTGTGAGAAACAACTGAAGCTCTGATCTCTCGCCTGAGCCCCTGCTCGAAGGTTCGGGCCCTAAAGAATGGGTCTCGTACCATGTCCGTGGAATAGCGCGAGAGATCGGTAAACCTCGCCGCGTACTGGGCTACTGTCATGCTGCCCTGCCGCAGCTGTAGAAGCTCCTGGATGCGCACCGCACGGAGGGTGGCTAGGACGAACTCCGAGCGGAAGAGGCTCTCAAAGTCCGTCCAGAGGAGAGATGCCTCATTGTGCACCTGGAGCATCAAGCTCCACCATCTGCCTGCTGCCGTGTGCAGTAGGCTCGCTGCGAGGATCACCATGAGGTCTGCTGGTGTCCTCACTAACCGGAAAACTCGTACCACTGCCTCCAGCCAGTCCTCGGCTGCCTGGGGGTCCGTCTCCCCGCGGAACCTGGGCGGTCGCTGGCGTTGGAACTCGTGCAGTGCACTAAGGCGATGTGCATCGTCAACGGCTGGGGCTGGAAGCATCGGTGGCTCGGCGGGTAGAGGTATCACCGGTGCCTCAGCTGTCAAAGGGCCCTGTACCGAGGCCTCGTCGCTCGGTGGGCTGTCGTCACGCTCAACTCTCAGAACCCTAGCTGGCTGCCGTCGTGGGGCCATCCTGAAAGGGAAACAGGTGCGCCACGGTCAGAACAGTATACCTGGTGAGCTGACACAAAGTAATCACAAAGAAAACTTGAAACACACATGCAATCAATGTTTTCGTGCATTAAGTCGGAAATCAGAAGTCAGGGTCCTGGTGTACGGATACGTCGGCCGTCGCACCAACACTGGACTCCCCGAATTGATAACCACACCCAATACGTTTAACACTATTGCTTCACATAGAAAAAGATCAGAGTCCCAAGTTCTGCGGTAGAACCAAACTCCTCTGATACCAATTTGTCACGACCCGTCCTCGGGGCCCGTGCCGTGACTAACCCAAGCCCGCCTTCCATAGGCCAGGGGCTGGCGACTAGCACCAAGGCGTAAATCTCGGTAAAAAGGGAATACATTGCCTTTGTAAAGTAAACAAACACCACAGAGCAAGCAAGCAGTAGAAGTAAACACTAAGCAAAAACTGAGTACAACAGCAAGTGCAGAAAAGTAAGTGGGCCAGTATACAAACCCAAACTGAAAGTAAAGTACAACTGGAAAGGGAAAACAACAACTGAAACTAAAGCCGCAACGTCGAGCCGTCCACTGGAAGTCCCACCTGAAGGGTGGGTACAGATAGCCTCCACAGCTCCTCGGGTCCAGCCATCCGCTCCGAGTACGTCCCGCCCAGTGGTCCACCTCCAGGTACCGTCCTGCTCCGCAAGCCTCAACCACGATCAACGCTGTCCGTTGTCTGCAACCAACACAACGTAGTGCGGGCATAACCCGTGCAGGGGTGAGTATAAGCTACTCAGTAGGGTCCCCGAGACCCCCGAAGGTCTCCCAGAATCCACAAAGGAAATATACAATCACGAAGTAACATCCGACACTGTTAGGTATATTCCCATACATATACCTAAGTCATCAATTCCAGTACGCTCCAACTTCCGAGCCCATGTACAACCCGGTCCACACAGGAAAGCAAAACGTAAATCCACATAGGATAGCACAACACAATCCACATAGGAAAGAAAAACAGGATTCAGCTCACACAGGTATACTTCTTCGTATGACGATAGAGATGATCAGATATAGCCACTGATTCATCTAAGTCGTCGGACCCACAAAGGATCGATAGGTACTAACCCCCGCAATGACCCACACAGGATCGATCATGAAGTTGAAACCATAGCTATTGAGAAACTCCTTCTCCATCAAGTACAGTGGGTATGCCGCTACAACCAAGCGTTTCCCTCTAAACTTGGACTGCTGTAGTACTCTACCTATCGAGTACTGTGGGCCTGCTGCTACAACCAAACGCTTCCCACCATGGGTCTGCCGCTACAACCAAGCGCTCCCCCTCATAGCCTCTAGAGGTACTCCTTCTGTTGAGTACCACGGGTCTGCCGCTACAACCAAGCGCTCCTCTGCCGTGGGTCTGCTGCTACAACCAAGCACTCCCCCGTGCTGCTACAACCAAGCGCTCCTCCATCGTAGGTCTGCCGCTACAACCAAGCGCTCCCCCGTGCTGCTACAACCAAGCGCTCCTCCGTCGTAGGTCTGCCGCTACAACCAAGCGCTCCTCCGTCGTGGGTCTGCCGCTACAACCAAGCGCTCCCCCTCATAGCCTCCAGAGGTACTCTTTCTATTGAGTACTGTGAGTCTGCCGCTACAACCAAGCGCTCCTCCACCGTGGGTCTGCTGCTACAACCAAGTGCTTCCCATTGGGCTATCCGTAACACACCGAGTCGTTCGATCAGCAGTCGTCAAGTCTCAACCGGCTCTAGGGTTTCCGCACACAACATGCTCGTTCCGGGAGGGTCCACTCCACGAGCCAAGAGGTCGATGCATCAACTGACATGTAGTCCGGAGTTGATGTATCCCAAAAAGTACCGTAGTGGTCACTACCGAACCCACAGAGGATTCCCGTGCTGTCTTCATTGTCGTAGCAGACGCAGCCAGCTCTACGGTCCCCACACACAGCAAGCTCGTTCGGGAGGGTCCGCTCCACGAGCCGAGAGGCTGATACATCAACTGCCACATAGTCCAGAGTTGATGTATCCAAAAGTTCCGTATCGTCAACAGGAACTCAACGTCGCAGACGACGCGCCAATCGGACGCCCGGTCTGAGAGTTATTGGCTTTTTCGTTCCAGGGGCCCGGTTGGTTTTTAAGGCAAAACCAACCCGACCGTACTCCACCTGCGTCCAAACCTCGGGCGGAGTAAGACAAAAGATCTGTCTCACTTAGAGGAATCCAACAAAGTCGACGACACGTCAATCGAACATTCGGAGCTTAAGATATAAGCGTTTCCGCTCCGAGGGCCCGGTTGGTTTCGTGTACGAACCAACCCGGCCAAACTCAAAGTACTCTGAAACCTTGAGTGCGATATACCAAAATGACCGTCTCGATCCAAGGATCACATCGTCGCTGACGGTGCGTCGATCGGAGGCCCGTAGCTCAAGTTATGAGCAAAATACCGAAAAGGTCCGAAAATGGGGGGTCTGGGCCCGGACCGACCTGGCCCAACCCCCCCTGGGTCGGCCCGAACCGGGTCTGACCCGGCCGGCGCGGCGCGGCGCGGCCCGGCCTGGGCGCGACCCGGCCCGGCTGGCGCGGGCGCGACCCGGTCGCCAGGCGGGTCGGCTCGGCCGGTTACGGCTGAGCGGAGTGGGGGGCGTGCTGCCCCCGCGTGATGGAGCCGCGGCCCCGCGTGGGGCCGCCCTTGCTAGCGGACGCGGCAGCCATCCGCGTCCCGTTGCCGCGACGGTTCTCCACGGCGGCGCGCCGGGCGCCGCCGCCTTCCTCCGCCGGCGTCGCCGTGCCGGCGGGGCGCGCCGGCGGGGCGCGCCGGCGGGTTGCTCCGCGGACCACCGGATGTGTTCCGGTGGTCAGAAATTCACGCCTTCTTCGCCAAAGGCCCTCCCGGGGTCCATCCTTCACTGCGAGGACCTCACATCGCCCGTGCGGCTTGTTTTGTCGACGTCCGCCGTTTTGCACACCAAGAACGAAAGGGGTGGTGGGTTCAGACTTGTTCATTGGTCCGCACCCACCGCGTTAGCGGTTTAAAATATCTCACAACAATTATTTTAACAACTGCGGATATAAATCACAAAGATTTAAATGAATCAAACCCCTACCTCGTCGTAGTCGTCGAACGTGAGTTCGTTGCGGAATTGACCGTCGCGGAAGAAGAGGATCGCCGCGTCGCGGAAGGGGCGTCGCTGTCGTCACGGTATACGGCGTCGCGTCGACGATCTTCGAGGGTTAAAACACACAGATTTAATTGCACAAATTAAACCCATGTTGAGGATATAATCCACAAAGGAAAATAAAAGGACCGCAATCCCCTACCTCAATCGATTGTTGATCGAAGATTGTCGCGGGGAATGAACGTCACGGAAGAACGTCGCGGAAGGAAAATCGTTGGCGTCGCGGTACACGGCGTCGCGTCGTCGATCTCCGAGGGTTTGGCGTTCTTCGTCACCTTTCGTCGAAGGCCGGCGTTCTTCGCGTTCTTCGCGTTCTTCGCGTTCTTCGCGTTCTTCGCGTTCTTCGCGAAGAAGGATGAAGATCTCCAAGACTTGGAGCTTCCTCCAATTCCTCTCAATAAGCAACCCTCAAGTAAACACGTATTGGTCTTATTTTATTCTTATGCCAACAATTTGAAAAACAAGGTTAAGAAACGAACCATTAATTCGATGAATTAATGGTAACGACTTAACTGCCCAATTAATAGGGGCGTTAAGAATTTAAGAAAACGCACCGGTTGACTTTCATTTAAAAGAGGTTTTCGCGGGTGCGTTACTTAGAGGAAAAGAAATGGTGAGGCTCATGCGGGGCCCACCTCACAAATATACTTCCAAGTGGGTAGGATATTTTGGGTTCCACCCTATCCGCTTAACTCAGCTTAAGTGGCTTTAAGTGAAATAAAATAAAGTTGTCGCACCACTTTATTTTATTTTTTAACTTAACCCCAAAAATTAAAAATCACACCCGAGCAAACGCAACTCCGGAAAAGGCGTTTCTAAGCAAATACCGGTGCTGCGATTCCATCGGGGCCCTCAGAATTCGATTCCGAGCACCGGTTCAAAAGTTAGAAAAACCCGCTCATTCGTTCACTGAACGTACCCGAGCCAAACTTCGAAAAATGATTCCGGGCACACCGGGCCTCGGAATCAGGTGCCGTCAGAAACTGTGTTCTCGTAAAATTCAAAATAAAATTAAGAAAAAAATTTCCTTGAATTTTATGGGTCTTTACATTCAAAGGTTGCAAAAGACCGCCAGGAACATGATGCTCGGTCTTTACCTATCAACATACCAACACTTCACCACAAACTCCGCCACTGCCCATTTCATCTTAGGCTACCAAAACCGCATCCTCAAATCCCAATACATCTTGGAAGATCTTGGGTATACCACCAAAAATGAGCTATAAAACTCATGAAGGACTCCCTCACACATCACTACCAGAACAAACAATCTCACATGAAACAACACCCAGTTCTGACCATCCTCCGACCATCCCTCGAGAGCATCACTATGGCTGACAAGATTGCACATCACCTCTATCTCTAAGTCTCCCCACCGATACTCCTCCACCTGTAGTATCAGAGAAGAATACAACATTATCTAAAACAAAAATCCTCTACCATCATCCACCCTTACATCTAAGTGAAAGGCTGCCAACTCCTCCATTGCTCTCAAAGTATCCCCCGACTCCTAGCATCCTGCTCAAAGTGTCGACCACAACACTCTTTTTTCCCAAGGTGTAGGACACCTTGAAATCGTAATCCTGAAGAAACTACATCCACCTCCCATGCCATAAATTCATATCATGCTGAGAAAAGATATACCTAAAACTCTTGTGATCTGTGAAGAATACAAAGTGTTCTCCAATGAGGTAATACCGCCATAACTTTAGTACAAAAATGACCAATGCTAGCTCCAGATCATGGGTGGTATAGTTACGTTTGTGAGGGCGTAGCTACCTAGACCCATAATAGATCAATACCCTCTTCTGCATCAACACACATCCCAAGCCCATAGGGGAAACATCACAAAACACCTCAAACATCAAACTCTCCTTAGGCAACTGAAGCACTGATCAACTCCCCCTTTAGGTAACCGAACACTGCTTGGCACTGGTCAATCCACACAAAATCCTGATCCTTCCTGGTCAACGCTGTCAGCGGGGCTGCAACTCGAGAGAAATCGGGCTCAAACCTACGATAATAGCTTGCAAGGCCAAGAAAACTGTGAACCTTTACCACGTTCTTAGGAATAACTGCCTCGACCTTCGATGAGTTTACTGCCACACCCTGCTAAGACACCACATGTCTGAGGAAATGAACCTCTCATGTCCAAAACTTATACTTGGACAATTTCCCATAGAGTTAGTGGTGTCAAAGAACCTACAAGACGACTCTGAGATGACCGACATGCTCCTCCTCTGACTTTGAGTAGATCAAGATATTATTGATAAATACGACGACAAACCGGTCTAGGAACTCATGGAATAAGGAGTTCATAAGCCCCATGAACACAAATGGTGTGTTCATAACACCAGACGACATGACTACAAACTCGATGTGCCTATACCTGCATTTGAAGTTAGTCTTTGGGATATCACCATCCTTCATCCTTAACTAGTGATATCTAGAATGTAGAGTGATCTTAGAAAAACAACTCGCCCCTCTCAGTTAGTCAAAGAGATCATCTATCCTTGGAAGAGGGTAACCGTTCTTGATCGTTATCTAATTCAATCTTCGGTAGTCTATACATAACCTCAGACTACCATCCACCTTCTTGGTGAACAACACTGGAGCACCCCACGATGACACACTAGGTTGGATAAAACCTTTCTGCATCAAATCATCTATTTGAATCCCCAACTCCCGCAACTCAGAAGGTGACATCTAATAAGGAGCCATCAAAATTGGGGAAACACTAAGCTGCAAGTCTATCCCAAACTCAACATCACGTTGAAGGGGGTAATGTCACAACCTCCTTAGGAAAAACATTCAGGAATTCCTCCACAACCCTGGGAATCTCCACTGTCCCAGTGTCCACTAATTCCACTAACAACCCAACCATCAAAGAAAGAAGGGGCTTGATGTACATGGATTTTACATGTATTTTTTTATAATTTTATAACTTAGTTTTAATTAATTAGTTTAACCAATTTTTATATTTTTAGTTTATTTTTGTAGTTTTGTATTAGTTTAGATATTTTGATAATTTTTAGTTAATTTATATACTTATATTAGTAATTTAGTATTTCTATTAGTTATATTAATTTTATATATTATATTTAACACTATTTTATTATTATTAGTTTCTCTAATTTTAGTTTAGTTTATTTTATTAATATTTATTAGTATGTATATTTTAATTTGTATTTTATTTTATTTCATTATTTTGTTGTATTAATAAAATAGTATTTGTTATTAGTTTATTATTATATTTAATAGTAGTATTATATTTAATTACTTGTGAATTAATATTTAAATATTATTATTATTATTTAACTTTTATATTAATAGATTATTTTAAATTTTGAATTTTAAAATTTAGATTTAATTTTTTTCATTTTTTCATTTTTTTTTCATTTCCCCCCTATCCACGCACCACCCCTCCCCTTTTGACCCATTCCCCTCTCCCACGTCACCCCTCCCTAACCTCCCCTTTCTCTCTCCAATCACACTCCCACTCACCCGCCTAATTCCCAACCGCCCCCTAAACCCGTGGCCCTCTCCCCTATCTAACCCGGACGACCCTCGCCCTCTCCCCTATCTATCCCGCCACCCCACTCTCCCTCACCCCACGACCCTCGCTCTCCCCATCACCCCGTCGCGCCCTACTGCCCTGCTTCCCCAGCTCCTCCCCATCACCCCGCCTCTCCCCATCTATCCCGCCTCTCGCCTCTCCTCCTAATCCCGCACAGCCACCCCGCCTCATCCTCTCCCCTGAACCCAGCCACCCCTCTCCTCACCCGACCCCCTCTCCACTCACCCAACACCCCTCTCCCTTGCCTAACCCGCCACCCCACTATTCTCCTCTCCACTTCTATCCCGCCGCCCCACACTATTCTCCTCTATTCTTTGCAGGTCTTCGTTTCCCTGCAACAGTCACCACAAGCAGACGACCTCATCTGCTGCACATCCACGTTTTCACGCCATAACCCTCAGCATCCTCACGCTGCATCTTCCTCCTCACACCGCGCACCAATCACCAAAGCGAGGAGAAGCCACCACGGTCGGTGCAACAGACCAACATCCGCTTCATCACCCGCATCTTTTGTTCCGGTGGTCGTGTAGTTGGTGCGCAACGTCATCACGTGCCGAGGTGTGGTCAGAGATCGAAGAACAAATTGTATGCGGCGAGAGTGAAGACCGAAACAATTATTTGTTGGTAACATGGTTTTATTTTACATGACTTGTCATCTTATTACCGTGATTACCTTTTCAGTTGTGATGTAGGGGTAATTTTCTTAGTGTCGGGATGTTGGTTGAGTAATTAAAATTATTGCGCATGCCATGCAACAATATTTTTTGATGATTAATTGTCAATTAAATTTATTTTAATTGAATGCTTATCTGTTTAAATTATTTTTTCACTAAATTAACTGCTGAAATTGAAACTGACCCTTTTAATAATAAGTTGATGCGGGGGTCCGAGAAGGTAAATCGTGTTGACCGATGGTAAGTGAAAATTGGTGACACAACTTTGTGAGAAACGGGTTGTGTCATTTCGCCGTATAGTTCGGTATTTGAATGAGTTTTCTAATTTATTTATGACACCAGAGAACATGACCTTAACTAAATTAAGAAATTTAAATTGAGCATCTAAAAAATGCTTATATTTTTAGAACTGACGATAATTAAGCAGAATAAATATTTAATCACATAAAAGAATAATTTGCATGGCTGCGTAGCAATTTAATTGTGACATCAGCATCCCGGACACATTTTGTTGATTTAGAGTCCATCATCATTTTTAATTACAGTTTACTTTATTTCTTTTGTCTTCTCACCTTTTAGTTTAATTAAAAAAAAGAAAACTCAAAATAGGAATTCCCTCAACTTTTGTCCGTTTAAACATCGTCCAATAAAATATTTTTAGTGAACTAGATTCCGTGCTCTCTATGGTTCGACCCTGCTCGCCACTTTTACAGTAGCCAGTTGGTTAATTTTTTTTTTCAAATTGGACGTGCTGCGACGCGCATACCGAATTTCTGGTGCCGTTGCCGGGGAGCACGTGCATGTCTAGCATTAAGAAAATTTCTAGTAGACCTTGATTTAGGCACTGTTCGCCTAAATGGTGAACACTCGTAATTCTGATCCGTCAAAAAATGACCCATCCCTTGATCCACAACCTGAACGTCAAAGAAAGGGAAAAGAACAAATTGGTACCTCAGCCGCAAATGCAATGCATCCACCAGAGGAAAGCATTGAAACTCACATTCCGACGCTTCTTAGTGGACAAGTCCACCCACTTTTCCAAAACTGTCTCGATAATCAAAGACCTCGGACTATTATGAGACATGAGTTGCGACCCAACACAGTCGGAGTTAGCTCAGGCATAACAAGACCCAGAATTCAAGAAACTCACTTTGAATTGAAGCTGTCCATGATCAACTTGCTCCAACAACATTCACAATTTCATGGATTGAGCAGCGAAGACCCTTATATGCACGTGAACAGATTTCTTGAAGTCTGTGACACATTTAAATATAACAGAGTGACGGATGATGCGTTGATCCTGCGACTGTTTCCATTCTCATTACAAGGGAAAGGAAAGGACTGATTGGAAAGTCTCGACCCAGAAACACTTTTCACTTGGGAAGTGTTGAGAAGAAAATTTCTTGATCTATATTACACAACAGCTCAATCTTTGAAAAACACGAGAGACCTCGACTCCTTTTGTCAAAGTGAATACAAATCATTAGGAGAAGCTTGGGAAAGATTTAAGTCCATGTTAAGATGTTGTCCTCATCATGGGATGAAGTTGGCAAACTAGTTGCAAGATTTCTATTATGGACTTCAACCTGAGAGTAAGTCTGCAATCAACACAGCTACTGGAAATGCATTCATGGACATGGATCTTGAGGATCTGTACATATTAGTTCAAAACACGGCCGAACACAGTTTCCAGTGGCCAGAAGATTTTTCAAGAAGAAAGGCAGGAGTGCATCAAATTGATTCCCATACATTCATGGCTGCACAATTTGAAGCTCTCAACAAGAGGATTGAAAACTTGTCAATAAACCCGCCTAAGCCAGTCCATGTTGTTGAAGCTGAACACTGTCCACACTGTAGTGGTCCTCATGATTATCCCATGTGTCCATATAACACTGCAGAGACCAAGATGTCTGAAGCTAACTTCATCAGTTACAATAGAGGAAATTATGGAAACAATTACAACACAAACTGGCAAGGCAATACCCAAAATCAAGGTTGGAAGGAACCAGTGGCTACTCAACCAATGAACTAGAACATGGGTCCACTTGGGTTCCCTGCTCAACCTGCTTTCAGACCCTCCATGCAATCACAAGATCAAGGATCTCAACAGAAATACCGACCACCATTCCATCAACAACAACAATATAAGGAGAAAAAGAAAACAATGGATTGTGCCCCTGCTGCAACGCAAGGTCAAAAAGATTGGGGAGAAACTATAGAAAAGTTAATGATGTCTAATCAATCACGGTTTGACTCACAAGAGATGGAAACCCAAAACTTACAAGCTTCCATGCGCAACATTTAAAATCAATTCGGTCAGTTAGCTGCACAAATGCAAAACCGACAGCAAGGAACTCTACCAAGTAACACAAGAGTTAACCCAAGAGAAGAAGCAAAATCCATCACATTGCGAAGTGGCGCACAGTTACCAGAGAACCAAATGCCTGATGTTCAACTAATATATGAGATGCCTATACTTGCCATTGAGAATGGCAACTCAACAAACAAAGCAATCCAAATTGAATCTAAAGAGGAGGAAGATAAAAAAACTTGTAAAAATGAAAAGGTAAGAAAGGAAAAGGAAAACGAGGCACTCAATGAAAGAGTGAAAGCCCACATACCACCCCCTCCATTTCCATAAAGACTAAAGCAAAGGAAGTTGGATGTTCAATTTTCGAAATTCATGGAGATGTTCAAAAAGCTTCAAATAAATATTCCTTTTGTGGAATCCATCACACAAATGCCCCACTATGCTAAATTTATCAAGGAAATTCTGTCAAAAAGAAGAAAATTAGATGATGTGGGAACAATCATAATGCACGAGGAATGTTCAGCAGTCATACCCAGATCCATACCTCCAAAACTAAGAGACCCTGGTAGTTTCACTATTCCTTGCAATATTGGAGGATGTCAATTCGGAAGAGCTTTGTGCGACCTCAGAGCTAGTGTAAATATCATGCCTTCTGGAATCCTTGAAGAACTAGGCATCATAGAATTAAAGCCAATGAGGGTCGCCTTGCAAATGGATGACCGATCAGTGAAGCATCCTCGAGGGATTCTAGAGGATGTACTTGTCAAGGTTGATAAATATTACTTCCCTGCTGATTTCATTGTCCTCGATATGGAAGAAGACAAGGACGTCCCACTCATTCTCAGGAGACCCTTCTTAGAAACATGTAGAGCGCTGGTTGATGTCCAAGTGAGAAAGTTAATTTTTAGAATTGGGGATGAGAACATAACATTTGATGTCCTAAAGGTTATGGAAAAACCGTCTGTAGCAGACTATCATTTATTGGATACGATTGAAGAATGGGATGAGTTAGCAAGCGATGCACTGGATCTCACGGATTTACACAAATAAAATGAAGAGTTTACTGAATCAATTGAGGTAGTGGAATTCATCAGAAACATAGTCGAGCCTTTAGATAGACATGACTTCACTTCACTCACTCTATCACTCGAAAATACTCCAACACTTGAGCTTAAAACCCTTCCATCAAACCTGAGATATAGTTACTTGGGAGATTTAAACACCTTACCAGTCATCATAAATTCCAATCTTTCGAGTGAACAAGAAACCAAATTGCTCAATGTCCTGTCACAAAGGAAGCCAGCAATAGGTTGGACAATTGATAATCTAAAAGGTATAATTCCTGCCATCTGTACTCACAGAATACATATGGAAGATAATTCAAAACCTTGCAGGCAACCACAATGACGCTTAACACCTCCCATGAAAGAAGTAGTCAAGAAAGAAGTCATTAAACTTCTTGATACTGGTTTAATATTTCCAATCTATGATAGTCAGTGGGTTAGACCATTGCAAGTGGTACCTAAAAAGGGTGTAACTACAGTAGTTAAGAATGATAAAGGAGAATTGATAACCACAAGAACAGTGACTGGATGGAGAGTGTGTGTCGACTATCGGAAATTGAATGATGCGACCAGAAAAGATCACTTCCCATTACCCTTTATTGATCAAATCCTTGAACGATTGGCAGGATGAGATTACTATTGTTTTCTGGATGGATACTCAGGCTATAATCAAATAGCAGTGACACCAAAGGATCAAGAGAAAAGCATGTTCACTTGTCCATATGGTACTTTTGCTTATCGGAGAATGCCTTTTGGAATGTGTAATGCACCAGCCACATTTCAACGATGCATGATGGCAATGTTCCATGAAATGATTAAAGAGTTCTTGGAAATATTCATGGATGACTTCTATGTGTATGGGGATTCTTTTGATGACTGTCTAGAACATTTGGATAAGGTTTTGTCAAGATGCGAAGAAAAGAATCTGGTGCTTAATTGGGAAAAGTCACACTTCATGGTACAAATTGGAATATTTTTAGGTCATCAAATTTCAAAGAAAGGAATTGAAGTTAACGCTGCAAAGATTAGTACAATCTCTGAGTTACCCATGCCTTATTCAGTTCGTTCCATTCGAGTTTTTCTTGGGCACGTCGGATTCTATAGACGCTTCATTAAGGATTTCTCTATTATTGCCCGACCCCTTATAAACCCATTGGGAAAAGATGTCACGTTCCACTTCGGCCCTGAATGTCAGGAAGAATTTAAATTATTAAGGTAGTATTTGGTTGAAGCCCTGATAATGATTTCACCTGATTGGGAGCAGCCTTTCGAGTTAATGTGTGATGCCAGTGACTGGGCGGTTGGATCTTCCTTGAGAAAAAGAAAAGAAAGGATCTTTAGGCCAATCTACTATGCTAGACACACTTTGAATGAGGCTCAACATAATTACACAAAAAATAAAAAAGATCTGCTAGTAGTTGTCTTTGCTTTCGATGAATTTCGATCCCATATGTTGTTCTCAAAAGTCACTGTCTATACGGATCACTCTGCACTTCAGTATCTGATGACCGAGAAAGATGCAAAACCCAGACTCATTCGATGGATACTGTTACTTCAGGAATTTGACATTGAATTCAAGGACAAAAAGGGAACATAGAATGTCGTTGCTGATCATTTATCACTCCTCGACCATGACACAAGTGAAATCAATGTCGAACTAATCAATGAAACATTTCCTAATGAACAACTCTATGCCATTGAGACAATCACACCCTGGTATGCTGATTTTTTTGAACTACTTATCTTCTGGTGTGATACATCCATATTTATCAAAGGAACAAAGGAAACGATTTTGAATGAAGCACGCCATTACTACTGGGATGATCCTTTACTTTTCAAAGATTGTTTGGATGGAATGATAATAAGATGCATCCCTGAAGAAGAAGTTGATAGTGTTTTGAACTTGTGCCACACTAGAGAAGCTGGGGGACACCATGGAATTCATTGAACAATCAGAAAACTGTTACAATGTGGTTTGTACTGGCCGACCATGAATCATGATATTCGTGAATTCGTCATGAATTGTGATAAATGCCAAAGAACTGGGGGTATAAGCTGGAAGCATGAAATGCCACAACACTCAATCATGGACATTGAAATTTTTGACATATGGGGAATTGAATTCATGGGTCCTTTTCCTAAATCTTTTGGGAAATACTATATCCTTGTCTGTGTGGACTATGTGTCAAAATGGGTGGAAGCTGAAACATTTTCAGAAAATACTGCTCGAGTTGTCATCAAAATTTTAAAGCAACACATATTTACCTGGTTCGGAATTCCAAGCCTCATCATCAGTGACCGTGGTACCCACTTCAATAATGCACTACTTCAGAAGCTAATGACTCACCATGGATGTCACCACTACATGAGAACCCCATACCATCCATAGACCAATGGCCAAGCTGAGGTTTCAAATTGAGAAATTAAGGGTATTTTGGAGAAAACTGTAAATACATCTAGGAAAGATTGGGTCACCAAACTTGATGATGTACTTTGTGCCTACAGAACTGCCTACAAGACACCTATTGGAATGTCCCCGTATCGGTTGGTCTTTGGAAAAACCTTCCACTTAACTGTAGAATTGGAACATAAAGCTTATTGGGCTGTGAAGAAACTGAATTTTGATTTCAAAACTGCCCAAGAGAAGCGTTTTCTACAAATGAATGAACTAGACGAGATGAGGAGAGAATCATATGACAATGTTTTGATTTACAAAGAGAAAACTCAAGTCTGGCATGAAAAATAGATCCAACAAAGAAATTTTTCAGCAGGCGATAAAGTTCTCCTCTTCAACTCATGACTTCGAATCATGGCTGAAAAACTCAAGTCGAAGTGGTCGGGTCCTTACACTGTCACAATTATTTATCCACATGGTGCTCTAGAAATTTCTGATGGGAAGATGCCTCCATTTAAAGTTAATGGTCAACGCCTTAAACTTTACCACACTTCAGATACGATAGGAATCATTGAAGAACTACAATTACAATGAGAAGTTATCCGTCTAACTGAAGACATTAAACTTAGCGCTGATCGGGAAGCAACCCGACTGCTTCTTCATTCTTTGGTCTTTGTTTTATTACTCTATCTCTATCTCTCTATCTCTTTTTGTGGATGCATCTAAAAAAATGTCTAGCTCTTCTGAATCTTTCATGGTCATCAATGTGCTTATTCCGTCTCCATCTGACTTAGTACGATGGATGACTCAACATCTGGCTGATATCGAGTGCCGACTTGAGGAACTTTCATTAGAGATTCATCAGTCTGGCTGAAGACGTAAAACTTAGCACTTCCTGGGAGGAAACCCATGTTCCAGTTTCATTTTTTTCCTTTCTTATTTTAACTGTTCTAGTTTTTTTGAGGAAATAAAACATGGCATGTGTGAAATTTTTTTAGCTACTCTTGATATTTGTGTGCACTTTTCACTCTCCTAAATATCTGCTTCCATTTATATGATCCTTGGTGTTATCTTTATGATATTATGTGGGTATGTGCTGTCCATGTGTAGATTTTACAGGTATATCATTTCTAGAGATTATCGGATACAAACAGCCTCTCCGCGTCTATCTGCACTTACATAGGGAAGTGTTTTATTTTTGTCATATTTTATGCTTCCAAAAACACCATGTAAACTAAAAAAAAGAAAATTTTGAAAAATGAAAAAAAACTAACATTCCTGTTATTGATGAACCCACATGAAATCCGCTGTATTTTTGTCGCAACATAGTTGGGAACATACCACTTGTGTCCCTAGGCAGTTTGAGAACCTGATTCTTGTTTGGAATTCTTTGATCCTTGATCTCATGACTTAGATAATTACTGATATTATTTCATGCTTCAAAAATGTTTTTCAAAAACTTATATTTTTGAGACACTTATTTGCACTCATGCTCATCTGTACTGTCTAACATTATATTTTCATACCCATGAGGACTCTAAGACATTTTAAAATCATCTCTTATTTCTCTTTTTCTTGAGGGAATTTCAACCGTGTTTTGTCTTCTAGAACTTGCCATGTTTTTCCATCAGAGCAATAGGAATTTTTGAAAGTTGCACTAAAATGATCGAGGCATCTGTTTGATTATTCAGCCCCGTTGACCCACTGAGCCACCCATCCATTTTCTCCATTGTATATCCCTTAGAAGCCATGAAGGAGCCTTTTAAGATGATCCCAAGCCGATACCCTTCCCTAACAATTTCTTGAATTTTTGCATGATAATTTTCAATCTAAGTGTGGGGGAGAGATTTACTCATGGAGAGGGTTCTTCGAGGGGCAATGAGTCATTTAATGTACAAGGATTGACATTATCCCATCCTGATCATATGAGTTATTTTTCATAGTAGCCACATTCATTACATATATTTTGATATAGGCATATAGAATCTTTTTGGTTGCAACAATGAGTACATTGGTGATCATTATGCGGTAACCCTCCCTTTTGGGGATACCTATAAAAGTGACGATCCATTACTCCAGGAACTAGATAGTTTTCTATATGACCAACTTTCACTGAGATGTTACAGTATATACACTTCTTGTGTACCATTCTGTGGGATTATTGTCTGACATTTATTTCATGGGCTTTTGGAGTTTATACTCACTAGTTTTTCCTCACCATTTTATTTGAGTGAGTTGTGTTAAAAAAAAGAGCGAAACATTGGATTATCATATGCTTGGGGACAAGAAACATTTTAAGTGTGGGGGAGTGTGAGTTTGAGGGAGACATTTGGATTGACATATATTATGCATTTATTCCAAGATTCAACTCTCCTTTTTACCAAAAAGATATCAATTTTTTAACCCACCGTCCCACAGCCTCAGAGACATTTGAACCTCATGTAAAGTTCTTGAGATTGGTGCATTATTTTGATTTCCACTAGTAGAGATGTGAAATTCATGGCAAGCCTATGGTAAGCATGCATGTGTATGAGAATTGAGAAAAAAATTGATCAATTTTTTCGAGCGATAAGTGTAATGGCAAGGTAGGTCACATGATACACGAGTGTATGTACTTGTTTTGAAAAGATTGTGAGTAGAAGAAAAATGGTTTTTGAAAATTAGAGTTTTAAATGAAGCATGATATTTTCTGGGTAAAAGAGATTAAAAAATTTTGAACTTGTAATTTTGATGTTTTGATTTTTCTACAGGACCACTTGTGTTTTATTTTTGATTGTTTTGCCCAGGAGTCAAAAAGTTTAAGTGTGGGGGATTTGATGTACATGGATTTTACATGTATTTTTTATAATTTTATAACTTAGTTTTAATTAATTAGTTTAACCAATTTTTATATTTTTAGTTTATTTTTGTAGTTTTGTATTAGTTTAGATATTTTGATAATTTTTAGTTAATTTATATACTTATATTAGTAATTTAGTATTTCTATTAGTTATATTAATTTTATATATTATATTTAACACTATTTTATTATTATTAGTTTCTCTAATTTTAGTTTAGTTTATTTTATTAATATTTATTAGTATGTATATTTTAATTTGTATTTTATTTTATTTCATTATTTTGTTGTATTAATAAAATAGTATTTTTTATTAGTTTATTATTATATTTAATAGTAGTGTTATATTTATTTACATGTGCATTAATATTTAAATATTATTATTATTATTTAAATTTTAGAATAATAGATTATTTTGAATTTTGAATTTTAAAATTTAGATTTAATTTTTTTTTTCAATTTTTTATTTATTTTCCCCCTATCCACGCATCACCCCCTCCCCTTTTGACCCATTCCCCTCTCCCACGTCACCCCTCCCTAACCTCCCATTTATCTCTCCAATCACACTCCCACTCACCCACCTAATTCCCAGCCGCCCCCTAAACCCGTGACCCTCTCCCCTATCTAACCTGGGCGACCCTCACCCTCTCCCCTATCTATCCTGCCGCCCCACTCTCCCTCACCCCACGACCCTTGCTCTCCCCATCACCCCGTCGCGCCCCACTTCCCTGCTTCCCTAGCTCCACCCCATCACCCCGCCTCTCCCCATCTATCCCACCTCTCGCCTCTCCTCCTAATCCCGCACAACCACCTCGCCTCATCCTCTCCCCTGAACCCAGCCGCCCCTCTCCTCACCCAACCCCCTCTCCACTCGCCCAACACCCCTCTCCCCTGCCTAACCCACCGCCCCACTATTCTCCTCTCCACTTCTATCCCGCTGCCCCCACACTACTCTCCTCTATTCTTTGCAGGTCTTCATTTCCCTACAGCGGTCACCACAAGTAGACGACCTCATCCGCTGCACAGCCACGTTGTCACGCCAGAACCCTCGTCCTCCTCACGATGCATCTTCCTCCCCACACCGTCCACTAGTCACCAAAGCGAGGAGCATCCACCACGGTCACCGAAGCGGACCAGCATCCGCTTCATCACCCGCATCTTTTGTTCCGGTGGTCACGTAGTTGGTGCGCAACGTCATCACGTGCCGAGGTGTGGTCAGAGATCGAAGAACAAATTTTATGCATCGAGAGTGAAGACCGACACAATTATTTTTTGGTAACGTGGTTTTATTTTACATGACTTGTCATCTTATTACCGCACTTACCTTTTGAGTTGTGATGTTGGGGTAATTTTCTTAGTGTCGGGATGTTGGTTGAGTAATTAAAATTATTGCGCATGCCATGTAACGATATTGTTTGATGATTAATTGTCAATTAAATTTATTTTAATTAAATGTTTATTTGTTTAAATTATTTTTGCACTGAATTAACTGCTGAAATTGAAACTGACCCTTTTAATAATAAGTTGACGCGGCGGTCCGAGATGGTAAACTGCGTTGACCGATGGTAAGTGAAAATTGGTGACACAACTTTGTGAGAAACATGATGTGTCATTTCAACGTATAGTTCGGTACTTGAACGAGTTTTCTAATTTATTTATGACACCAGAGAACGTGACCTTAAATAAATTAAGAAATTTAAATTGAGCATCTAAAAAATGCTTATATTTTCGAAACTGGTGATAATTAAGCAGAATAAATATTTAATCACATAAAAGAATACTTTGCATGGCTGCGTAGAAATTTAATTGAAACATCAGCATCCCCAACACATTTTGTTGATTTAGAGTCTATCATCATTTTTAATTACAGTTTACTTTATTTCTTTTGTCTTCTCACCTTTTAGTTTAATTAAAATAAAAAAAAGAAAACTCAAAATAGGAATTCGCTCAACTTTTTTCTATCTAAACATTGTCCAACGAAATATTTTTAGTGAACTAGATTTCATGCTCTCTGTGGTTCGACCCTACTCGCCACTTTTACAGTAGCCAGTTATAAAAATTTGCAAATTGGACGCGCTGCGACGCATGTACTAGGGATCCACACATCAACTGCCCACCTGAAAACTCCTCTTACCAATGAAAACCACACACTGACTATCCAAATATGAGAAAATTACTCTCCTCTGAAAGCATTTGATAACAACATGCACAAAATATAACCAATCGATTCCTAGAATGACATCGTATGGTTGTATTTGTAGCAAGAAAAGATCCCCACGAGACTGATGTGACCCCATCATCAGTCTACATCCCTGACACTCATCAAACAAGATGGTATGGCCTTCGACTAGCATATTCAACACCAGGGGGATGAAAAATCTCTATACGTCTAGTCCTAGAGCATTGAATAGAGCGGGTGAAACAATGGAGTGTGAAGCATCTGAATCAAACAAGGCACAAACAAGAGTACTAAACAAACCGATCGTACCTCTAATGATCTCTGACTCCTCTGGAACTACCACCTCCACTGCTGACGACCGCCTCCACAACCACGCTTGGTTTGAGGTCCTTAAACACGAGGAACATCCTGAGGTCAGCCTCTTCCAACCCCACCTCCCCTCATCAGAGTATAAGCATGCTGCCCCTACTGCTGAAATGGTATCATTGGAAATTGATGTTGAGGCTGGCGCTGAACCTGTCCACCTCCACCGAACTGAGCTCGAAGGACCACTAGGCACCGGTTTTGATGATGATCACAAACACCACAGACAAAGCACACTAGCATAAAGAACATAGGAAGAGCATGAAAACCACTATCCCTAGAAGGTCAAAATGGAAACTACTGAGGTTGAATCCTCACTGGTCGAAACCTCAAAGGCCCTGACACCTGAGACCTACCATTTTCGAATCTTCTCCTCAAGGAAACCTATTGGTTCCCCTCTCGCAACAAACCTCCTCACGGGTGCATCCACTTGATCATATCTTCCTTCTTTTGAACCTCTATATATGTTGGCAACATAAAAGGAGTAACTGTATACTGGATAGAAGGACATAGTGCCTCCTAAAGATGTCTCATATAAGACTCTTTATTTAGACAAAGATTTGAAAAAAAATAGAAAGTATTTGAACTCAATTCCCAAATCCTGCATTGACATACTCCCTTGCTGAAGAGAAAGAAGCTCCCACCTCTTCACTGCTTTCATGGTTGATGGAAGGAACTCTTCCCGAAACTCCTTCTGAAAGTCAACCCACAAAACATATTCCTCCTTCTCTCTCATATACAATGACCACCACTAACACACAACTCCCCGCATATGACTGACTGCTAAAGGGATTCAGTACTCCGTCGGGGCCCGGATCAAACTGAAAGTGATCTCGAGCTCCTCCAGCAAGCTCTCTGTCTCCACATCAAAAACACTTCCCTCGTACTTCTCCAAATTTTGTCGCTAAAAAGTGCACAACTCCGTATACCAAGCTCCATACTCCTCTGTCAGATCAACCCTAAAACGATCAACCAGATTATCCTACTGAACCTCAACTACATGAGTTACACATGGATGAAGAATGGAAGCCATAACTAAAAACAAGCAAGAATTTCCTAAGCCCCTGGTAGTATGAAATTTTATTTAGATTCATTTTAATTCACTTTATTCATTTTAACCTTCCCAAAATAACCCAATTAAAATAAGAAAACAAGTCATTATAATGCATGTTCCAATCCTAGGTCTTTACCTTGGAAACAGGTCCACCTCACTTGGTCATTCAATAAGCTCAGAGTTTGTGCACTGGATCATGGGAGGCCCTAAAATCCCATGTCCTAGCCGGTCTCCCTAGCCTATGTCATGCATCAAGGTCAACTGACACTATTTCCATACCAAACCATGAAACCCTCACTACGCCTAACTCCAACTCCATCTTATCTCTCAACCATCACCTATGATACTACTTTGTCACGACCCCCTCCCTCCAAAGATACTGTAATGAGGGGAGAGAGATAATGACCCCTGAGTCCCACCTCCAATAGGCCCTAGGTTGGAGACTAGCACTCAAGGAATAAAAATCTCATGAAACGGGATGCATTATCCTCTATAATAATGTAGGAATGAGAGATAAGATGAATCATCCATAAACAACTCCATTAAATAATATAAAAGAAACTAAAACCATCCCACAATGCATGTATAAATAAAACTGATATAGATAAAAGTATCCAAAAGTAAATACCCAAAAGAAAATCTAAAACAACGACACAACAACTATCCAAAGATTCGAGTTAGTAATAACCAGCACAACCCACATAGTCCTCCTAGAAACCTGAAAACAATTTTATATACGTAGGGTAAGCATACATGTATACTAAGCTGGAAAACCAAAGTCTCTCATACACATGTGAAAGAAGCATACTAATGCACTGGTGAGTACAAAAGAAGAACCAACAACACCTAAACATGTCAACTATCCATCCCAATATCACCAAGCCACACTCACCAAATAATGCAAGCCAAGTAATATAATATAACATGAATCACATCGATAAAGGGTACCCTCACCACTTTCCCGTTGGTATGCCGCTCTCACACCCCAACGTCATATGTACTGGCGCTTCTATCTATTCTGTATACCACACCTCCACAAGCACAATCACAACACACCTCGCCCAAATACACCTCGGCTCGCCGCCCCACAAGTACAACCACATCATATCTCATCCACAAACACATGGACCATCACATCATAACCTTAACCAGAGTAGTAGGGTATCGTAAACATGAATGACACCAACCTCATGCCCTCCTCCCACCATGCACGCCCCCACCATAAGCCACCTTGTCCCATCTCATTCCACCCACAGACACCTGGGCTGCGTCACATCTCACCCGAAGACACCTGGGCTCACCGCCCCATAAGCATGACCACATAACATCTTGCCCGAAGACACCTGGACTATCACAACCACCATCTAGTGCACTATCAGACCCCCAACCATCACTATCTATGTAATACATACCTCGCTTGGAAGAGAGAGAGGGAAACAACAGGTACCCAGACATCCATCTTCCTCACCGAATGTCAGGAAAAACACCCTCATGTAAAAAAATAGGTGTCGGCACATAGTGCTCGATCCATGTGGGGTGCATATAGAAATCACAAGGAATATACAAGTATATAAATATAACCACACACACAAACCCAAACTATGGGTTCAGAACAAAACACTAACCAAATCACAACATAGCCACTTTCACTACCATCTCAAAATACATAACACCACACAATCCACAAGCCACATCACACACCACCAACCAATCTCATTATCCAAACCATTTGTTTCATTATTAAGCATCAACCACATTAAACCACACAAACCATCATTTATTTTTTCATTAACCATTCCACCCATTAATCAAACCAAACCCTATCCATTTCAATCATCATTAAATAATTATTCCATCACTACTCGGACATCTAGTACAAGACAACCACACATCACATCACACCATCGCCTCATCGCCCTAAAAGCACGACCAAACAACCACCACCTTGCCACCCCAAAATCATGACCAAACAATGACAACCTCTCCGCCCCAAAAGCATGACCACACAACCATCACCTCACAGCCCCAAAAGCACAACGAAACAACCACCACCTCACTGCCCCAAAAGCACTACCAAACAACCACCACCTCACCAGCCCAAAAGAAAAACTACACAACCACTACCTCACCACCCCAAAAGAATGAATACATCTCACCCATATGCCCCACGTCACATCACAAACACACATCACTTCCCACAACACGACCACACATCAAACCACATCAAATATCATTTTATGGATTTAATAGAGGCTTTTATCACATTACACTTTATTTTAATGGCACTATCACACAAACCATAATCCCGGGGAAACCATTTCATTATCCAAATATAAGTGGTTAGTCAATTTCCATTTTAGGGTGATATAAAAACAATCACAACAGACACAATAGTCACAACACATAACATCTAGTGCAAACAAATCCCCTAACGACCACAATTTTTAGTGGGTCATCAAGCCCATGAAATCCATCACATCACAATAATATCAAAGCCATAAAAATATGAAAATCATTCCCCTTCCCCCTTTAATTTCAATTATCCAATTATTTATATTTTATGAACCCAACAAAACCATCTCCCATTGATAAATAAAAGAACCCCCCCCCGCATGATACACAATAAAGAGAAAAGAGAGATTACCTACCTCAAAGAAGTTTTTTCGACTCACTACACACTGCAGGGAGAAGAAGAAATGCCTGCAAACCACAACTGCACCATGAGAAACCACACAGATCAACCTACACTGCACCCAAGGATCAACAAAACGCAACCCAACTCATGCAACGAAAACTGCACCATCACAACGGGCTCCCAAAAGAGGAACAGGAGAAAACCACCAAGAAGGGAGAATAACTTACCACATATTGTCATCCGAGATCAATTAGAAGCAAAAAATCAAATAAGGGAGAAGAGGGATTTGAGGTCTCCTTGGGGTGCTTAGGGTTCGTCCAAAATGAGAGGGTGAAGGGGTTTGACCGAATGAAAAAAATTCATTCGAGTGAGGACTTTAAAACCTAGATCCCACTGGTTTCATGGTATGTAATACATTTACACAGTGTGTAAACCATGGGTTTCTTAAAATTTCAACTTTCACTGAAAAAAATCACTGCCCGAGCCTTTATTTAATACATGTCATGAATTTCACTTACACGATGTGTAATCCATTTCATGGGTCCCCCCTATGCTGATCTACAAGTCATGAACTCACTAATTGTACAATCTGCGAAACACCAGTTCACGTTGTGTAAACATTACATGATGTGAATTCCCTACAACAGCTCTACTGCACCTCCAGCCACCATAAAAATATCCCGGAACCTCCCTCAAACACTCCCAACCACCAAAATCGGTAAAGTAATGGTTCGAGAAGGCACATATCATTACATGCACTATCACCTGATAGAGACACCTTCTACCACCAACTTATCCTGTAACACCCTAATATTTTATTATTATTTTGATTAAATTTAATTTCTTTTATATTTTGTGCTACACACAACATTGAGTTTTAATGAAACATGACATACTATTAAATATTATTATTTAATATGATAGTTATTATCTAGCCGTTGGAATGATGGGTGTGAATATGATTAACTAAATTATAAAAATATATGGTTTATACATTTATATAAATTTAATTTTTTAGTGTCCAATTAATTATAAATAAAAATAAGAACCATTTGAAAATAAAGGAAATCCTTTTCTGAAAAACTATTTTTCTGTGCACAAATGCGTTTTACCTCAATAAATTTAAAAAATCAATTTTAGTGAATTATTTTAACAAATTTTATATATTATATATTCAATCAAATGTTTAACATTCATCTTATGTATTTTCTAGACATGAGGTAAGAATAAATCAAAATTTATGCTTAAAAACTGTATTTTTCTAAAAAGTATTTTTGTCGTATTTTGCACACTTATTTTAAAATTTATTTTTGACACTTTTAGAAAATTTATTTTAAAAAATGAAATTCATTTTTGAAATCATAATATCAAAAATATATTGGATTAATTTTTTGAGAATTTTCCGTAAAGATAATTTTTTCATTTAATAGTGAAAAATATTGGTTTTTATTAAAAATGGTTTTTTTCATCCAAAAAATTTACAAAATACATTTTATTTTGATATGGTTTTAAAAATAAAATTAGTTCAATTATATATTTATTAATACAATTTAGGTCATTGGAATCAATTTCGTATTTAATTTTGATATAAAACTTTTCCAACTTTTAAAAATTTTCTCTTTGAAAAATCATTTTTTCATTGTATCTACGGGTTTAATTTTAAATTAAATTATACCAATTTAATGAATGGAATTTGATAAAATATATTTCATATTTTGAATCAAAATAATTTATATTATATAATGAGGTAAACTCAATTTTTTGGTCAAAATGAATAGTAAAAATAATAAAAATTAATTACCACAGTTAAGGTTAAAATGAGTTTACTGAGGGGTTAAAATAAAAAGATAAGGGGGTAAAATAACCTATAAAATTTTCCAACACCCATTGCGTGACCATATTTCGACTTTATAACCTCTAAAGTTTGAGAATGACCCATTTTGGAGCCTTGTAACAATTGAAAATCATGGGTACACTTTATTCTTTTAAAAAATTCCATATGTGTCCTCACCCCCACTTATAAAAGTTCACCATCTTCTCTCCTTTTCACACTTCCAAAACCCTTTAGTTCAGCCAAACCATACCCAAATATGTTCCTTACCTCGTCACATCCTAGAGGCCTTAGTTTGATCAGAAATCCCTCCTACGATGATTAGTGTAAACCTAAAGAGGTTCTCTGAAGAAGATGTATAGTTCTTAAACTTGTATTTTCATTTTATTTCTTCCTCTAAATCCTTAAAATATTCAACTATAATGATATAATAACACCAATATATCCCATATACTGATATGTTATTATTTTAATAACATAACCTACATCCATCACCTCTTCTATTAAATGAGAAACGAAACCATCGATTGTGTGTATGACAGACTATCACCTCACAAATCGATGTTATTTGTTTTCCATCACCACCACCCACAGATGGATATAATTATAAATTTAATGTTTATATAATATATTTATGATATAATTATAATTATTTAATTATAACATCATACCTACCTTCTTACCTTCCAACCCGTTGGAAAATAATAACATCACTCACATGTACGACAAACTACCACCTCGTGAACTGATGCAATGTGTTTTTCAATTCTGTTTTACTTGGATGGTAATAGGGATATATTAAATGAATATATATTATATTTGTAATATAATTATACTTATGGAATTATCATATCACATATACCTTATAACTTTCCATTCCGTGAGGGATATGATAACGTCGCTCGTGTGTACGACAAACTACCACCTTACGAAGCGATGCGATTCGTTTTTCACTAACACTTTGCATGAAAGGTAATAATGATAAAGTTAATAAATATATGAGATATATATGAAATCATTATTATTCTAGAAAAGTTAATTATTATTTACTTTTATTTTGTTCTATCTGTTAAAAAATGAAAACAACGTTCTCACGTACATACGGTCTACCGTGTCTATGAACAACATATTTCATTTTATATCTCTAATATTTATGGATTACTATAAACACACACACAAACACACACAAATATATATATATATATGATATTTATTTCATGGTTAACATTATAGATATTATTAAACCATGTTCAAAGTAAAAGGATTGAAAAAACTAAATCAAAACATACTTGAAAAATAGAGTTATTACCCGAAACGTGGTTTTAACAAGGAATTGTTAATAAATGGGTAATAAAAGGTCATGAGTAAATAATATATGGTATGATATATATAAGTATTATTATGTAATATATGTATAATAAACCTATATTTATTATACATGATGTTCGAACGTGTATGAAGGAAGTCAAAACTTAAGGTAATAGTTTTTTGTCTCAATTTTTCTTCTTTGGGACATACGTTATATTACACACTTATCTTATTTTATGAGGTGCATATATAACCCCTTTTAAATATAATATAATGAATTTATTTATTCTCATGATACTCTAAGTTTCATTTAATTCCATTCTTTCATTGGGATTACAATTCAAAGTTACCAAAATGGTAAGAGTTTTATGTTACAATCTCATCGTTTGTTAGGATTGTTTATGATTATGATTCCAATGATGAAATATTATGATCTATCTCTCATAAAACTCATGTATTTTCTTATACTATTTTTTTAATAATACATGTTTTCCTTTCATTTTCCTCTCTTAAAGGATTAAAGAGACTAAAAGTTTGTTTTTAAGAAAAATTACTTTTATTTATCTCTTCGATAAAAAACCCTTTTTCTTCCATATACATGTTTTATAAAACGTTTTAAAAAATGTTTTAACATTATACAAAGAATTTAACAAATAAATTTTACCCATGTTTGAATTTTTAAAAAGTGTTTTAAAAGGAATCTTCATGACGTTTTCCAAACAAGGTCCATTTGGATTTTGTTAAAAATGTGAGAAATTTTTGTTTTAAATTGTACAACATGAACAAAATTTCCTACCATCATGACCAACCAGTGTTTTAAATCTTACTTTATAAGTTTCAAAGGTGATTTTCAAATAAAATTATTTTTAAAATGTTTTATTTTTTAAAAAATATTTTTCAAAGTGGAAAGAATATTTTCCCTAAGTAAATTTTTAAATGATATTTAAAGATTCCTTTAGAAGTTTATAAGGTTATTTTCAAATAAAATGGTTTTTAAAATGTTTTATGTTAATTTTTTTTTTCAAAATGAAAAGGATATTTTTCTCAAGAAATGTTTTAAATTATCTTTAAATATTCATTTATAAGTTTTCAAGGTTATTTAAAAAAAAGGATTTTGAATTTTTTTATGTTTTAAAAAGAGTTTTTCAAAGTGGAAAGAATATATTCCTCAAGAAATGTTCCAAATGATATTTTAAAATAATTTTATATCTAATATAACATCCTTTTATGTAACTTAATCTTTACTTGGGATATGACCCAATGATACCACCTTTATTCTTTCTCTGGATGATTTATATTTACGATGAAAAAAAGTTTATGAAACTCGTTTCTTTTCTATGGGTTATGATATGATAAAATGTTTTGTGAAACCCATTTATTTTCATGGGTTTTGATATGTTGTCTGTTTTATGAAGCACATTTCTTTTCATGGCTTCTGATATGATTAATTTTTATGTGGTGGATGAGACCTATATCTCTCTCTAATGCAATGGGTAAAGATTGATATATCATGAGATATACAAGATTGGAATGGGGAGTTAACACAATTCAGTAAGGGAATTTTTCCATCATGATTATCTTGAGAGTGAAACTTGACAACTATGATGGTTTGGAGAGTTATCCCATTCCACCATGATAGTTTTGGCAATGAGACTTGACTACTAAGGAAATAATTTTCTATGCTTATGTGTATTCCAAAAATCTATGTCTTATGCAAATGTTCTGATCTAATGACTTATGATCTTTGATTCCTTTATGATTAATATCTTATGAACTACCAAGATTTATGCCATGACTTAAGTTTATGATCTATGATATGTTGGGTATATTGTTTTTAAATGTTATTCTCATGTTCTCATACCCTTATTCTCATGTTACGTTGATATCTCACTTATCAATCCTTACTGTGCATCTGATTCCACCCTTTCTTATGTTTCTTTTCCCCAGGTTATGATGATTGGAATTCCATGTGATATGTTTAATAAGGGTGCTAGTTATGAGGAACTAAGTGGGAGATGATGTAAAACTCTTATGAACCAGTTGTTTATGTTTCCAAGTTTCCAAAGGCACTATACCTTTATGATCCCCAAGTGTGTGTTTGTGTAATGTAATGAATTTCCATAAAAAAAGATGTAATATCGATGTATGAAAATCTTAGGTCGCTATATATTCCATATCATGGTATATCATAACGATATCCTCTATCACTCTCCAAGGGTCTTGTAGTACCCCCGGTTTCTGGTAAGTAACCCTTGTTTTATGCTTTTTATGTACATGAAGCATATGAGAAATGGTTAGGGAAAGTTTAGAGACTTTTAAAGTGTCAAAGGGAAAAAGGTGGTGATGTACCGGCTTCGCACGATTTTCCCAAACCATGCGGAAGCTGTGAAAGTGGTGTCACTTTGGATAGAGGAGACCGCACGATGTGTGCACAGTTTGGGCAAACCGTGCGAGGAGGTCATGCGGAGCACCCCTTCCAAGTAGTGACTACCGCACGGTTAGCGCACGATTTGACTAACTGTGCGCGAAGTCAACTTAGATCCTATTTTTAAGGATCTAATCCATTTTATCTTTAAACCCACTCGTTTTTTCTCCTAAAGGGCCCTAACTCGGGATTTATCTCTGGTGAAGGTGGGAGAACACGTACCAAGCATTTTGGAAGCGATCCGGAGGGTTGCCTTGGCATTTAGAAGTCGGTTGATCGCAGTAAGTCTCGTTTCCTTTAGTTTTCTTAGATATCCTTCTTCCCTCTTGATGGATCCTTAGATATACACCCAAGGTGGGTAGATCTAAGGTAGTGGATGACCTTTAAGTTGGGTTTTGGTCTTGTTGGTGATAGGGGAAGGAATCTAAGGAGGTTTTGTGGTGTTTCGACCCAATTCTTGGTTGGTTTTGCCTATTTTGTTGAGGTAGGTGGCTTCACTCTCGATTACTCTTTCTTAGAACTTGAAGGATTAGTTTCAAATTGTTTTCATTGATTGAAATGGTTTGTTTATCTGCTGTGAAAGAATGATTGAAACCCACTTTTAAGTAACGGGTGATGGAAATTGTGTGTTTTTGGAAAGTGTTTGTTGAAGTGAATTTAAAATGGTGATTTTAAACTGGGTATGGTTTTTCTGCTTGAAAGAAATGGTTTTCAATCAAAGGTTTGATGCTTTATTGAAAGGTTTTGAACACCCTTGGTTTTGATGGAAATTGTTTTTAATAAAAGTTGTTTTATGGAAAGGGTGGTTTTGGCATGATTGTTGGGAATGTGTGGTATGTGTTCATATTGCATTAGGGATGGATAAGGGTTAGGGGTCTCCCTCATCATTCTGGTATGGATAAGGGTTAGGGATCTCCCCCATCAAACATTCATATTGCATTCAGGACAGATAAGGGTTAGGGGTGTCCCCCATCATTCTGGGATGGATAAGGGTTAGGGATCTCCCCCATCAAACATTCATATTGCATTCAGGATGGATAAGGGTTAGGGGTCTCCCCCATCATTCTGGGATGGATAAGGGTTATGGATCTCCCTTGTCAAACATTCATATTGCATTCAGGACGGATAAGGGTTAGGGGTCTCCCCCATCATTCTGGTATGGATAAGGGTTAGGGATATCCCCCATCAAACATTCATATTGCATTTGGGGTCGGATAAGGGTAAGAATTCCCCCCCATCATTTTGGGATGGATAAGGGTTAGGGATTCCCCCTCTTCCAGGTAGAATGCATGGTTGGTTGTGTGGATTTGTGAAATGGAATGAATGTGCCAAAATGGAAATGGGAATTTGATTGGAAACTTTTCTTGGTTTCTTTTCTTGAGAAAGATAGTTTTTGTTGGAAAATGTTTTTGACATGGAACTTGTTATATTGTGAACTGTTTTGGAATTTTTTTATATAAATTGTTTTATATAAATGTGCTAACATGTTTTATCCTAGAGGCATGGGTTGGGAAGTCATCGGAGAAAACCTACTGAGTTTCATTACTCACCCCCTGCTTTGGCACGTTGGTGATTTTGTAGATGTCATATACCAGGATGTTGGCAAAGGTAAAGTGTCAAATGTTTATAGCACTACTTCGTGATACTTGGGTTGGTTTGTGATGTTGGAGCTGGGAGCTTGTGGAGCATGGAGTTGGGTTGTTGTCTTGTAGTCCTTTAGTTTGTCTTTTCGCTATTTACTCTGATTTAGTGTTGGTTTTTATAGTGGTACTCTTGGTTGGTTTATGATAAAATAAATGGTTGAGTTGTCTTAGCTTTTATCATGCATCATTTAGTAGATTTGTTTGTTTATGGTTGTTGGCTCTCTGGTATGTTCTAAAAGGGTAAATCGTCCCCCACTTGTTTTGAAACCCTTCGACATTTATTTCCAGCCTTTGGCGCCTTGGGGATGTCTCTTAAGTCCAAGTAATGACTTGTTGTATTCTTAAGATAATAAGGATAAGCGGGTCATTACAAATGGTATCAGTTTGTTCGGTCCTTGGGGTATATGCAATCATCTTGTTCCTTTGTTTGTGGAACAAGTAGTCATCAGTTTTTGTTGGTCTTGGTGTTGAATTATTACATGTCTATTCCTTGGGTGGTCATCTTAGGAAGGAGTAGGATTGTCGGAACTTGGAATTTAGATCATAAAAAGAAGTAGCTAACCTTTTTATTCTGAACTTCAAGTTACCTGGGTGTTGGGTACATAAGTGTTTTAAATACACTTCTAGAATGTTGGAAATCTCATTTTCATGGGTTTATCCAATGAGATGAGCATGACATACATTAGAGGAATGACTTCCCACTAGGAGTGCATATATCATTTTGAGAAATGGATTATGGTTTGATGCAAATAGTGATTTCTGAATTTTTTTGAACTTGTTTTCAAATGAAAGACTTTTAAAAGAGAATGATTGATGTATTTTGAAAATGGATTGATTTTCAAAAGAAAGAAAAGATTTTTCAGAAATGGGTAAATGGGGAAAATCTTGATTGTTGGAAATCAATGTTGTGATAGTGATGTGATACAAATAGAAATGCTAAGACTTCATTTGCTAGGAAGTGAGACTAACGACGTGCATTGTTTGAATAGAAAATGGCACCCATTAGGCATCGTAGAAACCAAACAGAAGAGGCTGTGGAGAATGTGGCCAAACTTGAGCCATAGGTGAACCAACAACTAGTCCAAAGTATAGTTCAAGCATTTCAGGTTGTGGACACGGGGAATCGGAGGGATGAGTCAAGCCATGTAGACCATTCCGTCCAGTTCTAGAAGCAGAATCCACCCATCTTTTGGGGTGATTCTGAACTAGAAAGGGCGGAGGTGTGGCTGAGTAGGATGAATCATATCTTTGATTTCATCGGCACACCATCAGAACTGAAAGTAATGTTGGCGACGTATATGCTGGAGGATCTTACACGACAGTGGTGGGAGCTAGTAGTGCAGGCTAAGGTGGATCAAGGCCTGGGCTGGGAGGAATTTGAAGAATTGTTCAATAAATAATTCTATCCTCACACGTTCAAGATCCAAAGGAAGACAAAATTTTTCAGTCAGAAGTAAGGGAATCTCTATGTCATGGAGTATGCGGCTAAATTCATGAATTTAGTGCGCTTTGCACCAGAAGTTTCTACAAGTGCGCCACTAAAGGCACACATCTTTGAATCAGGGTTACGATAGGAGATTTGCTCGAAGATAGTTGTGCTCTGTATTACGGATTATACAGAAATGGTAAATAGAGAAACAATAGCTGAAAGAGACATCTCAGGAGTTATGGGAGGAGGAAGTATGATGATACCCATGTGAACGGGTGGGAACTCTAATGCTGGGAATAAGCGGAAGAGGGACACCTACTTACAAGGTGGGAGTGCGAATCAGAATCAGACGACTGGATCAGTGAATCTTTCTCCATGACCCATGATGAAAGCCGGATGTTTTCAGTATGGTGCGATTGACCACATGAAACGAGAATATACAGCACCACCAAGAACATGCCACAATTGCAACAAGATGGGTCATCTTCAGTGATATTGTTGCAGTGCTCCACGGTCGGGTGTTCGTGACACTTCTCAGGTGTCGCCAACATCTTATGCTTCGACAGGGCGAGGAAAACAAAATCAGTCTCACCAGCAGAACAAAGCATGTTATAAAACTATTGATAGAGATGAGCTGAAATGGGATTTCTCTGTGCTGGAGATGGATGTTTATGATATAATCCTGGGTATGGATTGGTTGACAGAGTTCAAGGCTCATATCGACTGTTATAGCAGAACAGTCAGTTTCGCGACTGAGGATGGCGTCGAGCATCTCTTTAGAGAAGAAAGAGTGGTAAAGGAAGGTGCAATGAGCTTGTTGGCACCATTAGTGGAAACGATCTCTTACCAGTTGGCTACGTTAAACTTGGAATCGATGAACGAGATCGCGAATAACAGTTTTCCAGTAGCCACGGATCAATTTACTGATTTTTTTCCTGAAAAATTCTTAGGGTTACCACTTGTAAGAGAAGTGGAGTTTACGATTGATCTCCTTCTGAGGACCAGTCCTATCTCATTTCCATCTGATAGGATGGAACCAACAGAGTTAAAGGAATTGAAAGTGCAGTTGGAAGCACTGAAAAACAAAGGTTTTATTCGGCCAAGCGTGTCTCCGTGGGCAGCACCAGTTTTGTTTGTAAGAACGCAGATGGAACTTTGAGGCTATGTGTGGATTATAGTAAACTTAACTAAGTTACGATAAAGAATAGATATCCAATTCCACACATTGATGACCTGTTTGATCAATTGAGGGGAGCTCAGTGGTTCTCTAAGATTGACTTGAGATTAGGATATCACCAGTTGCGAGTTCGGAAGGAGGATATTCTGAAGACAACCTTTAGAAGTAGATATGGCCACTACGAATATGTAGTCATGCCTTTTGGTCTTATGAATGCACCAGCAGTCTTTATGGCATTGATGAATCAGATATTTCAGCGATATCTGGATTCTTTTATTGTGGTGTTTGTGGAAGACATATTGGCGTATTCAAGAACAAGGGCTGAGTATGAGAAACAATTTGAGATAGTGTTGGAAATCTTGAGAGACCATCAGTTGTATGACAAATTATCAAAGTGCGACTTTTGGATACAAGAGGTATGCTTTCTGGGCCATGTTGTTTCTGAGAAATGTGTTTCAGTGGATCCAGAAAAGATAGAAGCTGTTCTTTCTTGGAAACCACCAAAGAATGTCTTTGAAATACAAAGTTTTCTTGGTCTAGATGGTTATTATCGATGCTTTGTGTGTGACTTCTCACAACTAGCTTTGCCTATGATAGCACTGATAAAGAAGAACAGTGCATTCCAATGGACAGAAAAATGTCAGAAATTTTTTCAAGAGTTGAAATTTCGCCTTACATCAGCACCTATCTTGATATTACTAGAATTAGGACAGGGGTATGTGGTGTATTGTGATGCTTTGGGATCAGGATTGGGATGTGTTTTCATTCAAGGAGACCATGTGGTTGCTTATGGCTCAAGGCAGTTGAGGGTGCATGAGAAAAACTACCCAACACATGATTTGGAGTTGGCTGCAGTCATCCATGCCTTAAAAACATGGAGACATTATCTCTTTGGTGAGAAATTTACTATGTTTATGAATCATAAGAGTTTGAAGCATATTTTATCACAACAAGATTTTAATCTCAGGCAGAGGAGATGGATGGAGTATCTTCAAATGTTCGACTTTGACTTGATGTATACACCGGGTAAGGGAAATTCGATGGCCGATGCATTAAGTAGAAATTCATATGATCAGTTGGTGAAAGAAGCTTCAAATGAGTGGCAGTTGATGTCGGTCCTAGACGACATGCATATGGAATGTGAAGACCGAGCTGATGTTGTGGTTTTCTTTCCAGTTATGCTTGTTCCTAATTTGGTGGAGATAGTAAAGGAGGCACAGGCATCCGATGTAGACTGTGTTGCAATGAGTTCAAAACTCAATGGTGGGGAGACCATTGGGGGATGGAAGCTGGATGAGAGTTCAGTTTTTCGGTTTCGATATCGGATGGTTGTACCTTTAACTGCTTGGGAACAACTCCTTCATGCTTACCACCATTCAAGATGGGCTATACACCTAGGTACACAGAAGATATATAAGGCGTTGAAGGTGCAGTTTTGGTGGAGCGTCATGAAAAGGAAGGTGACCGAGTTTGTCTCACGGTGCTTAACTTGTCAGCAAGTTAAAGCAGAACATTAGCAACCAGCAGGTATGTTGCAGTCTCTACCAATTCCGGTGTGGAAATGGGAGCAGATAGCTATGGATTTCGTTACAGGTCTCCCAAGAATAGTTCGGAAGCACGATGCCAAATGGGTGATAGTGGATCAGCTTACCAAGTCGGCCCATTTCATCCCTATTTGAAAATTTAATACGGTGGAGGATCTATCCAAAATCTATATCTGAGAAGTGGTAAAGAGACATGGCATACCAGTTTCAATCGTGTCAGACAGAGATCCGAGGTTCACATCTCATTTCTGGCGATCCTTACAGAAAGCCCTGGGAACTCAGTTGAATATGAGTACAGCGTATCATCCTCAAATGGATGGACAATCCGAAAGGACGATACAGACGTTGGAAGACATGTTGTGGGCTTTTGTAATGGATTTTGGTGGCTCGTGGGAAGAGCACGTACCTTTAGTGGAGTTCTCATATAACAACGGTTATCAGGCCTTGATACACATGGCTCCATTTGAAGCATTGTATGGGCGTCCTTTTCGTTCTCCACTTTGTTGGGTGGAAATAAGTGAGACTTCACTAGTTAGGCTGAGCCTTGTCCAAGAAACAATGGAGAAGATTCAGTTGATAAAAAAGAGGATGGAGACGGCACCAAGTCATCAGAAATCTTATGCGGATCATCACCGAAGACCGTTGTCATTTGCGGTGAGTGATCATGTCTTTTTGAAAATCTCTCCAAGAATTGGACATCATCATTTTGGGAAGCAGGGAAAATTATCTCCTCAATATATAGGACCTTTTGATATACTGGAATGGGTTGGTGAGGTGGTGTATCGATTGGAATTACCACCACGATTCAGTGCAGTGCATAATGTGTTCCATGTATCTCAGTTGAAGAAGTATCAGCCCGATCCTGACCATGTGATCAGAAGGGATCACATTGACCTAGAGCCAAATGATTCATTGGTACATATTCCGGTGTGGATTGTGGATAGGTAGAAGAAAGTCTTGCGTGGAAAAAGCATCAGTCTAGTGCGTGTTTTGTGGCAACATGGTCAGATTCAGGAAGAGACTTGGGAACATGAGAAAGAAATGAAAGAGCAATGGACAAAACTATTTCAGGAAAGCAATGGTTTTCTACTTTCCAGGGACGAAAAGACCAATGGTGGGGAGAATGTAGTACCCCCAGTTTCTGGTAAGTAACCCTTGTTTTATGCTTTTTATGTACATGAAGCATATGAGAAATGGTTAGGGAAAGTTTGGAGTCTTTTAAACTGTCAAAGGGAAAAAGGTGGTGATGCATGGGCTACGCACGATTTGCCCAAACCATGCGGAAGCTGTGTAAGTGGTGTCACTTTGGATAGAGGAGACCGCATGGTGTGTACATAGTTTGGGAAAACCGTGCGAGGAGGTCACGCGGAGCACCCCTTCCAAGCAGTGACTACCGCACGGTTAGTGCACGATTTGACTAACCATGTGGACTAACCATGTGAGAAGTCAACATAGATCATATTTTTAAGAATCTAATCCGTTTATCTTTAAAACCAATTGTTTTTGCTCTTAGACGGACCTAACTCAGGATTTCTCTCTCGTGAAGGTGAGAGAACACTTACCAGGCGTTTTGGAAGCGATCTGGAGGGTTGCCTTGGCATTTAGAAGCCGGTTGATCGCGGTGAGTCGCATTTCCTTTAGTTTTCTTAGATCTCCTTCTTCCCTCTTGATGGATCCTTAGATCTACGCCCAAGGTGGGTAGATCTAAGGTAGTGGATGACCTTTAAGTCAGGTTTTGGTCTTGTTGGTGATAGGGGAAGGAATCTAAGGAGGTTTCATGGTGTTTCGACCCAGTTCTTGGTTGGTTTTTCCTATTTTGTTGAGGTAGGTGGGTTCACTCTCGATTCCTCTTTCTTAGAACTTTAAGGCTTAGTTTCAAATTTTTTTCCTTGATTGAAATGGTTTGTTTATCTGCTGTGAAAGAATGGTTGAAACCCATTTTAAGTAATGGGTGATAGAAATTGTGTGTTTTTGGAAAGTGTTTGTTGAAGTGAATTTAAAATGGTGATTTTAAACTGGGTATGGTTTTGCTTCTTGAAAGAAATGGTTTTCAATCAAAGGTTTGATGCTTTATTTAAAGGTTTTGAACACACTTGGTTTTGATGGAAATGGTTTTCAATAAAAGGTGTTTTATGGAAAGGGTGGTTTTGGCATGATTTTTGGGAATGTGTGGTGTGTGTTCATATTGCATTCGGGACGGATAAGGGTTAGAGGTATTCCCAATCATTATGGGATGAATAAGGTTTAGGGATCTCCCCCATCAAAAATTCATATTGCATTTGGGATGGATAAGGATTAGGGGTCTCCCCCATCATTCTGGGATGGATAAGGGTTAGGGATCTCCCCCGTCAAACATTCATATTGCATTCAGGACTGATAAGGGTTAGGGCTCTCCCCCATCATTTTGGGATGGATAAGGGCTAGGGATCTTCCCCGTCAAACATTCATATTGAATTTGGGACGGATAAGGGTTAGGGGTCTCCCCCATCATTCTGGGATGGATAAGGGTTAGGGCTCTCCCCCGTCAGACATTCATATTGCATTTGGGGTCGGATAAGGGTAAGAAGTCTCCCCCATCATTATGGGATGGATAAGGGTTAGGGCTACCCCTCTTCCAGGTAGCATGCATGGTTGGTTGTGTGGATTTGTGAAATGGAATGAATGTGCCAAAATGGAAATGGGAATTTGATTGGAAACTTTGCTTGGTTGCTTTTCTTGAGAAAGATAGTTTTTGTTGGAAAATGGTTTTGACATGGAACTTGTTATATTGTTAACTGTTTTGGAATTGTTTTATATAAATTGTTTTATATAAATGTTCTAACATGTTTTATCCTAGAGGCATGGGTTGGGAATTCATCGGGGAAAACCTACTGAGTTTCATTACTCACCCCCTGCTTTGGCACGTTGGTGCTTTTGCAGATGTCATATACCGGGATGTTGGAAAAGGTAAAGTGTCACATGTTTATAGCACTACTTCATGATATTTGGGCTGGTTCGTGATGTTGGAGTTGGGAGCTTGTGGAGCATGGAGATGGGTTGTTGTCTTGTAGTCCTTTAGTTTGTCTGTCTGTTGTTTACTCTAATTTAGTGTTGGTTTATGCTGTGGTACTCTTGGTTGTTTTATGATAAAATAAATGGTTGAGTTGTATTAGATTTTATCATGCATCATTTAGTAGCTTTGTTTTTTTATGGTTGTTGGATCTGTGGTATGTTCTAAAAGTGTAAATTATCCCCCACTTGTTTTGAAACCCTTCGGCATTTATTGCCAGCCTTTGGCTCCTTGGTGATGTCTCTTAAGGCCAATTAATGACTTGTCGTATTCTTAAGACAATAAGGATAAGTGGGTCATTACAGGTCTCCAGATTTACAAACATGTTATGGAAATGTTGAGAGAAATAATGAAAAATGATTTAAAAAACGAGAGTAAAAGGGAAAAAACAAAACAAAAAGAAGAAGATCACAAGACCCAATGATTTATGTAGTCTAGGAAATGACCCCTACATCCACATAGAGGAAGAAAATTCACTATGTATTACAAGAGCAATTACAAGGTGATTTCTTAGAGTACATATAACCCTATCTCGAATGATATTTTAAAGCGACATAGTGAATAGTAACCCATATTCCTTTCGTTTCTGAATAGTAAGTACACCGTGCTATAGTGCCACAACCACCCAAATCCAAGCGGCTATAGTATCAGTGGAAAGAATTTCATGGTGCTACAATACCATTTTCACATGTTTCTATAGTGAGCTCGCACTGATATAGTTCCCTATTGGTGTTCTCGATTATTTATGCTACAATTTGATGAGAGTTACTACAATGCCTAAATTTTGGGTCAGGTCTTTGGTCCCTGGAGGGTACACTGTCCCTGCAACCCTTAGTAACCTCATTGTGGGAGTTTCAATTTGGTGCGCAGTCTGGGATGCAAGTATACAACCCAAATTCATCCAAAGGATAGAGCTACACTATCACAAACTAGGCCGGGTCACCATCCAACCCGGTTCGAGACATGGCCCGAAGGGCGTTCTTGATCCCCATGGGCTGGAACAAGTTCCTGGGTATCAAAAATAAAACTTGGAAATGATTTACCCAAATGAACAATCATAAAGCAAACAACAAGATGAATAAATTAAAAACTAAAATCAAACAACCAAACATTCCCTTAAACTAGGGTCAAAATTAACGTTTACAACTTGAACCAAAAAACCCAAAGAGAACGACAATAAAGAAAAAACTAAAAACACTAACTCAAACCTCCAAGCAACATGAGATGCAATGAACTCAAGTCACGTTCACCAAACCAACATGAGGATTCCATTGACAACCCGAATCACCCATTCTATGCTCGATGCCTCAACCTAGAATACAAAAGAAACGAGATCTACATACACCCAAAGGTGTATGTAGGGTATGAGCCAAAAGCCCAGTAGGATGCCACCGATAAAAGGTTCTACACATAATTATTAAATGGAAAATACATTTTCAATTTAAATTAAATAAAATAATTAAATTCTTGAACAATTTTAAAGAAAATAGGATTAAAGAAAACAGTTTCAAATAGAACAACTTAAATTAAAACACACACACACACACACTTAATTTTTAAAATAAACAAAGTGTCACACCAATGATCGTAAAGTAACCAAGGAGCACAAAATATGGGAGAGGCCTTATGGGTGTTAGCTAGCTTGGGTCCCTAGATCTTTGTGTCTCGGTGAAACGTGGCTTAGAAACCACGACCCTCAGAAATTGTGGCTTAGAAACCAAGACCCTTAGAAAATGTGGCTCAGAAACCATGATCCTAAGTCATTCATATGTTTAGTTAGTGTTGTAGTCATCAATATTTCTAATAGAAACAGGGCCCAAGCCATCCCCGAATCACTAGCCCACTAGTCTAGTCCACCCTTCTAGCTACCCGAGATTCCCGCTTTGTGCTCAAACAAATTTCGAGTTCATGTCACATGTCATATTTATGCACCCAAATAAAACAAGAAACTACACATGCCAAAAAAATATACTCTCACCCAGAAATACCATTTTGAAATAATACGCACATTAAAAATATTTCAAAACTAAATCTGCACTACTTACACAACCAATTAAAACTACTGTGTGGTCAAAGAAAACAATTTCATAGTCAAACAAACCATTAAAAGAATTTATTAAACAATTTCAACATATGTCGCATGAATTTAAACACCGAAAACTTTTACACAAATCAATAAAAACAAATTTTTCACCTTTAATAATTATTTAAATAAACATTTATAATTTTTTTTATAAATAAATTTTAAAGATCATAACACCACTTTACACACCAAACTAACCCATAGTTAAAAAAGGGCCATTTCTATAGTTAAACAAGCCATAAAAAGATACCAAACCTTTTCAAAATACGCCGAATGACTTTAAACACCAAAAACCAACTCAAATATTCATTTATGAAAAAAAACATATAGAAACTACACCAAAACACCATTCTATCCCTTTACACATCCTAACAAAATAAACTTCACAACTTATAAAACACTGGCAAGCATTTTGATAGGGGTTTTCACAGAAAAAACATACTCATTTCATATTAACACACCAATAAACACATTAAAACACACTAAACCTCAAGTAAAAATTAAATGAACACCAAAAAAACTAATTAATAAATATAAAAAATTAATTTATTAAGAAAATGAACTTAACAATTAATACTCATATGCGGAACCACCTACCTTGGTGTAGACCAACTTTGTAATTTGGAGCAAACTTTCTACGGCACGATAATCGCACTACGAGTAACCTCAATTTGACTCTAATTAAAACATTTGAACCAAAATCATCAATATAGACCCCTAAAAATCATGAAACCCTAACCCGATAAGCTGTCAAAGGAAGAAATTAATCGGGAAAATAAAACGCACCTGCGGTGGGGGTATGGGAAGCTAACTGAGCACGACAAAGAGGTTTTGGAGGTGCGCCGCACACTTGGGAGGCCACCATAGGGTCCGACTGTGAAGGTGGGGTGCAGAAAAGGGAGGGTGCAACCAAGGGTGGGTGCAGACAAGGTTGTCCGGTGAAGAGGAGGACGGTTCTAGTTGACTGGAGAGGGAGAGGAGGGGCGTGGCTCAAGGGGTTCAAGAGGGAGGTGCTGCACGACGGTGGTGTTGCGCGACGACGGTGCACTGAAGGAGTCCAGCGGGGTGGCGACGCGAATCGGGTAGCTGGTCTGGTGAATAGGAGGGGCGAAGGGGAGGGAGAAGGTGACGCAAGGCTGGGCGGTGTGCGGCTCATTGGGAGGGTTCTTTGAGTGGTCTGACCGAGAGGAAGGTTCCGCGAAGGAGCAGGAGGGAGGAGGCGGTTTGATGAGGAGGATCGACCCGATGGGAGGAAGGGTGCCAGAGGGAAGAGATGGAGGAGGCGCACTAGGGTTTGGAGGGGGCATGTGCAGTGCGATGGACCGAAGGGGGGGAGGGAATGCGATGGGAGAGAGGGGAAATAAATAGATAGGGAGAGAAGAAAAAAATAAAAATAAAAGAGAACAGAAATAAAATAAAAATATAATAAAAATAAAATAGAACCCAAAAGTGGGACTTAAGCCATTCTATTTTTTTTAATAAAAGTGGTAATCAATTAATAATTTTATAATAATGTTAATGATTTAATAAAAATAATAACCTAATTAAAACATTAAAAAAGGTAATAATGATACTAATAATAAAACTAAAATAATAAAACCAACCAAAATAATAATATCATTAATAACTGAGGGTGGTCATCGTGTGTGCGGTCGCACACCCAATCACACACCCATGTAATAATAAAAATAATAATAAAACAGTCTCTTATTATAGTTGGGCACTATACAAAGTCACTGTGATTCCCCAAACCTTTTCAACGTGTGATAATAACTTTTTATTATTTAGTCATTCAGACAATGGTTATCAAAATAAAACAAGACACATAATATTAATAAACCACTGAAATGTTTACATCTCAAAAGGGTAGAAAACCATATTTAGCCTAAGAAACTAATAGAACATCTGAGAAGTGCCATTGGGAGACCTGCTAACACCACGAAGAGGCCAAGAAGGTAGCCCTCGTCACTTGGACCAACCATAAAAAGAATGTGATCGCTAGGAGAATGGTGCAAGTACTAAGTGTAAAAGGAATGTAGAGAAGAGAGGATAAGGGGTGGCCTTTTATAAGTGGGGGAGAGGACATACTTTCTATTTTTGAAAATAAATGAGTGCTCCCACATTTTTTATATGTCACAAGGGTCCAAAATGGTCCATTATATAACATTATAGGTTTAACAGTCTAAATATGGACATAAAATTGGTTTTGGAAAAGTTTTGGGATATTTTTAACCCTTATCTATTTAGTTTAACCTCACGATAAACCCATTTTACCTTAACCGCTGTAATTAATTTTTACTGGATTCACTATTGATTTTAGTAAAAATCAAGTTGATATTATTAGATAATATAAATTATTATCATTAAAAATATTTAATTCATTTTTCTAAATTAAAATCATATAATTTTAAAAAATTTAATTTAAAATTAATCCTGCAGACATAACGAGAAAACAAGTTTTTAAAGATAAAATGTTTGAAAGCTTACAAAGTTTTTATATCCAATTTAAAAATGATAATTATTATAAAGATATAAATGATATTAATTTATATAAAATTGAACTAATTTTACTTTAAAACAATTTTAAATTATATTTTAAACTTATAAATAATTTAAATGAAAAGGCATTTTTCAATTAAAATTCATTATTTTCACTATTCATAAAAAGAATTAATCTTTTACGAAAATTATCAAAAGTTCAGACTATGATAATTTTTATATGATGATTTAAAATATGATTTTTATTTTTTCAAATAAATTTTACAAAATTGGAAAAAATTAAATTTAAAATAAAACTCACAGACACGATGAAAAAGTAGGTTTTCGAGAAGTGTATTTTTCAAGAACAAGATGATTTTATATTAACTCTATGTACTATAATAATAATTGTATGAATATCAATTAAAATTTATTGATATATAATATATAAATTTCAATTTAAACATTCCTATTTAGGGATTTTTTTAATTAATTAAAATGGAGAAACAATATGCGCTTTAAAATAATTTTTAGAAAAAACCCTTTTAGACCCAAAAATAAAATTATACTAAAATAAAATATAAATTTGATTCAAAATAAATTAATTGGGTTAAATGTAACTAAATAATTATTATGATACTTTAAAACATAATTGGGAATTTAGGTTAATTAATTTATTGAAAAGAAATGACAGTTTTACAAAAAATCAGTATTTTATCACTATTCACTGAAAAATCATTATTTTTAGAAAAATTAAAAATTTTCAGTAAATTTTGATATTATGATTTCAAAAATAAAGTTAATTTTATCAAATAAATTTTCTAAAAGGTCAAAAAAATATTATAATATTCTTTTTATGAAAATAAATAAATAATAATTTTTGAAGAAAATATATTTTTAGAAAAATAAAATCATTTACTAAAAATTGATTTATTATTTACTAAAAAATTATCAATAATTTATATGGATTAGGACACACACACACACACACACATATATTTCATAAAATAGTTAATACTATTCATACTGACCAATTGAACGACTAGGTTATAACAGTTATATATATTGTAGGTCGTTTAAGCTTGGTGTTGTGTGTTGAATACACTACCTAACATAAAAAAAATCAGGGTTGCATGCACCACAAGATATCTTAGAGATTAAATTTATTTAAAAATAAGTATATCATAAAGTCTTAGGGAGTTAAATTATCTTATAAGTTCAGTGTTGTGTGTTGTTTACATTATCAAACATAATTTTATTCTTTTAAAATCTCAGCTTTTCACATGCATAACCTCCTAATCAAAAAGGAATAACACATGTGCTCATGCTCATCCCCTTCATAAAAAAGGTGAATTACATAAATTTTCTTCCCCCCTGACCAAAAATGCATTGCAAATATTTTCTCCCTCCTAACCAAAAAGGGTTATCTTACTAACCATCAATCAATAATGGAGACTAAATTATAGCCTGGTCTATAATCATAACCAGTCCAGTAGTCACATGGCTAGGGGGATTATAATGAGTTTGATAAATAACTATAACTAAGACGATAATAATAAAGAACCATGAATTATTACTCTGTTGAACTGATCTAGTAGATAGGGTGAGAAATAAAAAGTTGGAGAGATTCAATATTGAATATCCTTGAAGACACTAGATATCCAAGGAACTTTCTAATAATGATAGTTACGAGACATCAATTTTCTTTAAAGGATTTTGATCTACATATTTATTCATCCCTCTGAAAAGATTAGTCACATTTGTCAATGTTAGATCTTTCTTTTGATGGTGGCAGAGATTATCCGAGGATCTTCAACCCAATAACTTTTCTAGAGGTTTGTTTATAGATTTTTTATCATGTTCATTAGCTATAAGATCAGTGCAATAATTTTTCTTATTAATTTTTACAAGGCCTACCATGTTTCCACTACAACAATCTAATAAAACATGTTCTGATTTCTTATTAACATGAAATGTTTCACAAGACTATGGGAACTTAGTTTCCATATTGGATGGTTTAGAAATTCAGGTACTTCTTGAGATCACACTAAATATTCTTATTCTTCTCCAAGAAATCAATGCATGATTCAATATATGATATTGTAACATCTTACTTTAGTAAATCCCAAAACACAATCCATAGATAAATTTGGAATTCTAATCCATGGTAGGAAATATTTACTATGCCTAAGATCCTTATCGGTCCATGATACCCATTCCAGTGAATAAATTATATCAAAACTAATAAAAATATTTTATAAGTAAGTCTGATCCATAGATAGACCATTTAATCACATACTCGAGGAAAATATAGATGTGGATTGGTATACTAATATTTATAATTGTAAAGCATTCTCAATTATCAGTGTTGAACATCTTGAAACATGATTTTCAATAATCACCAGACAAACACTTTGGTCTCAAGATGGATGATACAACTCCAGTATCAAAGAAATCATGGACAAGGTTTGGCTTATCCCATTGCGAAGGATAAAAATATAGCATAGCTAAAGGAAGTGGTTAGGGATCTATACTCTTATTAAATTTATATAATTGTTCTATATATTTATTAAAAATAGAATCTCGAAGGCTTAGTGATAAAGTTTTATAAGAATCAAATCTTTCCAAATAATCCTAAGGTTGAAAAGATATTTTGAATCCATCATAATTTTATTTTGTATGGTATTCAGAAGTTTGATCATTATTTGATTTGAATTTTTTTTTCATGACATAATGATAAGAGATATTACTAACCCTAGACTTCATAGATTGATACAGAGTGGAAACATTCACATAAACCTTTAGGGGATCTTCAAGATATTCATCCACTGTAGAAATATTTTTATCACTAGAAGGGATTGAATTTAAATGAAATAGTGCATATGATTTTCTAGAGTCACTGAGAGTTTATTACTTGATATATCAAATGATGATGGAATTATCATATGAAAGGTAATGGTAAGGCTTCTTATGATCTTTCTCATTTGTATTAACATGATGTGTAGAATTTTTCTCATGGATTCTGGTAGATAATGTGTGATCAAAGGAATCCATAACTAAAGTTTTTAGAGTATGTTTTGGTGAAAAAAAATCTTCCATAACTTATTCTTTAAGAATTTAATCATCATATAAAACTTCTTATAAGGATTGATCAATATAAAACTACATCAAGTCTAATTCATATTTTTCTTCAATAAATTCTACATAAAGAGACTCTGGGTCATGTTGAGATGCTTTTACATTAGCATATTCTTTGGGAGATAATGAATTTTACCATGATAATGATCCTTTTATCTCATAGAGTGATACTTATTCAAATATAGGTTCTAATATGGATATATGAGACACAATGGAAATATCACATTCCTTAGTATCAATCTCTTTGACTAGGACTGATCTTGTAGATAGTTTTTTTGGATCTAATTGACTAGGAGGCTTCTTTTTCTATTTCAATCCATCCTTTATGAATTCTTTCAATTCATCAAGCTTATATTCAAACCTAGACATGGTGTTAAGGAATTATTTATTTACATTCTCACTAGTTTATTGTTGATGAAAATATTCATGATTTATTTTATAAGAATATTTCCAATGGGATTAATAATCATCATATATTCCCCAAGGTTGGGAAGAATAATTCTATCCACAATTTATATATCTTTTGGGGGATTGAAACACCACCTCCGATATTATTTTCTCATAATATTTATTGATTTTTAAGTCTAAAATAATCAAATCTATTATCTAAGTAATCTTTTGATAAGAAATATATCCAATTAGTCAGACATGGATTAAAAGGAACTAACCATGAACCAGATGTGTGATAAGGTTAACTTGTAGTTTTCTTACTCCTGATTCTCATTAGAAATAATTTCTTTACATTGTTATTATAGTCAGTGATAACATTTATGCATGAATGATATGGGTTTTAATAAAAATTTAATTGGTATAGATCACTTGGAATGGGTTTCCTCTGGGTAGGTTTGGGAGAAGTGGGATCCATAGTGGAGTATTTAAAAGGAAATAAGATAGAGGAATATATAACAAATAAGAAATAATTAACCACATTTGAAAGTTATCTCCAACCCTATAAATTATACACTGTCTAAACACTACTAATATATCTTTTAGAAATGGGAATGATAAATATTTACAAATTATTACCTAGAAAGTAGTTGTAAAAGATGAACTGGGACTGAAAAGGCTCATTTGAGGACTTTTATAGGGATTTCTTAACTTAATGAGCTAAGCTTTACTAAAAAAAACACTCTACAACTTTAGGTATCATATCAAATAAAAAATCCTACCTCGGCTACAAAAAAAAATTATCCACTACAGAAACTTGAACTCAGACAAAATATAGATCTTCAGTACCATATCTCTCCTAGACACTTCAAAAATGATGATGATAACCCAAAACCCTTGAATTACACCCCAGAATCACTCTAGGTACTAATCATAGAGATACCGCAATGTAAACCCAATCATAAGGACTTCTAGACTCAAGATTTTTAATATAGAGGTTCCTCACAAAGAGGAAAACACAAAGCATAATTTCCATCAACCAAGGGAAGGGATATTAGAGAGACATAAGTTATCCATTCCTTTGGTGAGAAGTCACATAGTTTATGTTGTAAACATGAATCTGATACCAATATTACAACCACACAGGAGGTACAACCACAAAAAAGGTTATGTGCACAAATTAAAGTAAAAATTATGGAATATGGGATGAAGAAAACTTAGAACACTCAGGGATGTATAGAAAATAGAGATCAATATTATCACAATAGGTCATAAGTATTCCTCTCCCAAAGGTTGAGTCCTCACTTTTCCCATGATACAATATTTATATCCACACCAGGATGACTATTATAGGTGAAGAGATAAGGATACAATACTAAGGTCCAATGGAATATTTCCATGTGTCCCTTCCTTATCTACTGATGCATAACCTATCTACTTTACTTTAACACCAAACATCAGATCATGGAAACTACTTTTATAATCATTCTTTAACAAAATCCACTTTATCAAAGTGTACATGACACACCACCACACACTTGTTATCAACAATGAAACCTACTTTTACAATGACGAAAACTTTAATAAAGAAACAAAAGTTACCTTATAAAATATCACAAAATAATACTTGAAAAATCACTCCTCTATATGGTCCACACTCTGATGTCTAACATGATGCTCCACCGCCTAGTCCATACCATGATGCTCTGCTGGATGGTCTCCATGATACTCCTCTAGATAGTCTCCATGTAGCTCATGCATCACCACCAGCTGGTCCAAATAATTTATTGACACTGACATGATACTCTACAATTTGGCCTTTATATAGTCTGTGTGAAGATTCTTGGATGAGGTATCTTCATATGGATGCCACATGTTTTAGCTATAACTTCATTAATAATCATATATACACCTGGTCCGTTGGCATAGTAATATTCTACAGTAATATCCCCTTATCAGGCCATGGTCCATAATTTTCTTTCTAGAAAATTATACCCTTTAAAACAGTGAATGTACTATTCTAGATATGCATCACCATGTTTCTTTATGGTTAAGTATTCCCTGTTCACATTATTTCTCAAAGCTTCCTAGATAAGCTTCACCGCGACATGCATAATTTCTTCCCAACTAAGTCTTTTATCCATATAGATTCCTATTAACCTCCATTATTATATCAAAAATATTATTAAAATTTTTACATAGTGGGAAAAAATTATCATGCTAGATGGTCAACACATAATATATATATCATGGCTTTCATAAATCATCCATAAAAATGCTTCAAACACCACTTCCACAATTTTAAAAAAGAGTGATCAACCCAATTCACGCTCCCCATTCATTATTCACTTTTTCATTACCAAATTTATGTTGTTTATCCAATTTCATGATTTTAAAATATACCTAGAACAACAACAATCACAATAATTAAATTGTACACTAACTAGAAAATATCAAGAGGAATCCACCAAAAATATGATGCAACAAAGGAGGCTACACCATAAAGGGGTATATTCAATTAAACCCTTATAATTAACATTATAGATCCTGTTGTATCTCCCCCATTCCAAATCTCGGTGAAATATGATCCTATAAACCCAGGGTAACACCATGGACAAACCAAAACTCCACACTGCAACAATCCTCGAATTGATGGAACCAAGGGTCTCACCCCCTGAGAATCCATGGAACAACTTACAACCTACACCATATAATTCATTGAGAAGGCATAGACAAGAAACCCCTACCCATAAGTGTCACAGAATTTCCCAAAGAACCTCAATTTAACTATCCCTAAAAAATACAACCACTGGATCCTCCATCTTGAGACTCCACATCATAGGGATATGAATAGGATGCAAAGTCCATATATGAAACTACACCATGACACAACCTTAATAACCACATCATAATCCTAGTCCACAACTAAAAATTCATCTCAAATCTCATTGATCCTTCTCCATACTTTCTATAGACACATCCAATCATTGAAAACAAAAATAAATGACTTGAGAATAACTAGGACCTTATAATGAGATACTCCACCTATGGATCATATAGGGATGGTATCCCCCCAAAAACTCAGGGTGTGATATTATCTTCCCATGGTGTCGGTATCCACCCTAATTAATAGCTCAGTTAGGGAATGAGATCCACCAATAGAGTTGTAATCCCCCCACTTATATAGGGAATGAGATCCTTCACTACAGTTCCAAATAGGTTACATAGGTTGTTGGATTTGGGTAGTTCAAATTCTTGTAGATGCCTGATAATTTCACCTATATATGGTTGTGAAGAATGATACATTCTCCCACATCCTAGTTTATCTTATTTGAATCTTATCTAGGTTCTTCCTATGAGTTATTATTTCCCCTTTTTCATTTTTGGTTGATTTTAATGGTCTTTTTTTATTACTTTGTGGTTTTCAGTGTGTCCTACTAGGTCTGTATATACTCACACTAGCATGGGAATCTTTGCCTGTATGTGTTTTTCCTTATGAAAATGACAGATAGTCTGATGAAAATCTTGGTGGAATGGTCATTGGTGGAGTTTATTAGTTCCTATAGGTGGTGGTAGTGGTTAGTGATCATATCTGGAGCTTTTTCATTGTAGGGACCTTTTTTACCTCTATTGTTATGTCAGTTTATCCTTGATATTTTTGGGTGCGTATTCTTCCCCCTTTTTCTTTATCATGTACTATATTATCCTTTTAGATCTCATAGGTTGTTTCATGAATTATATACATTGTATTTTTCCCTTATATTTATTATACATTATTATATCCTATGAGAAGGTGTGTGTTGTGTACATGTGCATTAGTCTAAGGGCTCCCATTATGCGTGTAATGACCCGCCAATTCTCATTGGCTTGAGAGCTCAACGAATCATTACTAGGCCTTAAGTGACATCCCCAAGGTGCCAAAGGCTGGCAATAAATGCCAAAGGGTTTCAAAACAGGTGGGGGATGATTTACCCTTTACGAACATACCACAGATCCAACAACCATAACCAAACAAATCTACTAAATGATGCATGATAAAAACTAAGACAACTCAACCATTTATTTTATCAAAAACCAACCAAAAGTACCACAGTGGAAACCAACACTAAAACATCAGAGTAAATAGCGAAAAGACAACTTAAAGACTACAAGACAACAACCCAACTCCATGCTCCACAAGCTCCAAGCTCCAACATCACGAACCTGCCCAAGTATCATGAAGTAGTTCTCTAAACATATGACACTTTACCTTTGCCAATGTCCCGGTACATGACATCTACAAAATCACCAATGTGCCAAAGCAGGGGGTGAGTAATGAAACTCAGTAAGTTTTCCCCGATGACTTCCTAGCCCATGCCTCTAGGATAAAACATGTTTGCACATTTATATAAAACAATTTATATAAAACAATTATAGAAATAGTTCAAAATATACAATTTCCATGTCAAAACCATTTTCCAACAAAACCCATATTTCTCAAGGAAAGAAAACAAGTAAAGTTCCCAATTTCATTCACATCTCCATCAGGCACATTCCTTCCATTTCACCAATCCACACAACCAACCATGCATGCAACCTGGACCTCCCTATACTCACGAGTGGTGAGTTATCCTTCCACTAAGCCGTCACTTAGTGTAATACCTTGACAGGGGTACTTCACGACCTTATCTATCCCAACCTATTGATGGGGGGAATTCTCACCCTTATCTATTCCAATGCATATGAACACACACCACAACCCATACAATCCATGCCTAGAACCAAGTGTGTTCAAAACCTTTCAATAAAGCATCACCCTTTTTTATTGAAAACCCCATTTCCCTCAAACCATTTTCCAAATCCAACAAAACCATATTTTAAAATCACTATTTTAAAATCAAGAAACCAAAACACTTTGCACAACCATTCTTTCAATTTCCACAATTTCATCGAAACCCATAAATCATCACTAAAGAAGATTTATAACATGTTTTGCACCACAATTTCACAATAAAAACCAAGAAAATAAATAAATTTGAACTAATCCTTCAAGTTCTAAGAAAGAGGAATCAAGATTGAAGCCACCTACCTCAACAAATTGGGCGAAACCAAGCCACGGACGAAGAACGCTCAAGAACACCGGGTCAAAACTCCAAAAAACCCTACTTAGATCTATTCTCCTAACACAAACAAGACCAAATCTTTTCATATTTGGCATCCACAACCTTAGATCTACCCATAATGGGTGTAGATCTAAGAAAACGAGAGAAGAGGACAACTATATCTAAGTAGATCTAAGAAACCGATCAAGAACGATCACATACCTTAAGAATCCAGCTTTGATTCGCCAAGAGAAGCCTTCAGATCACCTCTGGAACGCTTGGGAGAAGTCTTCCAACCTTCAAGGGAGAGTAATCCTGAGTTAGGTCTTCTTAGGAGGTTTAAACAAGGAAATTAAATAAAAAACGAGTTAGATCCAAAATTTTAGGATCTAACTTTAAGTGACCGCACGGTTAGTCCACATGGTTTGAAAAACCGTGCGCTAACCATGCGTTAGCTTCTGCCTCGACCATCCTTCATGCATGGTTTGGCCATATGGTTAGGCAAACTGTGCGCCGACCATGTGGAAGCCACTGCCTCCAAGACTCACTGCGCCTGGTTTGGCCGCACGGTTAGACAAACCGTGTGCCGACCATGCGACTTCCCCTTTGCCTCAAAACATCACTCCAAGTTCTCCCGACTCTCCCATTGAACACCCTTAACTTTAAAACCATGAAAAGAATCAAGAAAGGGTTACATACCAGAAACTGGGGGTACTAAATTCTCCCCACCATTGGCCTTTCCCTCCCCGGAAAGTAGAAAACCATCACTTGACTGAAAGAGTTTTGGCCATTGCTCCTTCATTTCTTTCTCGCATTCCCAAGTCTCTTCCTGAATCTGACCATGTTACCAAAAAATCTGCACTAGGATGATGCTTTTTCCATGCAAGACCTTATCCTGCCTATCCACAATCCGCACTGGGATATGTACCAACGAAGCATCCGGCTCTAGGTTAACGTGATCCCATCTGATCACATAGTCAGGATCGGGTTGATACTTCTTTAACTGAGATACATGGAACACATTATGAACTGCACTGAACCGTGGTGGTAATGAAAACCGATACGCCACATCTACAACCCATTCCAGTATCTCAAAAGGGCCTATATATCGAGGAGATAATTTTCCCTGCTTCTCAAAACAACGTTGTCCAAGCCTTGGAGAGATTCTCAAAAAGACATGATCACTCACTGCAAATGACAACAGTCTTCGGTGATGATCCGCATAAGATTTCTGAAAACTCTAAGCCGTCTCCATCCTCTTCCTAATAAAATGGATATTCTCTATTGTTTCTTGGACAAGGATCAGCCCAACTAGTGAATTCTCACCTGTTTCTACCCAACAAAGTGGAGAACGACAAGGACGCCCATACAATGCTTCAAATGGAGCCATGCATATCGAGGATTGATAGATGTCATTGTATGAGAACTCCAATAAGGGTATATGCTCCTCCCATGAGCCACCAAAATCCATTACACAAGCCCACAAAATGTCTTCCAACGTCTGTATCATCCACTCGAATTGCCCATCCGTCTGAGGATGATACGCCGTACTCATAGTCAATTGAGTCCCAAGGGCTTGTTGTAAGGATTTCCAAAATTGAGATGTGAACCTCAGATCTCTATATGAGATGATAGACATTGGTACACCATGTCTCTTTACCACTTCCCAGATATATATTTTTTAAAGATCTTCCACCGTATGGGTTTCATGAATTGGGATGAAATGGGCCAACTTGGTTAGACGATCCACTATCACCCAAATGGCATCGTGTTTCCAGACCGTTCTTGGAAGACCTGTAACAAAATCCATTGCTATCTCCTCCCATTTCCACACTGGGATAGATAAAGACTATAACATACCATCTGGTCTCTGATTCTCTGATTTAACCTGCTGACAATTTAAGCATCGCGAGACGAATTCTTCCACCTTCATTTTCATGTCGCTCCACCAAAAATGCGCCTTTAGAGCCTTATACATATTCTGTATGCCCGGATGTACAACCCATATCGAATGGTGGTAAACATGAATGAGTTGTTCCTGACAAACCATAGGTACAACCATCCTATCTTTGAAATACAAAACTGAACCCGCTTCCAGTCTCCAGCCATCAATGGTCTCCCCACCATTGAGTTTTGAACTCATTGTCAGACATTCCGCATTAGATGTTTGTGCATCTCTTACTATCTCTACCAAATCAGGAACAAGTGTATTTGAAAAGAAAATAGCAACATCACCCCGGCTTTCAAATTCCACATGCATGTCGACTAAGACCAACATCAACTACCATTCATTTGAAGCTTCTTTCGCCAACTGAGCATATGACTTTCTGCTTAATGCATCAGCCACTGAATTTCCCTTACCCGGTGTATACATCAAGTAAAAGTCTAACATTTTAAGGTACTCCATCCATCTTATTTGCCTTAGATTCAAGGCTCATTGTGAGAAAATGTGTTTCAGGCTTTTGTTATCTGTAAACACAGTGAACTTCTCACCAAAGAGATAATGACGCCAAGTCTTCAAGGCATGGAAAACTACAGCTAACTCCAAATCATGTGTTGGGTAATTCTTCTCATGTACCCTCAACTTCCTTGAACCATAAGAAATAACATGGTCTCCTTGAATGAGAACACAACCCAAACCTATTCCCGAAGCATCAGAATACACCACGTATCCTTGCCCTGGTTCTGGAAAGATTAAGATAGATGCTGATGTAAGGAGAACCTTCAACTCTTGATAATTTGGAATACAACTGGTATTTCAAAGACATTCTTCTTTTTCAATGCTGTCATAGGCGAAGCTAGCCATGAGAAGTCACATACAAAGCATCGGTAATAACCAGCTAAACCAAGAAAAATTCGTATTTCAAAGACATTCTTCGACAGCTTCTAAGAAAGAACAACTTCTATCTTTTCTGGATCCACTGAAACACCTTTCTCAGAAACGACATGGCCTAGAAAACGTACATATTGTATCCAAAAATTGCACTTTGATAATTTGGAATACAACTGGTGGTCCCTCAAGATTTCCAACACTATCACTAAGTGTTGCTCATGCTAAGACCTTGTTCTTGAATACACCAATATGTCATCCACAAACACTACAACAAAAGAATCCAGATATCGCTTAAATATCCAATTAATCAATGCCATAAAGACTGCTGGTGCATTCGTAAGACCAAAAGACATGAATACATATTCGTAGTGGCCATATATGATTCTGAAGGCTATCTTTGGAATATACTCCTTCCGAACTTGCAACTGGTGATATCCTGACCGCAAGTCAATTTTAGAGAACCACTGAGATCCCCTCAATTGATCAAACAGGTCATCAATGCGTGGAAGTGGATATCTATTCTTTATCATAACTTGGTTAAGTTTACGATAATCCACACATAGCCTCAAAGTTCCATCTACTTTCTTTACAAACAAAACTGGTTCTTCCCACGGAGACACACTTGGCCGAATGAAACCCTTGCTTTATAGATCCTCTAATTGCACTTTCAATTCCTTTAACTCTATTGGTGCCATCCTATAAGATGGTAGTGAGATAGTACTGGTCCCCAGAAGGAGATCAATCGTAAACTCCACTTCTCTTATAGGTGGTAACCCTGAGAAGTTTTCAGGAAAAACATCAGGAAATTGATCCACCACAGCTGGAAAACTATTTTCTGCAATTTCTTTCAATGATTCCAAAGTCAACGCTTCCAATTGGTAAGAGATCGTTCTCACCATTGGTGCCAACAATCTCTTTGCACCTTTATTTACCATCCTCTCTCCTCTGAAGAGATGGTCGATTCCATCCTCCGTCGTGAAACTAACCGTTCTCCCATAATAGTCGATGTGAGCCTTAAACATTTTCAACCAATCCATACCTAGGATTATATCATAGACATCCATATCCAACATGGAGAAGTCCCATTTCATCTCAACTCCATCAACTGTTATAGAATATGCTCTACACACGAAGGCTTGACATTCTCTTTCACCCAGAGGAGTTTGCAGTTTTAACACAGAAGGCATCATTTCAAGTTTTAAGTTTAGAAAATTAGAAATCCAAGAAGCAATAAAAGAATGGGATGTTCCAGTATCGAACAACACTTGCATGATGGTAGAATTCAAAAGAATTGTACCTCTCACCATAGACGGTCCATCCTGATCATCCACAATCACCTGTTCCATTCCATACAATTGCTTTGTTGCTGTACTTTGCTCCTTATTGACTTGTTGAGATTTCCCTACCTGAGGTGTCATGGTATTCCTGGAATCACCATAACTAGATCTATTCTGCTGGAGAGGCTGATTTTTCTATCCTCGCCCTGTCGAAGAATAAGATGCTTGCAACACCTGGTAAGTTTCACGCGCACCCGACCTGGGAGCACTGCGATAATATTGCTGAAGATGCCCCATCTGCTTGCAATTGTGGCATGCTATCAGTGCTACTGTAAATTCTCTTTTGATGTGATCAGTCGAACCGCATTGAAAGTAACCTGCTTTGCTCTGGGGCCATGGAGGAAGGTTGACTGATCCCGCTGTCTGGTTCTGATTCATACTCCCACCTTGAAAGTAGGTGTCCCTCTTCTGCTTGTTTCCAGCATTAAAGTTCCCACCCGTTCCCATGGGTATCATCATGCTTCCTCCTATCGATCCCGAGATATCACGTTTTTGCTCTGTTCACCATCTCTGTATAATCCGTAATACAGAGCAGCACAATCTTTGATCGAATCTTCTGCCTTAGCCCCGATTTGAAGATGTGTGACCTTCAAAGAAGCACTTGCCGCAACCTCTAGTACAAAATAGACTAAATTCCTGAACTTGGCCACATATCCTATGACAGAGAGGCTCTCTTGTTTCAATCTGAAGAAGTCTATCATTTTATGGATCTTGAATGTGTGAGGATAGAATTGTTTGTTAAAAAATTCTTCAAAATCCTCCCATGTAAGGCCTTCATCCAATTTAGCCTGCACCGCTAAATCCCACCACTGACATGCAAGATCCTCGAGCATATACGTCACCAGCTTTACTTTTAGCTCTACTAGTGTGCTGATGAAATCGAATATACGATTCATCCTGCTTAGCCACACCTCCGCCTTCTCGGGTTCAACATCACCCTGAAAGATGGGTGGATTCTACTTCTAGAACTAGATGGAATGGTCTACATGACTTGACTCATCCCTCTGATTCCCTATGTCCACAGCCTGGAATGCTTGAACGATACTCTGAACCAGCTCTTGGTTCACACGTGGTTCAAGTGCAAGCACATTCTCCGTAGCTTCTTCGGGTTGGTTTCTACGATGCCTAACAGGTTCCATTTTCTATACAAACAACGCACGCCGTTAGTCTCACTTCCTAGAAACTGAAGGCTTAGCATTTCAATCTCTATTACAACACTATCAAAATATCTATTTCCAACCATTTCTAAAACAGATCTTTTATTTCTTTTGAAAATCAATCTATTTTCAAAATACATCAACCATTATCTTTTCAAAATCTTTCATTTGAAAACATGCTTAAAATTTTCAGAAATCACGCTTTTGCGTCAAACAATATTCCATTTCTCAGAATAATTTATGCAATCCTAGTGGAAAGTAATTCCTCTATAATGAATTTCATGCTCATCTCATTGGCTAAACCCATGAAAATGAGATTTCCAACATTCTAGAAGTGTATCCAAAACACTTATGTACCCAACACCCTAGTAACTTGAAGTTCAGCATAAATGGGTTAGCTACATCCTTTTATGCTATACATTTCAAGTTTCGACAATCCTACTCTTGTCTAAGATGACCACCCAAGGAATAGACAAGAAGTAATTTCAACTTCAAGACCAAGAACATCGATGACTACTTGTTAGGCAAGGACCGAACAAGATGATACCATTTGTAATGACCCACCAATTCTCATTGGCTTGAGATCTCAACGAATCATTACTAGGCCTTAAGCGACATCCCCAAGGTGCCAAAGGCTGGAAATAAATGCTGAAGGGTTTCAAAACAGGTGGGGGATGATTTAACCTTTACGAACATACCACAAATCCAACAACCATAACTAAACAAATCTACTAAATGATGCGTGATAAAAACTAAGACAGCTCAACCATTTATTTTATCAAAAACTAACCAAAAGTACCACAGTGGAAACCAATACTAAAACATTAGAGTAAACAGTGGAAAGAAAGCTCAAAGACTACAAGACAACAACCCAACTCCATGCTCCACAAGCTCCAAGATCCAACATCATGAACTAACCCAAGTATCACGAAGCAGTGCTCTAAACATGTGACACTTTACCTTTTCCAACGTCCCGATATATGACATCTACAAAAGCACCAAAGTTCCAAAGTAGGGGGTGAGTAATGAAACTTAGTAGGTTTTCTCTGATGACCTCCCAACCCATGCCTCTAGGATAAAACATGTTAGCACATTTGTATAAAACAATTTATATAAAACAATTCTAAAAACAATTCACAATATACAAGTTCCATGTCAAAACCATTTTCCAACAAAACCCATCTTTCTAAAGGAAAGAAAACAAGTAAAGTTCCCAATTTCATTCACATTTCCATCAGGAACATTCGTTCCATTTCACCAATCCACACAACCAACCATGCATGCAACCTGGATCTCCCTATACTCGCGAGTGGTGAGTTATCCTTCCACTAAGCCGTCACATAGTGGACTACCTTGACAGGGGTACTTCACGACCTTATCTGTCCCAACCTATTGATGGGGGGGACTTCTCGCCCTTATCCATCCCAATGCATATGAACACACACCACAACCCATGCAATCCATGCCCAGAACCAAGTGTGTTCAAAACCTTTCAATAAAGCATCACCCTTTTTTATTGAAAACCCCTTTTCCCTCAAACCATTTTCCAAATCTAGAAAAACCATATTTTAAAATCACTATTTTAAAATTAAGAAACCAAAACACTTTGCACAACCATTCTTTCAATTTCCACAATTTCATCGAAACCCATAAATCATCACTAAAGAAGATTTATAACATGTTTTGCACCACAATTTCACAATCAAAACCAAGCAAATAAATCAATTTGAACTAAGAATTCAAGTTCTAAGAAAGAGGAATCGAAATTGAAGCCACCTACCTCAAAAAATTGGGCAAAACCAAGCCACGGATGAAGAACGCTCAAGAACACCGGGTCAAAACTCCAAAAAACCCTCCTTAGATCTCTTCTCCTAACACAACCAAGACCAAATATTGTCATATTTGGCATCCACAACCTTAGATATACCCATAACGAGAGTATATCTAAGAAAATGAGAGAAGAGGAGAAATATATCTAAGTAGATCTAAGAAACTGATCAAGAACGATCACATACCTTAAGAATCTGTCTTCAATTTGCCAAGAGAAGCCTTCGGATCACCTCCGGAATGCTTGGGAGAAGTCTTCCAACCTTCAAGGGAGAGTGATCCCAAGTTAGGGCCGCTTAGGAGGTTTAAACAAGGCAATTAAAGGCAAAATGAGTTATATCCACAATTTTAGGATCTAACTTTAAGTGACCGCACGATTAGTCTGCACGGTTTGACAAACTGTGCGCTAACCGTGCGTTAGATTCTGCCTCGACCATCCTTCATGCACGGTTTGGCCGCATGGTTAGACAAACCATGCGCTGACCGTGTGACTTCCCCTTTGCCTCAAAACATCACTCCAAGTTCTCCCGACTCTCCCATTCAACACCCTTAACTTTAAAACCATGAAAAGCATCAAGAAAGGGTTACATACTAGAAACCAGGGGTACTACAATGAGAGATACACCTATTTAGTGTTAGTCAATAGCCCTTGTCTTATTGGATATGGGCTTAGGGTGGCACACCTAACTCATTACCACCCCATAGGGGTCCTAGTGGGTCAAGTCATGTCAAAGTGGTATCAGAGTGAGGTTGTGTCCTAGTTATACATTTTGGAGTTAGATGTCTAATGAAGACTGGCTTAGGAACTAGGGAAATGGTGTTAAAGGTCACCAAGTTTGGAATTTAGGCTAGAAGATGTAGTTTTTGTGCGAAGATCGACATATACATTCACTAGGACTCAAATAACCTACTTATCAACTCAAAATAATAAGGTAATGGTTATAGGGAACAAGTAACGGTACATGCATCATATATCCACAAGTCCTTGTTTTTCTATGTCCTTGATTTATCTCCTTAAATATTATTTATAAACTATAGATATTCTTGTAAAATTTGAAGGATTATTCCTTGAAAAAAACCAACTAGAGCCTTGAGGTAAGGTCATAATGTTCCCAAGCCAGTGATTGATCCTCCTATTGATGACCAATTGAACAATGAGGCTTTCCTTCAGTGGCTAGTTCATGACGTGTTTCTACCATAAATGCATGAAGCTGTGCCTATGCCTATTGTATAATGACCGGACCCACCTTCTCTAGTTTAGGTGGTCTCCCTTACACCTTTTACGCATCCGAACATAACAGTGGGTTGAGATGAGGATTCACATTGGATAAATGTTTCTCGTTAGTTTCACTGAGATATAATGCCTAGATTTTGAGGGATACTGACACTTAGGTGGATAAGGATTGGATAGAGTTAGTTGTTTTAGTATTTTACCTAGTTTGTATTCCTACTAGACATATGAAAGTTCCTGAAACTAGTCTTCTTCATGACGCATTAGGTCATTGGTGGATTTTGATCACCCAGACTCATGATAAGGAAATTCTCCCTTTGATGAAGTTTGAATTATGTGATGATTAATTTCTAGTAATGTTGAGGTCTATACACATTCATGATATTTTAGAGTTATAGTAGGATAACATGTCCATTTCATAGTACGTGTAGAGATTCAACATTCTCATGATGTACTCCCTCAACATGGTATATAATGGATTCTTCTAGAAACATAATTTTTAATGAATCCTTTGTAGATATATTTGAATAGGAATTATTACCCTATTTATCCCCACCTATTCTAGGGTAATGGATAAGTCCTTAGTGATGGGAAGCTTCTTGGAAAAGGGGTATAAGGTGAAATGTGTTGGTAGTGGTCACCTAGGTGAAAATTCATTAGCTGCAGGCAACTGATGTCAGCCTTCGGGGTCACAATGCCAAAGGCATCCACATGTGTAGTCTATTACCAGAGTATCAATATCTCAAGACTCATACAGAGGATCCAATTATCCTAGAGATAAATGTTTATATACTTATAATAGATAAGGACATCTAGCACATGACTGCCTGACCCATCATGTTGTTGAGGGAAGTTAGGAAGTTGATGAACCTCTATGGAAATGACATATTCATGACCAGGGACCTCCCAAAGGTAGTTAAGGTGTAAATCAAGAAGGTGGTTTTGATAGTGGATATGGAGGTGTGTCAGGAGGAGGATGATGTTTTAAACCAATTCCACCACCACCACCCCTATCCATCCTCTCTAAGCTTATAAGGATAGTGTTCATAGACACGATCAATTCTAGGCTATGAAGGGTTATGAAAGATGGTGCCTGATATGATTTTAGGTAATATATATGTATACTATACTCTATAAACCATATTATTAGACACTAACATAATCCATTATTTCATTGATGCATCTTTATTTTGGGAGTTAGAGATTCAAGTGGAGCCCCTAGCCTAACCCTTGTGGCTAGAGACTCCTAGTGGAAGCAATACCATTCTCACTCATATCTTATGATAATGAAATCATGCACTTAATGGAGAGATATTTTCATAGGACCTCATGGTTTATATAATGAATTCATATGATTTAATAATATAAATAGACCAACTATCTACAGTACATACTCGGATAGACTGCTACCATTGGAGAGTGATGTGATTCCAAGATGATGGATCAAGATTCTCCTTCATGGGAACATGGGACCATCAGTCATGAAAATTAGGGCCTGTGTGCATAAATTTATAGCATATTACCCACTAGTTAGAGAGTTTAGAATTGTGTATGGTGGACACCTCATACGATGAACTTCTAGTAGTGGTGGATAAGTACATAGAAATTTTCCCTGAGGATGATCTAGGATTTTACTCTCATCAAGAGGATGAATTTTTCATTGATTTACACATAAGGTCCACTCTAATATATCCTATATCTTATTAAATGGACCCAGATGAGGTCAAGGAGTTGAAGGTGTAGTTGGAAGACCTTATGAATAAAGGTTTCATCATACAAAGTGTATACCCCTAGATAGCTACAATGTTTTTCACCAAGAAGGTGGATAAGGGATTGAAGGTTTTTGTTGACTATAACCATATGAATCTAGTGAAAATCAAGAATAAGGACCCCATGACAAAGATTTATGACCTCTTTGACCAACTAAAATGAGTGAAATGGTTCTCAAAGATCGATCTCAGGTCTGACTATCACCATCTTCGATTCAGTGAGGAGGATATTATGAAGATGAAATTTTTGTTCTATTATGACCATTATGAGTTTCTGGTGATTACCTTCATCATGAAAAATTCCTCAACTATATTCATGGTTCATATGAATCAAACCTTTTGGCATTCTTAAACTGTTTTTTTGTCTTCATCCATGAAATTTTTATCTATTCAACATCGAATTACGAGTATGTAAAGCATCTGAGGATTATCCCAGACTTACTTCAAGAGAACTAGTTATATAAAAATATCTCAAAGTTTTAGTTCTAGATTTTAGATCCACACTTCCAATGGAATTTCATCTTATAGGGAGAATTAGCTATAGACTAGGTGTTGAGGAAATTCTAGCTTTGGATACATCTAAGAGATTTTTTGAGGCACAAAGTTTCCTTAGGTTGATAGGGTACTATTATAGATTAATGAATGATGTCTCTAGGATTACGGGCCCCATGAACACCCTTACTTGAAAGGGTAATCCATTCATTTTTTCCAATATGTTCCATAGATATTTTGAGGAGTTGAAGCAGAGGTTGATGAGCGCTCCTCTTTTGAGGCTATCAGAGGATGGAGTCGAGTATGTGGTGTTTTGTGATGCTTCTAGAGATAGGCTTGGTTTTGATTTAATGCATATATTGGAAATGCTTTCCTATGGTTCTAGATAATTGATACCACATGAGTATAACTACACAATCCATGACTGGGATTTGGTAGTAGTAGTGTTAAACTTAAATACATAGAGGCTCTAGATTCTTGGAGATTAATTTGTAGTCTATATAGACTATATGAGCCTTAGAAAAATCTTCACTCAGAGTGATATTAACCTGATGAAGAACTGGTTAGAGTTTCTCTAGGATTATAACTTTGATGTAATCTATACTCCAGTGAAGTAAAATGTTGTGGCTTATTACCTTAGTAGGAAGTCCCATTCTCAATTGTTGGGTGAGGAATCTAAGTAGTTAACCTATTTATAGCATTACCTAGTTGATGAGGGAGAAGTAGATTATATTCAATTGATGTTGTTGTCCCATAGTTTCTTCATCACATAAGGGAGGCCCATTTGGGAGATATTTATTGTGATATTATGTTTGAATGGATTTTCTCAGGTGATTCACTAGATGGATTTTTCTAAGGTGGGGGAGAACATCATCCTCTTTCAAGGGTGGGTTATGGTGACAATATCACTACGTGAGGAGGTGTTGAGGGAGTTCTATAATTCACTCTTGGTGGTACATATGAGAGTGGTAAATATATACCAAGACCTAATATGTTAGTTTGGTGGGAAAGTATTAAGATGGATGTTGCTAAGTTTATATCTTGATGTCTCACATGTTAGAAAGTGAAGGCAGAGCTCCTGGTCCCTGAAGGTTTGTACAAGCCCTTAAAGATCCAGAGTTGAAGTAGGATAACATATCGATGGATTTAATGATGGGTATTTCTTAATTAATAAGGATTTATAATTAAATTTATTTATTCATCAACCTATTTACCAAGTCATCTAAATTAATTGCTATTTGGGAACTTAGTTCGTTAAATACCTTGAGACACTTGTACATGGAGGAGATCACCCGACTACATGGAGTACCCTCAATAATAATTTTTTACTATGATACTTGATTTACATCATAGTTGTGGAGATTCATACATGAGGTATTCAGGGCCCATTTATAGATTAGTATACAATTACACCCTCATAAAGATAAATAGACCTAGTAGACCATTCAGGATCTCAAGGTTATGCTTAGGGATTGTGTGTTGGATTTCTCTCAGAGTTAGGAGGATCAATTTACCTTGGTGGAGTTCACATACAATAACTATCACTCTACTATAGATGACAACCCTTTAAATAACCTATATATAATACCTTTCAGGTGACCCCTCTTCTAGATGGAGGTGGGAGAGACATCCCTGATAGGGATAGAGTTAGTTTAGGTGATGACGAAGAAGGTGAAGGTAATCCAAGAGTGGATAAAAACTGCTTAGAGCCATTATAATTCCAAAATATAAAAATTATAGACTCCCTTGGAGTTCAAGGAGGGAGATTGTGTTTTACTAAAGATCACACCAAGATGTGATTTGAAGAGATTTTGTCATGGAAGCAAGCTATCCCTGATGTTCATCAGTTCATTCCAAATCTTTCATAGGGTTAGTGGTGTTTTTTAATTCCTGGTGTTTCTCCTATAATTGGACTAGTTGCATGATATCTTTTACCTATCATAACCAAGGATATACATGCACAACCCATCATATTTCATTGAATGGGGTGAGCTTGAATTTGAATATGAAGGAAATTTCTTGGATTATCTAGTGGAAATCAACGAACAACAAGAGGGGAATCTTTGTGGGTTCCATTAGTTCGTATCCTTTGGTAGCATGTGAACCTTTATGAGAGATTGTGGGATCATGAGATCTAGATTTGGGATCAATACCCTCACTGTTTTGAGTATCTTGATATTTTTAGGGTGAAAAACCTTGAAGGTGGGGAGGATGTAGCGACTTTGGTTTTGTTGTTTGAACCTTTAAAATATTTTAAATAATATTTTTAGGATGAGTTGCTAAGCTAATATTGAGTTACAAGTGTTGTAGAGTCTCGATAATGATATATTAAAAAAAATATTATTTTTAGTCTATGCATGCTTTCATGGTGATAATTCACACCCAACTAAATGAAGCCTTAGATGAGAAATCCTAGATCACAGTTGAGTCTGAAATAGGGTTTTTACTATATAAGCAGTATAATTTTCACTTTCATTGGGGTTCTCAAGGTTGGGCCATCTTAGGTGGATTAATTAATTAATTATTAGATATTTGATTTAGGTTTTTCCTATTAAATCCCCCTTTTCTCTAATTTTTTGGTTATCCATCATAAACCTTAGAACTAGAGAGAGGATTTTAAAGGGGTGATCAAGGAGGAGATCCAAATAATCTGAAAAACCTGAAGATTGGAACCCTCTATAAGAATCACTAGTGAATCTTATATAGGACATGTTCCTCCTCAATGGTATATCTAAGCTTATGTATAGGCTTTGTTTTTTCTATTTTTCTCAGTAATTTTTGATATTGAACCTGAATTTTCCATTTTCAAATTGCTTCCCCGAATTTTAGGGCCCTATCAACTTACACTTTTCAATTTTGGACTAAATTTCACATTTTAATGTATTTTTTCACCTATTATATGAATTTTTTATCAACTATCAATGGTTGGGTTTCAAAATGACCATTTTTTATTCTCACTTATTATTTTCTTTTTTTTCCCTTCCATATTATTTGTTCATTCATCACTAACCTTCATTTTTCCTAGTTGTTTGAAAAATCATGGTATGATTCTACATACAATTGAAATATGAGACCTTGAGTGTTTGTTTAGAGAATTGAGAACAAAGAAGTGTCATGTGGGAGGGTTATCAGGGGATGAAATATTTTCAGTGGTGTGTGGGTGTGAGTTCTTGAAGGGAAGTGATGAACCATGTGATGTATCTATGTGCTAGATGATTATGAACATTGTTTCCAGCTGATGGTGGATAAAATAGGGATTTTAGGGAACAAAATCCATAGTCAAGGATTATTTGGTCTCGAATGAAGGTGATAAAGACAATGAAAATGATATTATAAGATCACTATAATTCTATATGATGAACACGATTACATGGGATTTAGTTAAGAAAAACACATTCCATGTACTCCCATGGCTTTGGTGCTATGGTTTATGAAAGATTATAAATATCACATGGAATGTTGGGTGTAATGGAATGATGTGTAGTGGGTGTCATGAATGGACCACACATCATGTGTCCATGGGGTATTTTTGTGTAGTTATAGACTACATGACTGAGATGGCTAGAGACACACGCTGAGTACCCATGAAGGCATCACATACAATGTACCATCTTGAGCACACTCTGTACCCCGACATGGTATATACCCATGTATTTTAGATACAAGTTGATTACCCTTCCAGTACCATATTACATGTACCCTATCATACACACTATGTAGGGGGACCATTACACACCATATGGTGATAAATTACAAAAATAGGGAGTTGTTGAGGGGCTACACACCAGGTGCCCCTCTAGTACATGCTGTGTACATTTCCATCCCTAGTGGTGTTTAATATCTCCTTAAATGGGGTTGTATTCTGGAATGTGAGTATTACATATTGATCATTTATTTATGTAGGATACAATGTTATGATTCTTATTAGCATTGGAGGTGAGACATGCAGTTCGATTTCCTCAGCTCTATAGGGTCAATTGGTGTTCAAGTGTGATAATCAGAGAGTTCTTAGGGTTTGAAACTCCCTCTCTTAGTGCTATTGTGACAGGGTGTAGGTCCACCACCATCCTCAAATAGGGTCGACATCCCCCCACTTATTTAGGGTGAGAGATCCTCTACCCATAGAATAGATAGGGTCTTCATCCCTTCATACTCAGAGCGTATGATCATTTATCTATAGAGTCAGTATCCCCCCTGACTAAGAGCTTAGTTGGGGCATGGGATCCTCCACTAGAGTCAATATCCCCCCACCTACCTAGGGAATGGGATCCTCTATTATAGTTCCATAAAGGTTACATGAGTTACTAGATTTAGGTAGTTTATATTCTTAGAGTCGCATGATGATTTCACCTATAACTAGATGTAAAGAGCGATACCTTCTCCCACATCTTGATTTATATTATTTGAAGAATATATGAGTTATTACAATGAGTCATTATATAATTTTTTTCCTTTTTTGTTGAGATGAATGGTATTTTATTATTGGTTTTTGGTTTTCAGGATATTATACTAGGTATATATATACTCACCCCTACATAAGCATCTTTTCCTGCACATATTATATCCTATGTAGATGACAGGAAGGTTGATATCAAACTTAGTAGAACATGAATTGGTGGTGTTTATCTATTGCTGGAGGTGATGGTAGTGGACAGTGATCATATCTAGAGATTATTGAACCTTTCTACCTCTAGTATTGGTTAGTTTATCCTAAAAAATGTTGGGCATATATTTTCCACCCATTACAACATGGATTATGTTCCACCTTCTCCTTTTTAATCTTATAGGTTCTTTCATTCATTATATACATTTTGATTCATCCCTTTTATTTATTCTATATTATTATATCCTATGTGAAGGTGTAAGATGTGTACAGGTTTATTAATCTAGGGCCTCCCATCAGGTGAGATATGTCTACTCGATGCTAGTCACCCACCCCTATCCTATTGGATATTAGATTGGGGTGGTACACATGAATCATTTCTACCAAATACAGGTCCCGGCGGGTCATTTCATGTCATTTTTTCAATAAAATCTATTTTTAAAATCTCCATTATCCACCTATTCATTAATAAAGTGTTATCATATATTAATATGCCTTGTATTTGAGTGTATAATTTAATTAATTATGTGATATATCCCACTATTTATTTTACATAGAATATTCATTATTATGCGCACATTTTCCCTAAATTTCTCCAATTGTTCCTTCATCCAAACCAGTGGGGTACACGAGTTTGTAGTTGTGATGTAATCTAATTTTATAACACTTAAATAAAAACTATATTATTTATTTCTTAACCATATAACTCACTTATATATAATGAAAAAAACTTCGCTACTTCCAAATATCCTATCATCCACATCTATTTCCAAATCCACCTCATTATAGGGATTCAAAATTTTCTTTATGTATAAAGAAATATTTAATTGAGTGACTTTCACATATCTTATAATTATATTTAAAACCATGAGATGATTCTATTTGGGATCACTATAAAAATGTGAAACAAAACATGTTGCATAAATAATACCCGAGTGAGTCATTATCAAGTAAACTAAAATCAAAATCTTTTTTCCAATAGTGTTACATCCCCTAATTTTCTATTTTCATTATTGTTTAACTTTGTTCCAAGAATAATTTTTCTAAAGTAATCTTAATTTTTTTCATGTAAAATTTATACAACTCACTAATATATTTAACTTGTGAGATAAATTTGTACTCACCTCTTTGAGTCACTTTAAATAGAGAAAATAAGTGATATTTATGAGTACTGACTGCTCAAATTATGTTCTCATAAAATTTTAAAATTTCTCATATGACACATTTTTTCTTTCACTAAATATAGTATCATCTATATATAAAAGTTTCATAAACTAATCATCTTCAATTATCTTTACATAAAATTTTTTATAAACTTAACCTATTTAGAATTAAAAAATTCACAAATATGGGTTAAGTTTTTCATTCCATGCTCTCAGGTTTTTTAACCTATATGGGTCTTTTTTTTGAAAATATTGAAGTGTGAATTGGAAACCCAACTCACAATTCCCAAGAATTTATTAAAACTAAATAGAGTATAATGATTACGTGATATGAAATTATATTTCACCAATAAAATATTAATTGGTAAAAATAGATAAAAAAGATAACATACCCAAAAAAGAGGGAAAAGAAACATGTAGGAGGAAAAAACATCAACACAAGCAAGATTGATCATCATATCCTCATCAAATTTTTCCCTTCTGATGTAGAAAAAATTGAACCTAAGTTATAAAGAATACATAAATGAATAACAATGAAGAAGTATCCAAATATCTAGTAATTACATCAAAGTATCAAAGCTACCACATCATCATGTGAACAAGAGTTAGCAACACTGAGAAAAGAAACCAAATTCCCTGAAAAGATGTGCAGCTGATCCAGATCAACAACACTTAAAGGCCTATCAAGAACATATCAAGACAAGCTACCAAAAATTATGCTATCATAACAATCACAAGAAGATTAATAAGAGGAAAAAAATATGGGAACAATACCAAAAATCACAAAAAAATAAATAACCAGTACAAAAAAATAGATTAACAAATGAGAACCTTTAGGGGAAAGTAGATGCATGTTCTAGACATCACATGGACAACATAATATATCATTTTTTTTAAAAACTAGTAGAATATTTAAAGAATATTCTGATCAAAATAATTAGAGTTTTAATTAACTAATATTAATAGATCGAGGATACATGTTTCTAGAAAAATAAAAAAATAACCGATTCTTATAAAATGCTTGCACCATCGATAGAGAAAAAATAGAGAAAAAAATTCATCTATTAAATACAAATACAAGTTATTTCATTACTAAATCTTGAGCTATAACATAGAAAAATTCACAAATCTTAGAGATGAAAGGTTTCCAGGTCCATCAACCAACATAAAATAGAAAAACATAATCTTCAATATATGAGTAACTAAGCATTGATTGACCAGCCAAAAACCATAAATCATTAGTCTATTTCAGAGAAAGAAAGCATAAGAAAAACATCTCCATACTTGACCATGTCTTAACACATAAATCCAGGGTCATTTACATGGAATTGATTTGAAGTTGAAGTTTGGATTTTTCTTAAATTCCACCACAACTTTAATGAACATTATCTTTCTAAATTAAAGGTAGGTCTCAACAGATATTTCACCATTTTTATATTGAAGGAAAGAAATTGTATCATGCTCCTCCATCCAAGAGTCTAGTTACTTTGAGGAATCCAATTTATCCTCAATTTGATAAGTATCCCTCACTATAGGATCATCATCATCATCAATATTTTTGTCTTCTAAATCAGTTTCATCAGAAGATGAAGTCACTTGTTTAGTAACCAAAGTCTGTGGATGAGTAATTATTTTAATGTTACTAACAGACTCAAAGGATCTCATGACAATATTTATCTTAATGTTAGAGTAATATATGTGTTTTAAAGTCTTTTTTATATTTTTAGTAATGAAACCTTCTGAATAAACCATTAGGTTTTTTAATTTTTTTATCACTCAATTTTAAGAAGGCATCCTCGACCTGACAAGATTTTTCATAATCCTCAAGTAATCATGTGAGTGATAAACAATTTTTATGGATCAGAATTATTAAGAATCTCACTATTCTCATTTTTAGACTGAGAATTATGCACTTCCTCCTTAAAACCCAAGAGATTATCATAAGTGAGATTATTAGAAGGACCAAAATTGTTCTTATTGTCATCCTTATCAACAATATCTCCCTGATGACCAAAGGAATAAACTTCCATCCCCTTTTTCTCTCATTTTTCAACTCAAATATAATTAAACTATGAAAGTGGGAATGTATCATGAGGTTTATTCCCACATTACTTTGTTGAATTTATAATTTTATAACATTTTTGGAAGTAAGCTATAATATTTTCAAACAGGACCTCCTAAAAAAACCATATTCACCATTTTGAATCCAAAAACAAGATAAAAAATATTGTGATATATCAACTTTAGCACAAATTCTAGTGACTAAAGTTCAAGAGAGGTTTTTGATAGTAGTATATAATTTGAGGGGTTTACCTAATAAACTAGCAATCAAAAATAGGGTATCCTATTTAAACAAATTCAAAGGTAAACCAGAGAATCCAATCCAAATAGGTATAATAGGGGGATCATAATCAATGAAAAAATTGTGATACCATTTAAAACCCTTCATGAAACATCCACAAAATGACCACTAACCTCTCATAAAAAGCATATAGTAATAATTTTCAGACATAAATTGGAAGATAACATGGGAGGAATCCCACAAACCGATATGAAAATTCATAAATCCAATATTTTCCATGGTCTTTCTGAGGAATATTAGTGAGGGTATTCATTTTATAAAATTTACATCAAGCAGAATATGAAGATCAAAAGAGGGTAGAAGTACCTCTTCCTTCGAAAATGAGACATATAAGAGACTTCTGTTTTATAATTTCTTTAGATCGATTGCCAAGGCCTTTGAATATTCATGATCTAGCAGATTATTACATCCTACAACGACATCTTCAAAGGAGTGAAGCTCATTTTTAGTGCTTCTTCATTTTTCAACTGATGGAGAATTCTCTATCATTGTCTATATTCTTACAAAAAAAGTTTATATATGGATATTTCTTTAAGTGATACACCTTGTTGCTTTCATCATCAAACTAAAATCCATTCATTTGTTTAATTTCTATTTGAGTGCTATATTTAAGAAAGAGTTCTTCACATCCAATATAAAATTCTGAATTTCCTTTGAATTTGTATGATAAAAAAATAATCTTATGAATTAGGGTTGTAATATTGGTTCAAACATCTCTTCAATATCAACACCCACTATTTAGGAATACCCTTTATAGATAATTCATGCATTTTTTCTCATAAATTTTCTATTTTCATAATTTTTTTATACAACAACTTTGCATCACTCTCATTCTATCTATAAAGTTTTTAACAAGTTACCAAGTTTTATATTTCTTTCAAATTGATTTTTTCCTTAATTATCTTGACCCATGAGCTATCTTTTTCAACCTCTTCAAAATATATTATCTCAAATTGAGATAAAAAAATTCCCCTCTCAATATTCATCACCCTATGTGTTTTCTAGAGTGCTTATTTATTACCAAGTATATTTGATTCATCAATTTTAGTTTTATTATTTTATTTTACTATCCATGTTGCTGAACAATTATTTATCTATTTTAATATCAAGTTACTCGTCATGTATAACATTGGAAAATTCTAAAAAAAGTTCTCATGTTCTTCATTAATTTTTTATCAAAGAGAATATCTTTTCTTGGGTTATTCGTTCATAACTCTCACATCAAATCTTTTAAAAAAATTTATTAATACTCTTATTAAAACACTTTTATTCTCTACTATTCATAGAGTATCTAAGGAATATTCATTTATATGTTTTATATCTATACTTTTCATGGTTACCAACCTTATTATTTACATAATATTTACTCCCAAATACTCCTTTATATGTTTTATCTCCATACTTACCATGGTTACCATCCTTATTATTTATAAAACATTTACTTATGAATGTTCTTATATGTTTATTATTTTGTTTCTTTCTATATAAAATCTCACATGGAGTAAAATTTTCATTAGGGTTAAGTAAATATTTATTCTGAATGTAAATAACCACTGAATCACCTTCCTTCCAATAATTTCTTGACAAGGAATTTTCAGTCAACAAGGTTTTATCTATATCATTGATTATCCTATTTTTTCATTTTATGAATTAATTTTGTTTTATATTACACATTGATAAGAATTTATGTTTAATATCATATTTATATAAGTAAATTTTCAATTCAATGGAAGTAAATTTCATGCCATTATATAGTTATAAAGTCTTGATTATTATTTTTGTCACAAACCGGTTTGAATACCCTATTACCCTGATAATTGATATAATCCTTACATAGACCAAAGGGAATTATTTACCCACATGGGTTGGTGACTAGAAATTGGAATCATGAAATATAAAAGTGTTAATGAATTTGATACAAACATAGTGGAAGATAAAGATACATATTAGTATGATCAAAAAATCCAAAGAAAGATAGTACCAGAAACCAAATAGTTATATCAAAAATCCAAACAGTATATCATCAAGGTACTAGAAAATAGAAAATATTACCTAACATCATAGAGGACACATTATTCCAATCCCCAAGGGATAAATAACAAAAACCTCTTCCAAGAGGCACTTTTCCTTTGCTCTAACCTGGTAGAAAAAAATATACAATTGCCTAAAGGAAAAGGCAAGGGGTGAGATAAAAATCCTAGAAGGGTCTCACCAAGTATTCCATAATATGATTCTATAAAACAAAAAAAAATCATGATTTAAATTTTAATCAAAACAATCATGGTGATAAAATTGAATATTTAAAACGAAACATGCTTTTCATTTTATATTGATGGAAAAAATTTTAAACATGGATTAAATAAACATTTTATATAAAATAGTTTATATAAATCAATAGGCATGAGAAAAAATTTCTATATCAATGAAATATATATCAAAACAATCACAAAAAGTATGATGATTAAAATATCCTGAACTAGGTTTTTTAGAGTTTTAATTGTCAATCTATTTCTAGGGAATTTCCATCCTAGCATTCTTGTCCCAAATAACCTAATAACTACCCAAGATCACATGTTATAAATCAATCAATCGATAATGGAAAAATTATTTCAAATTAGTTTAAAATACAATTTCCCCATTTTTTGTTTCAATTATTCCAATTTAATTCAAAAAACCAACACACGGGGTTTTCATCAACTCATTCCTTTTCAAACAAAAACCAATCATAGGTTTTTATCATTTCAATTTAATCCATTTTTTTCAAAATAAATTCACAAATCATTTCATAATTTCCATAAATTTTTCAAATACACCCCAATCTATAATTCCATTAGAATTGAGGTTTTTACCAAAATATATACCATATCAATTTGTATCCAAATTCACATCATATTGGTTTTTTCACAAATCAATTGAAATTAATTTTACATAAAAATAAATTAAAATTTTATTCAATTATCCAATGTTAAACCAAACCACCTACCTTATTCATCGAATCACAATGCCCATAACATGACTCACCAATGGAAAAATAAGGTGCATAAGATCTAGGAACACAACCTAGAATAAATATTTAACAATGCAGATTTTAGATCCATCAATTACAAGATTATATATCAAATCCTAAGAGAAATAAATATGGATATGGAAGATACATTGATACCTCATACCTAGGGAGATAATCCAAAACCAACACGATGATAAATCATCAAACAGATGACCTAGAGGAAGAGGAGGACTCCAAAATTACCTAGTAAGAGCCTATAGGTCAAGAGAAAGGAAGAATATAGGAGGAAATAAGAATTTAATATGGTATACCTATTTAAAACCAGGACTCTGGATTTTACATGGTGTGTAACCCAATGACACGTTGTGTAATTTTTGAGTCCCACATATGCTGAAAAACCGATCAAATTTTATTAATAAATCATTTTTAATATTTAAATAGAGTGTAAACTATGTAAAATCTGTAATATTTCACAATATATACCTATTTCACTTTATATTCTAGGCAATTATTACACATCATGTAACACCATTACATGGTGTAGAAATCCCTTGTAGACTACAAAAACTGTAGGTCTTTATGCTGAAAATTCCAAAAAATCCATAACTTCACCATTATAGGTATCCTAACAATTCCATCTTAGCCTTAATAAAAAAATGAAAAATGAAAACCAAATTTTTTTTAGAATGTACCTGATAGAAAGGTAACAGGGTGTTACAACCTCCCCACCATAAAAAATTTCTGTCCCCAAAAAGCCTTTCAAGAAACTTCCATATCAAAAAGGTGTGGCTAATATTATCCCAATAGTGCCTCACTCTCCCACGTCTTATGTGATTTATAATTATGATACCATATCACATAAACCAAAGGTATCATCCTCCTATGAAGTACGCTAGTCTTAGAGTCAATTATCCTGACTGGATGCTCAGTCACAGAGAAATCAGGGTCAACATCAAGATAACTACAACTCAAAACATGAGATGGATCAAAAAGATACCTTCACAACTACGATACATGGAAAATGTTATGTATCAACATAAAATATGGTAGAATTGGTAACCGATAACCCAATTTACCCACCTTCTCAGTAACCTCAAAAGGTACCACAAAACGAGGAGTAAGCTTCCCTTTCCTCCCAAGCCATAAATGGATTAAATGAGGTGAAAATTTCAAGAACATATTATCACTAAATAAAAATTCTAATGTCCTATGATGATGATCAAAATAATATTTATACATGATATATACCATTAACATCCTATGAAAAATAATTTGAATCATTGTTTTCATCTCTTGAACCATGCTCGGTCCAGCCAAGAAACTTTCACTGATCTCTGAACAACGCAATGAATATTTACAATGTTGGCTATACAAGGCCTCAAAAAGATATATCGTGCTCATGGATTGATAAATATTTTTATAATAAAAATCAACTAACCCAAAATGGCCATCCCAAGATCCACTAAAATTGATGATACAGACACAAAGCATATCATCAAGAATATGTATATCCCTCTCTATCTAGATATCCATCTACAGATGGTATGCCACACTCAAACAAACATGGGATCCTAGTGACTCATGGAGGACTATCCAAAAGAGAGAAGTAAAATGGGGATACCTATCATAGACTATAGTAGATAGAACTCATTGAAAATGAATAATCTCTATCACATAGAGATTTTCCAGCTTCTCAACCTTGTTTATATCATGAATGGGTATAAAGTGATCCAATTTGGTTAGCCTATTGATCACAACCCATATCACATTATTCTTTCTCAGGGTGCGTGCCGAACCAACTATAAAGTCCATAGAAATATCATCCCACTTCCAAGTCAAAAATAGAAGTAGAAGATGGAAACTCAAGGTCTCTGATGCTAGGCCTTGACCTATTGGCAAGTATAGTAGTGTGAAACCAAGTTAGTGATTAATTGTCTCATACCTGACCACTTGAATCATCGTCGTATAACATAGAACATTTTTTTGGTTCTTGTGTGCACAACCCACTAGGAATTATAGAAATTACACATCACAACTTTCCGTATAGGTAAAGGTACAACTTACTGGTTCTATAAACTTAGGATACCTTCTGTAGAGAATGACCACTCACCAATGGTCTCTCCACCATAAAGAGAGAATCTAATTCCACAGAATTCATCATCAAGATGTTGTTCCTAAAGAACCATCTTAATAAGAGAGGAAGTCAACTAAACACTATCCAAGATCACTTCGACCCCTGTTTCTCAAAATTTAATATGAAACTGTTCAAAAAATATCCATCAATTCCACTCTTCAGAGGATTATTTCACCAAATGGGTCAGAATTTTCCTAATCAAAGAATAAGTGAATACATTCCATTTCTCCAGGGTATATGCAATGTAAAAATAAAAATATTTTAGGTACTCCACCCAATTCCCCTGGTGGAGATTCAAATATTTTTGATATAAGATATAACTAAAGATCTTGTAGTTAGAAAAAATGGTAAACCTTTCTCTTAAAAGGTAATGCTATCAACTATTGAGTGCATGCATCACAACAATACATCCAAGGTCATGGGTTAAATAATTCCTATTGTGTGGCCTAAGTTTTCAAGATCCATAGGAAATGAAATGATTAACCCGCATAATAACACATCCCAAACCTGAACCTAATGCATCACAGAATACCACACAACTATTCTCGACCTCTAGAAGAGTCAACACTAGCGTAAAAGTCAAAATATATTTTATCTCAATAAAGGAACTCTGGAATTTCTCATCCCAATAAAAATTTACTCCCTTATGAGTTATAACAGTTGTTAGAGATTCCAAATCTGATAAATCCTTTACAAACCGGTGATAGTATCCTACTAAACCCAAGAAGTTCTGAATCTTGAAAAAATTATGCAGTTTCTCCCATGTCATAACAACTTTCAACTTCTTAGGATCAACTGAGATTCCATGTTTCAAGACCATGTGTCCCAATAAATTTACTTCCTAAATCCAAAAAATTATATTTCAATATCTTAGTATAAATTAGGTGATTTATCAACAATTCTAGAACTTCCCTCAAATGATGCACATGATCTTCCATGGACTTAGAGTAAATTAGGAAGCCATCCACAAAGACCACCGTGAACATATCAAGATACTCATGGAAAATAGTGTTAATCAAATCCATAAAGGCTTATTGAGACTTGGTTAGACCAAATGGCATGAAATGTTACTCATAATGACCATACTTTCTCTAGAAGGCAGTTTTTAGAATATCATATTCTTTTTTTTCAACTGGTGATAACCATATTGAAGATAAATCTTCAAGAACCACTTATCCCCTTTCAAATGGTTAAAAAGATCATCAATACTTGGTAACATATAATTGTTCTTTACCATTACTTGATTGATATTTTGATAATCAAAACATAGGCAAAATCCTCTATCATCTTTCTTAGCTAAGAGAACAGGCTCCACCCAAGGTGACACACTCGGGTGTATAAAGCCTTTATCTAATAGATCATCCAACTAAGTCTTTAAATCTTTCATTTTAGCTAGTTCCATGAGTTAAGAAGGAATAAATATTGGTTGTGTACCAGGACCTAAATCAATAAAAAACTCTACCTTCCTTACCGATGGAAAATAATAGAATTCAGAAGGAAACACATCAGAAAACTAAAAAAAACTAGAGGGAGATCACCAATAAAGAATTACCACACCGTATCAAAATAAAAAGATGATATCAATTTTACAAATTTTGGAAAATAAAGTCTAGAAATACTCGACCTTGGATCCCATTCTCCCTGAAAGATACGACACAATCGATTGGGTTCCATAAAGGAGACTCGTCAAATATAATAATCAATTCAGGATTAATTAGCAATGATACAACCCATCCCAAAAATGATATCAAAAGGTTTCATGTAAAGAACTGGAAAATCATAAGTAAGCTTTATATATGATAAAGATAAAACAGAAGCTAAACAATGAATACCCTTCTCTCTCTTCATTCTGAGGTGTTTAGTAATATCCATCATATAAGAAAAAAACTCTACAGGAATATTTAAAAGATTCACAATATGAGTTGATATAAATGAGTGAGATGAACCCATATCAAATAAAGCAGTTACAAAAGATGTGTCTATAGTGATGGTATGTCTAACAGTCACTAGATCTATATCTTCTTCATTTGGAGACTCTTACACCATGTAAAGAAGCTTAGTTCTAGATTCTTGTGGCTAGAACCCATTAGATCTTGAAGAATCTGATTGTACTAAAGTACTTTTTGGAACTGATGATCCAATGCCACTATGTGGAGAAGAATATATATTACACAATTTATACAAGTGTCCTGAATGACCACATGAACTACATATCTTATGTGCCTCAGTGAAAACCCATTTTGAATTTCCCGACATTCCACACTAGAAGTAAGTAATGGGCCTCTACTAGGCACTATAAGAGGTCTATAAGATTCTTGTTATCGAGATAAACCATGAGACTCATCACTCTTTCTCTTCCCCTTACGGGAACTCACAGAACTACCATTGGGAGAAAAAATAACTCTCATCAACCCTAACTTACTATCTAGATCAAGTTTTACCATCAACACCCTATCCACCATGTCATTATAAGAAGAGATATTTAGTAATAAAACTTGATAATGAATATCATATAAAATTATAATCATGAAAATTTGAGTCTTTATATTCCCATTTGATATAATCTCAGGTAAAAAATGCACAATCTCAATGAATTGGTTCAAATATTCTGTCATGGTCCTGTCAGTCTGATCGAGTTTGAAAAACCCCACAGCCTTGTCCAAAACCCTAGAATCTTCATAGAACAAGTCAGTGAATAGAAATTTAAATTCCTTTCACTCTAAACCATTACACTCTTTTTCTATAACCATGGAATCCCACTATCTCCTATGAGGTCCCTCAAGATTAAAGGTACAAAAATTTACCTTAATAGATTTGGGAATTTCCAAGAAATCAAACAAAATATAAATCTTTCTCAACCAATCATCAAACTATTTAGGATCATTGGAACCTTGGAATACTGGTGGATTCTGTTGAAGGAACTCCTGAGTATGATTTACAGATTCATCACTCTGAGGTTCCACAAATAGAGCCCGAACGAGAATGGGTGTAGGTTCTAGTCCTAGATCTTGGAAAGCATGCACAACAACCTCAACCCTATCCTAGCCCATGGAAGGATTTACTCATTGTGGTTTATCAGAAGCTTTCCCTTAGATCCTATTCACATGTCTTCTTATAGGCATGATGCTACACAACATAAACAAAAAAACAATGAATACATCAGAAGATAAAAAATATTTGGATTTAAACCTATATAAATAAAAATTAGATGAGATATATCCATACAAGTGCAGCAAGGGAAATTAATCAACACTCAAACAAGTGCAGGAAGGGAAATTAATCTAATCATATAGATAAAAAATATTTGTATTTCAACCTATCTAAATAAAAATTAGGGAAAAATACTAGAACTAATACTTGATATGTCTTTCCCAAAACACCTCTGGTGTCTTAAGTCTCATTATGATAAGTGATGTCCAGACACTCACTCACAACTACATCCTAAGTCCCAAAAATATTTCTCAACTACATACTGAAATCAAGGCAAGATGCTCAACCTGCAACTTTGATACCACTTTGTCACAAACTGGTTCGAATATCCCAGTACCCTAATAACTGAGTTGATCCCGACATAGCCCAAAGGGCATTCCCGATCTCCAAAGTTTGGAGACTAAAACCTATCATCATGTAATATAAAATTGGGAATTAATTTTCCACAAACACAATGGAAGATAAAGATACATATCAGTATGATCAAAAAATCCAAAGAAATATAGTACTAGAAAAAAATGTATATAAAAAACCCAAACACTACATCATAAAGGTACCAAAAAAATAGACAAGATCACCCAATATATCAAATTAAATGTCACTCCAAGCCCCAAGGGATCAAGAAAACTACCTCTTTCAATAAGTGCTTTCCCTTTTCTCAAACCTATCAGTAGAAAATCTAAAAATTATCAAAGGAAAAGTTAGGGTGTGAGATAAAAATCCCAGTAGGGTATCACCAAGTTTTACATAATAAGATTCCATAATAATAATAAAATCATGATTCCAATTTTAATCAAAACAAGCATGGAAGTAAAATTTCATATTTAAAATAAAAAACTCTTTTCTTTTCAGATTGATGGAAAAATTTCTAACATGTCATAAATAAATTTTTTATATAAAATAATTTATATAAATTAATATTCATGAGTAAAAAATTTCTATATCAATGGAATATATATCAAAACAATCACAGTAAGAACCATGGTCAGCTTCCCTATATTATGATAGTTTCTAGTTATAGAATCCTCAAACATCTCATATCAGCGATCATGAAAATATTTGTACACATGTCCCTTAGGTTCATTCCAAATAGGAACTATAAACATCCCATCAAGGATAAGATATGTTGAACTAGGTTTTTGTTAGAGTTTTAATCGTCAATACATTTCCAGAGAATGGCCATCCTAGCATTCTTTTCCTAAATAACCTAATAACTAACCATGATCGAATTTGGTCAATCAATCAATCAATAATGGGAAAATTATTTCAAATCAATTTAAAATAAAATTTCCCCATTTCTAGTTTCAATATTCTAATTTCATTCTAAAAATCAACACACAAGGTTTTGATAAATTCATTCCTTTTTAAACCAAAACCAATAATAGGTTTTTATCATTTCAATTTAATCCATTTATATTAAAATCAATTCACAAATCATTTCAAAATTTCCATCAATTTTTCAAATACACCACACTATCCAATTCCATTAGAAATGGGGTTTTCCCAAAATATATACCATATCAATTTCAATATCAATTTTCATAAAATGGGTTTTTTCAAAACTCAATTAAAATAAAATTTAAACAAGAAATTCAGAGTTTATTCAATTGGACAAACTAAAACAAAACCACTTACCTTTTTCAAAAAATCACAATGCCCGCAACATGACTCACCAATGAAAAAAAGGTGCAAAAAATATAATAACATAAAATAGAATGAAGATTAAACAACATAGATTTTATATCCATTAATTCCCAGATAGTATATCAAACCCCAAGTGGAAAAGATAGGGAGATCAAAGAGATAGGGAGACTACTTACCCGATGAGACAAACCAAAACCAACATGATGATCAATCGCTAAACGGATGACCTAGAGGAAGAGGAGGAATCCAAAATCTCCTAGTAAGAGTATTTAGGTAGAGAGAAATGAATCATGTAGGTGTGAAATTATAATTTCATCCGATCCACCTATTTAAAACCATCATTTTAGATTTTACACAATGTGTAACCCAATTAAACATCGTGTAATTGTTGTGTTCCACATATGCTAAAAAAACCCATTGCCTTTTATTAAAAAAATGATTATTAATAGTTACACAACCTATAAACTGTGCATGTTGTGTAACGTTTCACACTGTGTATCGATTTTAAAAAATATTAGAGGTAATGTTTACACATTGTGTATCACCATTACATGGCATGTAAATCCATAGAAGACTACAAAAATTACAGGTTTTTATGCTAAAAATTCCAACAAATCATGGACTTTACTATTACAGGTATCCTCCCAATTACATATTGGCCTTACTCAACCAATAAAAAGGAAAACCAAAACAAATTTTAGGACATACCTAAAAGAAAGGTAATGGTATGTTACACTTCCACATTGATTTTTAGTAAGTTATAAAAATATATTTATGTATACCATAACTTTCATCATTGAGAAAATTTTTATAATTCATTTCATGTTACTAAAATCATCAAGAAGATATAAAAAACAAATTTTATATTTTTACCTTTATGATTTATGGGACTTTACACATCCATGTGTACCAAATAAAGAAAAATTTATGCCTTATTCTTCTTCATCTTGTATGTATTTATCACCATATCACCTTTCATACATGCATCACAAACCTTCACTATTTGTATTTTTAATATTAGAAAATAATTCAAATCCTTATATATTGTGATATTATCCATGGTTTGTTGAATTATATGAACTAACTGTTAATACTAAAATTTATTATCTTATTATAAAATTAAAAAACATTAATTATCTTTATTTTTCACCTAATAAAGATTTTCATCTATTCTTATTCTTCAAATAAAATCTCCCCCATACTTTATTTTAATTAAAAAAATATTATTATTGAATTTTGCTTCAAACTCTTATTCACATAATTAATTAAAACTCAAAAAATGTGTTTAAGTCCATTCATAAAGAGAACACAAGTGTTGTTAAATTATTTAATAAAGATATTTAAATTCCCATTTCCTTTAATTTTCAAGGAATCATAATTTCTAAATATAATAGTTTCATTTACCCATCTCTTCAAAATTTATAGAAAGATGACATTGAACTTCATGTGTGATGAATATATATTGTTTTGTGTACATATAATATTATTATTTTTATATTTATTTAGTGACCGTTCAACTATATTTACCTTTTCATTATTTACTTTATGTGTTTATGAAGAGAATTGATTATTTGAGAAGATATAGAATATATTTTGATACTTTTCAGCAACTGGTCCTTCCCCTTAAAGTTGAAAACTAATTATTTAAGATAATATTTATTTTATAATTTCAATATAGTATTAATTATTTGAGAATATATTGGATATATTTTGATATTTATCGTTATAAAAAAATCTATTCTTCAGTGGAATTATTTTGAAAACTTTATTATAAACATTTATTGACCAACAAATGGATTTTTTTAATCCTGAAATCAAAAGATTTATTTACATAGTTCTAAAATATTAATAAATACCCATAAAAAATATTTATTCTCTATATAATAGTTTTTTCAACATGTAACCTTTTATTTTTTCTCATATCATTATATTTTAAGTAACTTCTTAATTCATTGAAATAGGTTATGGAATGACTTATGTTCCCAGAAATTTCTATTTCATCTTGTGAAATACCTTATTTTTTTCTTTGAATTTAAGTGATATAACTACATGATTTTTTGAAAATTATTATTATTATTTTTTTTGAAAATTTTCTTTTACTTTCTATTCCCATTTTCTTTTTTATTTCACCTAGTTTTACTATTGGTGCTTTTATTTTTCCAATTTTATTGTCATATAAAGATTTTTTCCCATAGTATAAATAATTTTCTTACTCAAGGAATCCTATAATACTTGGATGATTTTATTGATTTTTCTTTTTCTAAAAAATCAGAGCAGCTTCCAAAATTTAATTTATTTGAAACCATACCAAATTTAAATTTAGACTCCTTTCTTTTTCAAGTTGTAGATACTTTTTTAATAACCTCAATTATTTTACCTATTTCCTCAATAAAATAATTGAAATATTTAATTATTTTGGTTTTCTATTCAATCTTGAGCTTCAATTCTTGAATATTTTAAAATTTTTCTTACACCATAGATTTCTATTCAACCAATTTATTCATTATTTGATTCATTTTCTATCCCTTTAATATATTTATTTTTTTCATCATTCCATTCATTATCTTTTTTTATCTCTTTGGATATCAAGTTCCCCAAGATCACCTTCAAGATAAACCTGTAAGTCAACCACTCTTTATTTATAATTTCGTGTTTATTTAGTGTTTTAAGTTGGTTACTTAAATGAAAATAATGTATATATATTTTTTACCATTAAATGTATATATTTTGATGTATACATGTGTTATATCTTACTATAATAGTGTTTATACTTTTTCATCCACTATATTTATGGTAATGTCTATAGATTACATGTAATATCAAAAGGTTATAGAAGAAACTAGGATATAATGAGAACCCAGAGATACCATGACAGTAATTTAAAGTTATGTACTATGGTCCAAATACATCATGCTGACAGGACACATATGATGTGTGACCATTAGGTGATATGGGCTCATAATCATTAAGACTTATTCTCATGAATTTCTTACTTGATGATCTTGAGTAGATAAGATCATAAGGACTGGCCATCCAAAAGTAACACCACATGTTTTAGGTTCCATTGGTAGTTCCTATATACAAACATGTGTAATGGTCACCCGACTTGATATTATTTTTAGTGTATGCTATTTTATTATATAATTTTATGAAATAAAAAACTATAAAATTGATGCTTTAGCAAGGTATATTGAATTGGGTGCATCATTGGTGGTATTTCATTGATTTAATAATCAAGATATATATTTTTTTCTTTTGAAAGGAAGTGATATCTCAGGCCCAGTTGAACAATGTGATAATACCTTCATTAAATCCATAGCTATGGTAGTCGAAGGTAAGATTGTCCAATTAGGTCAATGAATAATAAAGTAAGTATAGATGATAACACTAGATGTGTATCACGCTTTACAAGATATTGTGAAACAATGAGATTATATTACATGGAACATATTCGTAGGAAAGATTGATGTTGATATGAATTTTCCTTATCTCTTTAGGGGCCTTGATGGATTTCTAAACTCCACTCCTAATCTATGAATAGTATTTACTACTATTGAGATAAGGTCTTAGAGGGTCAAACACTTAGCATATTAAAAAGTTTGGCCTATTCTGATGAATAAGTGTACAGGACATGGTGGGCCACACCATGGGGTTTGAGAGATGTCTGAGAATAAATGAATGCCAATGAATAAATAAATTCATTTTTATTTGAGTATAGAATAATTGGAGTTGAATTTATTTATTAGAAGTATTCACAAGGTATTAAGTGAATACATGAAAAAAATATTATACAAATGAATCTTATTTTAATATTCAAGGATCATTTAATATTTAAGATAATTATGAGTTGAATTAATTACTTGATTTTATCATGTAATATATTTATTATATATTTAAAGTAGGTGATAAAATATAAATGAAATTTATTATGTAGTTATTCAGTTATAATGTGTCATTTATGGCTTATTTAATGGGAGTTATTTATACAGGGGTCAGGGAAACCTTTCGAGTGTTTAACCTCCACTATATAAGTAAGAGGGAGCTCATTTATAAGGAATTATTAATCCATTCAAATTTGAGATCTCCTCTATCCACCTTCCCACATCCTAGAGAGATAAATCCCTGCTCCAAGTGTTTTATTTTTTATATCATTCATGGATGGAAGGAATGAGATCACGGTGATCATCAAGACATTGTAAACTTCATCAGACCTTAGTGAAACACCTAGATTATGACTATCAGCATTCCCATGGAATCATGAAGCATGCATGGATGATGTAGAGGGATTCGACCTTATATCCTTCATGCAAGAATCATCGGTGATGAGATTTTGAGGAACACACAATCAATTAGAAAAAGGTAATTATTCATTTTAATTTTTTTGATTAAATGAATTCATACAGATCCTTAGTCCATTATCGGGGCTCAGATTGCTAGATATGATAAAGTTACATTGATCTGGTGATAACATTTTTTAATCCTCATCCCATCAGAATCTACTATGATCCCCGATACCAACAATTGGTATCAAGGAGACCGTGTGAATTTTATGAGCCAATAAAAAATAATTTGACTTAAATTTAAGTAGAGGACATAATTTTGGTCCCAATGAAATAGACCGCACATCGATTTGATTTTAGACAGCCAAGTTACTACCATCCAAAAATTTAATTTAGACCAAAATTTGTTTTTATGGGTATTAAAAATTGAATAACACACACACACACACACACACACACACACACACACACACACATATATATATATATATATATTAAATTTACCCCAACATGATGGTTGGAGGTGATTTTTGGTGACCCCGTCTTCCGGCTAGGTTCTGGCTGGATTATGGTGTCCAGAACAGTTCCGTTTGATGGGATTAAAATTCCAATGACTGTGGAATTATGTTTTTTTTCTTCAGTCTATTCAATAGGTTATATAATAAAAATTAAATGGAAAAAAATTTATTTAAAAGGGGAAAAGGCCCGTCTGGGTCAGCAATACGACAAGGCCTATTTTAGGATAACGAAAAATTGAAAAAAGGGGGCAGTAGATTACTTTGGAATATAGCTAATAAAAATAATAATTGTAATTTTTTTATTCAGAATTTGTCTTCCTATGGAATCTATAGAGTTGGCATCCACCCCCTCCACAATGCGATCCCACCACGGTGCCCCCTTTCCTTAGCGATCTCCTCCAGCAAGCACTCTCGATCGGCTACCCGATGTGCTTCCTTATCACTCCATACACCACTCCCTCCACCCGTAGATTTCCCATCCACCATGTAAAACCTCCTAGAAACCACCCCCATTGCACTGTCATAGTCAGCCTCCCTGGTACCGTCACCACATTATCGTACCGTGGGACCAGACTCCCATAGACGTCGCCGCTTGCACCATCTCCTGGACACCTATAGTTTTTGATATCACTGTCATCATAGCCGGATTCCCGATCCATTTTCACTACTAAAATTATAGCCATCCACCCTATCACTGGAACAGTCTCCCTTATTCTACCTTCTTCTTCCAAGACACTTCATCCCCTCTGACCGAGATCAATATCTCCGATGATCTCCCCTACTATGATTGGCCCCATAAAACTATCTAGAAAATTGGTCAAACAGTAGTAAATCCAAGTCGACCTAACCTGGTACAGGGCTACACAGGTTCTTCCTAACTCAGAATGGTCTTTCACAGGTTCTAACCAACTCACAATGGGTTTGTGTGGGTTTTGTCCAACCTGAAATGGGTTTGCATGGTTTCTTCCTAACTTGTAATAGGATTGATCAGGTTCTGAGGCCTGTGGAATATTTTAAAATATACAAAAATTTAATTTAAGTCTTTGTATTTAAAAATAATAATAAATTTAATATTAAAAATTTAATTTAATTTTAGAGTAAAATTAAATTAATTATGGGATCAAATGAAATAAAATATTTGAATTAAAATAATTTATTTAATTCATTTACTTGAACTAAAATTGAATTTATTATATTTTAATTTTATATCGCGCATTTAATTTATCTTTCAACTAGTCTCTAGCATTGACCGATCAATGTTTTTTATGGTTTTATATTTATTTAATTGATTATTACAACTGTTTTTGATGAATGTAATAATTTATTTCTTTTTTATGGCCTGCGTATCATTTTTCTTCACTTAATATGTATAGGGATCTATGTGTCCATAAGTATAATTATATATATATTTTGTGATTTCTGAGACACCCTCACCCATGCACTACTGGAAAAACGGCCTATACCCACGGTTTAAAACCGTGGGTATAGCCCCCAAAACCGTGGGTATAGCCTATACCCACGGTTTTGGGAACCGTGGGCTGGAACGCCGTCGGTATAGGTCCCCAGCCTATACCCACAGTTTTGGAAAACCGTGGGTATAGGTGTCCTGCCACCGTGTCACCGAAACATAGAGAATTTCCACGGTTTCAACGGCTTTTACCCACGGTTTCAAAACCGTGGGTATAGGTCCTAAAATAATGCAGGGGCCGAGTTTCGATCCCGCAACCTCTTCGCTGCAAACACCGCATCTAACCACTACCCTAACTTCACATATATGTATATATATATATATTTAGTTAAATATAGTTATAAAAACCGTGGGTATAGAGGGAAGAACCGTGGGTATAGGGTTCCCGCCAAAAAAAATTCCTTCCCGCGGAAAAAAAAAATTTCCCGCGGACACAAAATTGGCCTATACCCACGGTTTTCCAAAACCGTGGGTATAGGTATTTTATCCCAGACCTATCCCCACGGTTTTCCCCAAAACCGTGGGGATAGACCCCCCCTATACCCACGGTTTTGGAAAACCGTGGGTATAGGTGAATTTTCATGACCTATACCCACGGTTTGCCAAAACCGTGGGGATAGAGCCCCCTATACCCACGGTTTTGGCAAACCGTGGGTATAGGTCATGAAAATTCACCTATACCCACGGTTTTCCAAAACCGTGGGTATAGGGGGGGTCTATCCCCACGGTTTTGGGGAAAACCGTGGGGATAGGTACATTTTCCAATAGTGATGTGTGAGTATTTTTTATTATTATAATGATGCTATAAGATGTGGACCACCCCAAGATAAGGCGGTATCCCAAAAGAGGCATGGAAACATTGGACTGTGGTGCGAGCTGCGATATGAGTCAAGACCGACTCAGGTATTATCCCCCTAGGGTCATGGTTGATAAAATGAGTATAAATTCATCAACCAATACCAAATTCTCAAGATCAATGAGGTATTTTATTTTATTTATGCATTATTTATTATTTTATAAATATGCATGTTGGTGGGAACACATAAAATAATAAACAAATAATGCATAAGGATATGATGAATTTTTTGTATTAACAAATTTTTCAGTTGTGATTGATATCATATAGTATGGACATATTTAATAAAAAATGATTACATTCATTGATAAATTATGAAAATCTTCAAAGTAATATTAAGTCGTAATTCCTTCCATCGCTTGCATTTGAAAAAACCCGGGTGTACATGGTGATTGTCAGTTCAAGTTGAGGTGCCTCTTACTATCAGGGATTTATTATGAGTTATGGGTTGAATTAACTAAATATGGTATAAAATACGTATCCATATCTATCTTGATACTACTTTAGAGGAAAATCATTGAGGAATCAGGTTAGGATTCCAAGAAGCTGAGATTTCACTCAAAAGTTCAAAGAGTCGTGAGTTAATGCAGTTGGATAATCTAGTGCCTACCTTAGAACTCTTCGAGTAGCGGTGTAGTCATAGTTTGGACTATGATGAGAGGTTTCAAGGATCCTTTCAACTACAATACTCAAGCAACTGGGTATTTTGAGTCTAGTAACGAGGGATACCAGGGTTCAATAAAATAGTGGGATACATTTAATGATTTAATTAATTAATAAATAATTCTTAAAATATAATCAAGATAAAGTAATAATTTTTAAATTTATTTTTTGTAGGTAAAATATCAATCTCCAATACCATTAAATTATCACTATGATCAATTATAGATAAAGAAAATATCCTGTTTGGCCATAACTTCTAGGAGTGATACTGACACTTGCACATAGTACTATACCAATAGAGAAAGCTTTATGTGGAGTGCTCATTTCCTGCTGAACCCCTTGAGGAAGCAAGAATGGTAGATAAATAAAAATATAAAAATCATTTATATAATTCATTAGATATACAATGTATCATGTTGTCATCAATTTCCTATCAACTTTAGAAAATTCACAAGGACAGAGATGTCTACAAGATGTTAACTCAAATCCAAGAGTTATATCAGGAGAGATCAAGTAAAGAAAGATATGAGATATCAAGTGCACTATATAGGTGAAATATAGAATAATAGAATCAAGTGGGACCTCATGCACAAAATTGGAATTAAATAATGCTTTATAAACACATGTTTTAATGCTAGCATCACCAAGGAGCATCCTCAAGTCTTTATAAATCCATCTCCATGCAATGGAATTAATGTTTATGATGGTTCTTGATGATTGGATAAAACTCCCTGAACACCCAAATGTTTTTACAACTTCTTTATTTACATCATAGGAACTAGTATTCCATGAAGGAAGGATGGATCCCATTCATGCGATGGACGATTTTGATTTACTCATGGATACATATAGAGGTGGGATGTCTTTTAGATACCACTTTAGCGATCTCTCTCAAACCCATATGATGTCGATTGAGATGTTGCAGTGGCATATTCGGTGAACGATACATGGTTTTACAGTAGTTTATTAATCTACAGTTAATAAAATTTCATATTTATTCCATGGTGATACTAGATTAATTGTTTTTTCTACTTCTTATATAATGATCAAGTGTTAATCAACCTTAAAGAAACCCAATAGTTCTATCAAAGCAATCCATGATCATAGTTTTATAAAATTGTGTTTGTGAAATAAATAACAGTAGGAAAAAATAACACCATTTTCAACTACCACACCCAAGAATCCCATCACCACACTATAGATTTGACCATTTAAAACCACGCATTAAGCATTAATGCTTGCAAAACAACCAGCCTCTCTTCACTATAGTGTGGTGGGGAAACTGTTTCAGATCATGTGTCAAGCATTAATGCTTGAAAAATGACTAGCCCATCTCCACTAGGGTATGTTATAGATGCTATTTTACATGTATTCTATGATCCTTTAAAAATAATTTAACAAGTTTACCATGACATAGTGTATGCTGCAAGAGACTATGAGGAAACCACAACCTAATGTAAACTGTGGTACTGAGAAAAATAGTATTTTCATTTTTTAATTTTGAATTGATTTTATAATTTATAAATGGTTTATAAATTATAATAAAATTTATTTTAAGGATATTTATTAATAAATAAAATTTTAATTAATTAATTAATTATAAAGGGTTTATAATTAATTAACAAATTTTTATAAAAATTTTATTATTAAATATTCATTAAATATTAAATGTTAATATTTCAAATACCTTTTAGCAAATTTATATGACATATTTTATTGATTATAAATAAAAGGTGTTATTTTATAATCATAAAAGTGATTTATAAATTGTTTATACATTATCTAAATATGGTAAAAAATATAAAATTATTTATATTTTAAATTATGTATTGTTTAGAATAATTTTGAATTATTTAAAATTAATAAAGCCTTATTTTAAATACTAAGTATTTGATATCTAGATTATATAAATTATTTACATAATATAAACGGAATTATGAAAATGTTTATAATTTATAATTATATCATATATTTAAAATGAAATGTCATATAATGATGAATATAAAATGTTCATATTAAAATGAATATAAAGTGTTATATTCAGAATTATGGAATGTCCATAATGAATAAATCCAAAATTATAAAAGTTTTTATAATTTTCTTTTATTTATAAATTGTTTATGAATGATTATATCAAGTTTAAATATTTGAATTGTTCATTTATTTAAAGGTCATTGCCTATTTTGTTATAGTTATAATTTTTTTATATTAAGAATATTTTTATACCAAAATTTATATGATAAATTTCTTGTCAGATATATCCTTTCATTCTCATGCCAAGAACGACCCCATAAAATTTCATTTTTTATTTACCTCGACCTCAATTTGTAATTGAATTTATGAACTTGAATTTAGTTTTTGAATATACTTTATTCATATTATGTGTTATAGTTATGATGAATTGGATTCTATCTTGAGTAAAGTCTCCCCAAGTAAAGGGACTTGGGGTTAGACTACCTACCAGCCTAGACACTTATGCCTTGTCTAGAAAGATGAATGAGGCTGGCTATCTATTACTCCAGGCTTAATCATGTAGAGATTATCTATCTCGTTTAACTCTATGACTCGATATTAAAAGTTCTTGTACCTTATGTATATGATTAATTTGGATATGTATGCACATGTTTAGATTCTATATTTGGGTGAGTAACACAAAATTGTGGGTCATGTAAAGAGTTACACATCAATATGGTATGAACATATTGATTTTCTAGAAGTAATAAGATTCTAAAATAAATCATTATAAGTATGCATAAAAAGGGAATAATATGGGATAATATTGAATGATTAAATCACTTTCAAATACTAAGTGTTATATTCCATACAAATAGTCACTTTTCAAGACCATGATCATAAAACTGGGTATTTTTGTACCAAATTCCAGTGCACTTGGATAATATTTTGTAAGGAAAAAAAGTGATGGGTGAAATTAGATCATCCTTGAGTAGTTTCATTCCAAAGTCTGGTGCTCCTAGATTTTCATTTTTAGCCTATTCTTGGTATTTTCTGTAGGTTACACTAGTTAGGAAACCCCTAAATATTAGGATAGTAGAGGAACAAAGTTGAGTTTATCCATTTTATGGATTGGAAAAAGATTTATCTACTTAACTATCCATGATTCATATATGATATGATTGGGATGTTTCCCTACCTAAATATCTAAGTGATGAGAGAATTTCTAAAGAAACCCAAAGCTTAGTGAAATATATATCTTGGCTCACTAAATATGTATGATGTAAGAGGTCATCATTTTAGTGGGATACTATTTAATGTAAGTCCTTATTAAGAGATTAATAAAGCATGAAAATCATCTTATAAAAGCTTCTATTGTAGATAAATGAAATCATCATCATTTAGATTGACCTTGAGATTAATCCTTGGAAAGAGAATCTTAATGTAAGTGAATCCCAAGACTGGAATCTTAAGAAAATATCTCAAGATAAATTCTATGTTTTAGAATTGTTCCTTCCTAAGTAATAAAGTGTTTAAATTGTTCAACAAGTGAATCTAGATGATTATTAAGCATATAATGTTAAACTTAATGTTTTAAAGGAATTAGATTCCAAATTATCTAAGGAATTTTATTTTTATATACTCAATATGATTGGGTTTTCCAAATGATATTAAATATGATTGAATATGTTAATGATTTTATGATACTAATGGTTTCCTTAAGTATTATTCTTAAATATATATGATATAAACTATATTATTTAAAATCTTTGTAAATATATAGGAGTTCATAAGATGAGAAAAAAAATTAAATTTTGAATCTTGAAGTTGTATTTCAAGTAATAGAGCAAAGGAGTGTCTACATTGATAACTTATATGATTCAAGATTAGTATAAATTGTTATAATAAGTGTATTTTATCTCATTTTTCTCTTGAGAAAAGTGTGTAATTTTTTTGGTTAATAAAATGAGATTAGTTTTTTTAATACACAAAGTTTATTATATTTTTAAATTCTATAATATTCTTTAAGGGAGATGAAAAATGAATTATTATAGTTAGGAAATTCAACCTATTTTAATTTATGGAAATGTTTCAAAAATATGATTGAATTCAAGAGAGGTTTACACAATATTCCCAAAGTGTTGAGAATAAGTAAACTAATAATATGATGTCTAGGTAATAATTATGTATAGACAATGATAATGGGTAAATTTCAAACTAAAAGAATAAAAGTTTGCTAAAGAAGTTCAAAAATGTTTCAATAAGAAGTCATTCATGGTCATTGAAACCTTGGGTTATTAGGTAGAAGGAGTAATAATGACATATGATGGATTATAAAGATTCCTAAAGGAGTTTTAAGAAACTCCATAGAATTTCCTTGTTAGGTATAGGTTTTATAGAAATAAATTATTTCTTTTTAAAGGGTATGTGATACCAAATGTATATTATTGTTTTAAATATATAGGAGTTCAAAATAAAGAGAAAAATTGATAGAGATTATAGTTTTCATTCCAACGATGAAGAAAAGTGTTTCTACAAAAACATATTTTATTATAAAGGAATTTATCATGCTAAAATGAATCTATGTAAAAGATATGTATCTTCATCTCAATTATATTATATGATAAGATAAGTGTTTCAATAATAAAGAAATTTTGTGAACCAAATTGAGATGATTGATTGTATACACGTGGTTTAAGATTCATCATATTCTATAACATACATTAAAATAAGCAAAAAGTACAAATTTTTATCCATATATTTATTAACATATGAAGGAATGTGATTATGACACTCATCAATTTAATATTTTAAAGAATTATCTTCTTTTCAAGAAAAAAGAATAAAAAAATATAATACTATATATAATATGAAAAAATAGTTTATTTGTTAAATATTCATACCAAGAGGAAATAAATTTTATTTCCTAACAAAAAATCTTATGTTGTTTCTCGTAATATATTATGAAAATAATATAGTGTATAAGTAGCTAGTGGGAGTATTTTTGAACTTATAGAAGTTCAAAGTTAATAAATAAAATATTATACTAGTCTAAAGTTAAATTTATTTCCACTTAAAACCCTAAAGTATTTAGGACATGTGATAGTAAATAAAAATATAGTGTTAAATTTAGTTACCATTTAGAAAATGACCATAAACATTTTTTATAGTATTGTACTAGTAAAATTAAAAAGTGAATTACTTTTGAAATCCTAAAAGAGTTTATGAAATGATGGTAAATCAAAATTTAAAGAGTTACATTAGTCACCATAACAAAATAAATATTACTTTATCTTAAATGGGTTTAAGATATTCAAGTAAAGTAATAATGTAAATAGTTATGTTATTTGAAAAATTTCAAGGGAAATTTTTATGGAAATATTTCCAAGGATGATTGTGATGCACATAGAAAGAGTTTTAAGTAGAAAACAAAAGTTTACATTATATCACTTGGTGTTATGAAGTTAAGAAGTTTGAATATGTTCAAAGAGTTGAACATTAGGGTTATAATTACTAAATATCACCATTATTTAATATTTATTACTTCATAGATGTTTCTCACTAATGTATTAGTGGGAGGTTTTTATCATATCGAAACATAGAGATGTGATAGGAATTACATATTATGTAATGAGTTAATAAAAACTCATAAAGTGCAACATACATAAGACTAATCTGACAGTTTATCTTATATGATATGATATAGAGATTCTTATGTTTCGTTTGTTAAATATATTTATAAGAGTTTTAAGAAAATTAAATGTATCATAATATATAAAAGGAAATATCTAATTTATCATTAATTTATATTAGCTACATATATGTATATATTGATATACATTTCATGAAGTTTAATGATAATTATACTCTTAAAGTATGACTCTAAGTTATCCATAATAGTTATTCATCATAGAGTATTATATGTTTTAAATAAATTTTAAGGTTATTGTGAGTATGACTATTATATAGAGATATATAATAAGCTCATTAGGCACAAAAATGGGGTTTTGTGTGTTGGATTACCCACTAGGTATACAACATGAAGTTTCACATAGATGTATTTGGTATACTAGGGGTTAATGAATCACATTTCAGTCCCCACTACCTGAGGCTGATGAGATACCAAGCATGAGAACCTTTAAAAATTTATACCCAACCTACATAAGTCTACATGTTGAATTAACTAATTGGGGGGGGGTGGTTGGGTATGTTTCCGATCATATCGTAAATTAGAGATCAACTAGATATGATATTTTTTCTCTCATATGATGAGTATGACATATGTTCCAAATATTCAGATAGACTATGGAGTGTGAGGCCACACCAATAAAGTACATATGATGTACTTATCTATTTGGATGAGTGACATGTGATGTGATCATCCATGCAGATGAATGACATGTGATGTATTCATCAACCAATATGGTATATTCTATGAGAAACAAGAATATATGAGTAGGCTATATGGGATTGACATTCTATGTGTCCCATTGTCACTTTTTTTCTTGGACAAAGAAAAATTATGAGAATAAATGTTTGTTTATGATGCAGACTGGTGGACATGGGTATTGTAATGACTCGAAATTTTGAATAATATTTTGTTTCCTAAAAATGTGTGTTATATAATTCTTACACAAAAAAACTATATCCTTTTATTAATGAAGTGAGTATAATTAAAATAAGACCACTGGGTATCGACTGTTATATGACCATTGGTCAATATAACTATTGGAAACTATACTCTTAACTTTACGATTATTGTTTATAAACAAAAATGACTATGGATAATTAATACAAAAAGAATAGTTGATGTCTTCATCCAGTAGACTCGGTCCATATGAAGCCCATCTCTCAGAACTTGGGAAGGAGGTAGCATCACTGGGCTTTGCTCTGGACCAAGCCCAAGCTAAGATTCAACATATTAAGCTTGAACATAATCGCCTTTGGGAGAAGTTCAAGCTGGTAGAAATCACCACTCGAGAAATGTTTTCTAAGCCTCTCCAAGATTATATAAACATTGAGCACCTTACTCTTAGGTCCCATGGAAGTGTTATAAGGGGATACGTAATTAGGAATTAGTTACTTTGTTTAATCCTTTGGTATAAATAAAATTTTTATTTCTTATTATGGTAAAATTTGTGAATTTCAGATCTCAAAATAAATATAGGATGAATTAATAGAAGTTCCATATTATTGATGAATATTGGAAAAGGGTATTTTAAAATATTTTTTAATATACTTTAAATAATTAATAATATGAAATGATTTTCAAAAAAATGTCTTCTATAGTTGTGATCAGCAAGAAATTTAGATTATAATAATATCAACTTATTTTTTAGTGAATAGTAAATTATGAATAGTAATATTACCTTATGAATAGTAATGTGACCAATGGAATAGTAAGCTCATTTAATAAATTATAAATATAATTTATTCATCTTGATCAGTAATGTGATATAATAGTATAAGTAAATAATCATTTCAGAAATTATTAGTTAAGTATTAATATTTTTTGGGTAAATAGAATTTTAATTAAAAAATTAAATATCTCACAAATATAAAAATATTTTCATAAAATGGATTTCATTTTTGAATTCAGAGCATCAATATTAGGTTAGTGTGGATTTATGATATTTTTATAAATTTTTTTGTTTTTCAGTGAATAGTAAAAATACAGTTTTGAGTTTCGGTGTGTTTAATGACATCATTAATGATGTAATAATGATGTAATAATTATCTTCTACTTTTTTATAGTAATATATGTTATTAGTTGTACCAAGTTTCCAATATCATGGGTAAATACCATGGGAAAGCCCATGGTTTTACAAATACCACTAATGAGGTGTCCCTTGAAAATTAATAAAATATTCTCTCACTTTTGCTATAAATACCAACCCATTTCTTCATTAAATTCATTTAAAATTACTCCTCAACGAATATATAGTCTTTTTACCTCCAAAGGAGTCCTCCCAAGGTGCCCTAAAGGCCCCAAGGTCCCAACCTTGGAGTTTTTGAAGGTACTCTTCAAGGTAAGGGAACCTTTCACCATCCTTTTTAGTCAGCACTTCTTTTATGTTATGTATTTGAATTTATATTTTCATATGTTGGGGTATGATATTATGTATCCATCTTACTTTCCTTTTGATTTAAATATGGTGAGATTCCATTTTTTCTCTCATCAATTCATTTTCTGAATTTTTAAGTGACGCCGTTAGGCTACCATTTTTTTGTAAAAAAATCACATCTCATTTCTTTCAAGTTTCATTTTCATGTGGTATGTCATTAAAATATCCCTACCATGATATTATTTATATTTTATTATTTTTTTATACTATATTATGAGTTATTTATTAGTGGGTGATCCTTGTACCCTCTCTTTTTAATGTTTTCTAAAACCATGTTATATAGTTGTTATACTGCAGAAATTTCGTCTCAAAATCTCTCTCTTTTTCTCAAGAAATTATCTTATTTTGTTTATGTGAATACCCAAATCTCTTTGGTTTCTAGGTGTATTAATAAATAAATAAAAATGATATATTTTATTCTATAATTGACATAAATTAAACCCTCATTCCTTTTCCATGGGTTATAAATGACTTAACGATCATGTTTTTAAGCACTTTTAAAACGCCATGATTTTGAAATGAAACCCATTTCTTTTATTATATTTGGGTTATTTATAGATGTTTTATTATGATGTATATGGATCATATGAAAATAAATAAATATTAAGGGTGATCCTTGATAGCGATCCAATGCATTGGGTAAAGGAATTAATCTATACAGATGAAAAGTTTTATGATACCTTGGTGAATAACCTTGGTAATTTTTATGACACCTTGGAGATGGACCTTGGTGATATTCTTATGAATGTCTAAATTATATGTTGTAACCAAATTTTAAAGTTATTATTCATGTTATTATTACTATTATATTCATATTTATCATTTTTTTACAATATCCCTCATGTTCTTATTGATATCACTCAAGTTCACATGTAAACTATTTCACTTGTTTTTCTTACTGGGCCTTCTGATCACCCTTTACTTGATTTATGTCTCTAGGTTATGAGATGCAATAATTATACTTAGTATGAGCATTTAAATAATCCTTTCAAGAGGATTAAAATAATGTTATATGTTTTCATGTATTATGTACCTTTTTTTTCAAGACACTAAAATTTAAAGATCCTCTATTTGTAATGTACTGAAAAGTTATGTAATAAGAAGGCGGAATGCCACAGCTGGTATCAAAGGATAGTTTAGTTATTTTTGGAAATTAGGCTATGAAAACTTTAGGAATAACCCTATATAAAAGTTTAAATATAAGAAAAATTTCTAGTATTTTGGTGAAATATTAAGTAAGTGGTATCCGAAAAAATAAATCCCAATTTGGATATGAACAAGTGGATGTGGATTTGGAACAGATGTACCTAGGAGTGAAAAATCCAACAAGTAGTCTTGGGATTAACCCAGGGTATCCTGGTACATGACAAAAATCCTTTCTTCACTCTTATTTTGACACTCTCTGGGGATATTTTTGGTTAATCAGAAGTTTTTATGGGCCATTATGAAGGATTTATAGAGAAATGTAATTATTGTTAAAGAATAATATGTTTAATAATAGGGTTTTAAGACATAAAAATCTTTTATAGTTGAAAGATTCGTAAATGAAATAAGTTTCTCACTAAGGTTTTATTCTTTTAGAAAATGGCGGGAAATAGTAGGAACCGTGCGAATGGTGACCGTAATGGATCATGCACTGACAACCCTTCGATGGAATCTGGAATGGAAACATTCATGAGAATGATGAAACAACTAACTCAAGTTATGTGAAATAACTTGCATCAAGATGAGAGACTGATTTCACTGCAAAGGGAACAAAATTATGTTGAGTCCTTTATTCATCAATGACCACCGAACTTTAGTGGATCTATCGACCCATTGATTTCTGAATAGTGGATCTGCTCTCTTGAAAATATTTTTTCTATGCTCCACTGTTCAAAACAAGAGAAGGTCACCCTGGATGTTTACTGCTTAGAGGGAGAAGCTGATCAGTGGTGGGAACTGATTAAAAACATGATACCAAGAGTGGAGGTTGATGCTATGGAGTGGGAAGAGTTCATAGGGATATTATTTAACAAGTATTTCCCTCATTATAAAAATGGAGAAGGAGTTTATTGAGCTAAAGTAGAAGGAGAATGAATCTATTGGAATCTACGAGATGAACTTCACAAGACTTTCCCATTACACCTCAAGATTTTTGATGGATCCTAATGGGAAGTTTGATAGATTCTTTGGTGGACTAAGACCTCATCTATGAAAGAATATATCCAAATGATACTATGATAGCTATGATGAGATCATGTAGAGTGCTATGAAAGTTGAACTAGAGTTCGGTGAGATGTAGTGGTCTCATAAATCCAATGAAAAGAAGAGATCGATGGATCCAAGCTTGGGGAGGAGCTTTGAACAGGAAAGAGGAGGCAAGAAAGTGCAACATCCCACATGTAATAAGTGTGGGAAGAATCATTCGTGGAACAACCTGCTCGGGAGGAGGAAGTGCTAAAAGTGTGGAAGAGATGTCCATATCACTCAAAATTGTCGTAGTGAGGTGAAGCCTCAACTTCTAAACACTAACGACAAAGGGAAGATAGTGCAAGACTTACCTGATGTCCAATGCTATAAGTTTGGACAACTTGGGTACTTTTCCAATTGCTGTCCAAATCTGAGGGTAGTGGAGGGGAATCACCATCAGCCTTAGAAAAATCCAAGGGAGAAAGTTTGTGCTTTTTCCATCACTACGGCTGAAGTTGAAGCACTAAATTATGTGGTGTTTGGTACTATTGTTGTTCTCTGAAAGACAACAAGTAATTTTTTTGATTCTGGTTCTATAGATTCCTTTATTTCCTCCAAGTTTGCAAAAAATTTAGAATCAACCCCTAAATTTATAAAAGTATAGTTATCAGTCAAGACTCTTGGTGGGATTATCCAAGCATCATCAGTGTTTAGAAACTCTAGTATTTACTTTATTGAGAACAATATTATCAAAAATCTAGTAGTCATTCCCAAGATATAATTCAACATTATACTAGGGATGGACTGGATCTCAAAGTATACTACTGAGATCAAATGAAAAAGTAAGAAAATCTCAGTATTCTTGAATGGAAAAATTACAGTTATCTTCCAAAGAGAGATATCTCAACCTAATCTTTGTCTAGAAGAACCTTTTATATCTTTCTTTATTGAGTTGATCAGTGAAGAAGAATAAGGAAATGATAATATAAGGATAGAAAATGTCCCCATCATTCAGGAATACATTTCTGTATTTTTTGAGGAGTTACCCAAACCTTTCCCAGAAAGAGAGGTAGAGTTATCTATTGAACTCATACCTAAATCTCATTTGATATCAAAGACCCTATATAGAATGGAAAATGTAGAGTTAGAGGAATTAAAGAAAAAATTACAAGATCTTTTAGAGAAGGGGTTATCTGACTAATTGTGTCTCCTTGGGGAGCACCTATTCTCTTTGTAAAGAAGAAGGATAGATCAATGCAACTATGAATTGATTATAGAGAACTGAATAAGATCAAAGTGAAGAACAAATACCCTCTTCCAAGAATTGATGAATTATTTTACGAACATATTGGGGCTCAATTATTCTATAATATTGATCTTTGATCTCATTATCATTAATTGAGGGTGAAGATATAATATATTCTAAAAAAATTCCTTTCGATCAAGATAATGGAATTATGAGTTTGTTGTTATGCCTTATATCTTGACTAATTCTCCTTCTATTTTTATGGATTTGATGACTAGAGTCTTTAAGGACTACCTTGATAACTTTGTGGTAGTTTTTTTTTATGATATTATGATATATTCCAAAAGTTTAGAGGAGCATGAGGATCATCTAAGGGTTATTTTTAAAACTATACAGAAGGAGAGGATTTTTGAAAAGTTCAGAAAATTTGAATCTTGGTTACAAAAATTCGCTTTCTTGGGGCACATTATAACCAATGAAGGAATCAAAGTAGACCCTATAAATACAAAGGTTGTATAGGAGTGGCCTTATTCTACAAAAAATATATAATATTCATAGTTTCCTTGGATTAGAAAGATATTACAAGTGGTTTGGGAAAAACTTTTCACAAATTTATAATCCATTAACCAAGTTAACTTGGAAAGGGGTCAAGTTCATTTGGACAAAGGAGTATGAGAAAAGTTTTCAAGATATGAAGAAGAGATTGGTTACTATACCCATGTTAACTCTGCCCTCAAGTGGAGAAGGATTCGTTATTTTTAGATATGTATCTCTGAAAGGTCTTGGGTGAATCCTCATGAAAAATGACAAATACATTTCTTATGCATCTCGATAGTTGAAGACTAATGAGTAAAACTATCCTACACATGATCTTGAGTTGGATCTAGTTGTTTTTTTCTCTAAAGATATGGCGTCACTATCTTTATGGTGAGAAATGTGATATATACACAGACCATCAAAGTTTAAAGTATATTTTCACATAAAAGGAATTGAACCTGAGACAGAGGAGATGGTTGGAAATTCTTAAAGACTATGATTGTTCAATTCATTATCATCTTGAAATAGAAAACAAAGTCACTGATGCATTAAGTTGGAAAGACCAGGTTGTTCTATCCATGATGAGGATCTTCTTTATAATATTTCTTGATCTTCTCTAGTAATGATGGTTGATAAATAATTTAGGATAGGGTTTGTGATGTCCCTTAACTGAGTTCAATATTTATCAAGAAGGTGTATTGAAATTTCGTACAAGACAATGTGTTTCATCTATTCTGTAAATAAAGAAGGAATTGAGGGATGAAGCTCATAGCTCTACTTTCTCTATACATCCGGGAATCAAGAAAATGTATAGGTACCTACATGATCATTTTTGGTGGGATTATATGAAAAGGGAGATTCCTGACTACACTACAAGGTGCCTGGTATGTCAGCAAGTGAAGGAAGAGAAACAACTTTCTAAAGGGGTATTACAACCACTACCCATACCTACATAGAAGTGGGACAATATCACTATGGACTTTGTCACTGGTCTCTCGAGAACTTCCAAAGCAAAAAAAGTGATATGGGTTATTGTAGACAATCTCACCAAGACTTCCCATTTTATCTCTATTCAGGAATATTTCTCTATTGATCAACTTGCCATGATTTATGTGAACAAAGTGAAAAGGTTGCATGGAGTTCAACTTTCTATCATATCTGATCATGATACAAGGTTCACATAAAAATTATAATGAAGTATTTAACATGATCTGAGTACAGAATTGAATTTTAGTACGACCTATCACACCTAAACTGATGGAAAATCTGAAAGAAATATTCAAACACTCAAGGACATACTGAGAACATGCTCAATGGAATTTAAAGGTGTATGGGATCAACATATTCCATTAGTTGATTTCTATTACAATAATAGTTTCCATTCAAGCATTCAAATGGCACCCGATGAATCTCTATATGGGAAGTGATGTAAAACTTCTACACCAGGTTCTCACATCCCTGTGTTATTCAATTGAGCACAGTGATATATAGAAACCAAAGTAAACATCAAGAACTACTTGGCTAAAAAATCTACAGGATATCATAGCATATCAGATAATATTTACTCCACCCTAATAATACTAGGCATGGAAAGCAAAGCAACATCCTAATAGGTAAAGCTAGACCAAACGATCAAAACAAGAAAACATGAGAAAAACATCCATATCCTAGAAAATTTAATCATATTTACAAAAATTAACCTCTATCCAAACAAACAAGGCATAACAGGTAATAACAGGGCTAAAACCATAAACATGCAATACCTCGTTCTTGGTTATTGGGCACTTTTGCATATAAAATTCAAAGACTAACTACAGAAAGTCACAAACCACCTACCTCAATGTCGTGAGATCTATATACATGAGTCTCATTCCATTAATCTCCCTAGAATATTTTAGATCTGCAAAAATGTTAAAACGTTCAACCGATGATATCTCGTGAGGGAGGAGAAGTCAAGAGATGAAGTTCTAGAAGAAGGAAGAACTCACCGATGTGGATCCAACACAACCGACGGAGTTTGATTTAGAGAACGGATGGTGGTTCAGGGGATTGAAGAAGATATGCGGCCATACGATCACTCCTGGAAGAGATGGACAAAGAAGAATAGGGTTCTATCGATTAGACGCGACCCCGGCCCGTTTAATGAAAAAAAAGTACACGGCGTGTTCTTTAAAATTACATGATGTGTACTTTCCTTTTCTTTCCTCTGCTTTAGGTGGTCTCTAGGTCACCACATAGGGTTGTGTGCTCAGCTGTTACATGGACATCACCCAACTATGTGCGGTAACTAAGTACACGACGTGTACTTATAAGTACATGGAGTGTACTCTAGAAATTTCCAGAAACTTCTCTTTTCCCTCAAAAACAACCAGAAAAGAAAACATACCTAAAAATAAGATATGGGTTCTTAAAAACTTCCCCCCATAAAGAAACTCATCCCTAAATTTCTCTAGTAAGGCAGTGTAGAATAAGAATCCTCAAACAGCTCCAGCCACTGCGATTATGCATCGGCCTCCCTCTCCCAAGTCTCATCCTGTACTCGCCCGTGCTGCCATAGCACTCATGCTAGAGGAACAGACTGGCCACGGAGAACCTTCACACTTTGATCAACAATCCATATAGGATACTCCTCGAATGAGGCATCCACCTCCAACTCAACCTCTTTGGGTTGAAAAACATGAGACGGGTCTGAGAAGTAACGTCAAAGCTGAGAAATGTGGAAGACATCATGCATATCCCGGTACCTCTGAGGTAACTGCAGCTGATAGGCAACCGGTCTGACTCTCTCCAAAATTTCAAACAGTCTGACATACCTCATAGAAATCTTAACATTCCTCTTAATCCTCTTTTGTCCCAACCTTGGTGTGACATGTAAGAAAACCTGATCTCCGACCTTGAACTCCATAGGTCATCTCCATTGATCAGCATAAGACTTATGTCATGACTGAGCAGTATCCATCTTCTTCTGAATCAATTCTATCTACTCTGTGGTCTCCTGGACAAGACAAGATCCCAGCCTAGATGCCTATCTTGTCTCCAACCAACATAAGGGTGATCGTTATGGCCTATCGTACAAAGTCTCATAAGGTGCCATATGAATAGTTTCTTGAAAACTATTGTTGTAGGAAAACTCCACAAGAGGTATGTGTTTTTCCCAAGAACCTCCAAAATTCAGGATGCATGCTTGAAGCATGTCCTAAATAACCTCAATAATACACTTAGACTGGCCATCTGTCTGGGGATGGTAAGCTGTACTCAGAAGTACCTGTATACCCAAAGCCCTATGAAGTCCCTGCCAGACCCGAGAAGTAAAATGCGCATCCTTGTTTGAAACAATGGAGTGCGGAACCCCATGTAGAAATACAATCTCTCAGATGTACAACCATCCTAGCTCATTAACACTGAAGGTCTACTTGATCAGAAATTAGTGAGTAACCTTTATGATTCAGTCAATGACAACCCAAACTGCATCATTCCCTTGAGGAAACCTTAGAAAACCTGTCAGGAATTCCATAGCGACATCGTTCCATTTCCACTCGGGAATGGGTAACTGCTGCAAAATCCCTACTGGTCGTTGATGCTCTGCCTTCACTTGCTGATAAGTGGAACATCTCATGAAAAACCCAGCAACATCTCTCTTCGTAACTGGCCACCAAAACTGACGGTGTAGATCACAATACATTTTCGTGACATGAGGATGAACTGACCAGACTAAGGAATGAAAGTCGTGCATCATCTCCTCACGTATGTCCACTGGCACCCATACGCACCCATGAAAATGCAAGACCTCATCCATGCCTACTGTTCATATAGGAATAGGGTCCTCTTCTGCAACACTCTCTCATAGGACTAGTCCTTTAGAAACTGATAGCTGCCTTATTCACACTCGATCAAGTAGAGTAGAGGTAATAGCTACAAAAATAGAAACGCCTGCCCCTATTTTTCATGCACCTCCAAATGTATCTCAGATAACAGAGACATAAGATACCACTCACTACTGGACTTCTGAACTGCTTGTACTTGAGTCCTCCTGATCAATGCATCAGCCACTGTGTTTCCCTTCCCAGGCATGTAGTCAAGCTCAATGTTAAAAGATTGAAGCTACTCAAGCCACATTTGTTGTCTAAAATTCAGGTCACACTGAGTGAAGATATACTTTAGACTTTTATGGTTGGTGAAAACCACAAAATTCTCTCCCAATAGGTAGTGTCTCCAATAGTGTAAATCATGAACAACTACAGCCAGCTCGAGATCATGCGATGGGTATTTCCTCTCATGTGGCCTCAACTGCTGATACCCGTACGCAACAACCCCTTCTCCCTGCATAATCACTACTCGCAGCCTGATACCTGATGCATCATAGTACACAATATAGCTCTTTCCCAACTCTGTAAATACTAGTACTAGTGCTGAAGTCAACCTCCCTTTCAGGTTATGAAAGGCTGAATCGTAAGAATCTGACCACAAGTACTTCGTACCCTTCTTAGTCAGGTCCATCAATGGCGCTGCTAAGCATGAAAAGTCCTGTATGAAATGTCTATAGTAATCAGACCACCCTAGAAAACTTAGTACCTCAAAGACATTCTTTGGCTGCTCCCAGGAAACTACTGCTTTCACTTTCTTTGGGTTTAGTGATACTCCTTTATCTCAGATAACATGACCCAAGAAGTGAATTTGGTCCATCCAAAAGTGGCATTTTGAGAGATTAACATATAACTAATGCTCTCTTAGTGTACTCAAAATGATCTCAAGATGTGTAGCATGGTCGTTTCGAGTGTGAGATTACACTAAGATATCGTCCATGAAGACTACTACGAAATAATCCAAGTATGGATGGAACACTTGGTTCATCAGTGCCAGAAGACCGCAAGCACTTTTGTGAGACCGAACAGCATAAAAACATACTTGTATAGACCATACCTTCTATGAAAGGATATAAGAGGTATATTAGATGGTCTAACGTGAAAATGATGGTAACTGGATCTCAAGTCAATCTTCGAGAACACCAGGGCTCCTCTAAGCTGATCAAAGAGATCATCAATCCTCAGTAAGGGATATCGGTTCTTGACCGCAATTGGTTCAACTTCTGATAATCCATACAAAGTCTGAGGGTACCATCTGCCTTCTTCCCAAACAGGATAGGCAAACCCCAAGGAGAAGTACTGGGTCGGATGAACCCCTTAGCCTGCAACTATTCCAACTACTTATTGAGCTCTTGTAACTCTGTTGTAGCCATCCTATAAGGAGAAATGGACACCGGTGCCACTCCTGGAATGATCTCAATAGAAAAACCCACCTCTCTATTCGAAGGAAAACCTGAAAAGTCCTCTGGAAAGACATCCCTAAAACAATCCACCACTAGAGGAAATTCCATATGTGAAGTCCCCTAGTCATCTAGATATAGACTAGAAATCTGGTCTATAACTCCTCCCAAACCCTGATGCTTGGGTCCCAATCTTCTTTCCTGGACATCCCATTAACCCTTATAAAGAAACGATCTACCCTCTAGTGATGTGAAACTCACCCTACGGTGATAGAAATCGACAACTTCCTGGAAGGGAACTAACCAGTACATTATGAGAATGACATCATAGCATTTCATCTCTAGGACATGAAGGTCCCATAAGAAGTGACAACCACTAACCTCTAAGAGGGAACTCCTTGCATTGACATACAATTATCGTTTTAGTCCCAAAAGAAGTGTCTAACATCAAGATCTAAACAAAATAAAAGATACAGAGCCCAAGGATCTTCAAAACAGTGAAATATATAAAACTATGGGAAGCCCCTATGTCAAAAAGAGCATAAGATAAAACTGAGGCAACTAGAATCGTACCTCGAACTATAGAGGTTACAGGATCTTGCTTCTGCTAGGTCTGCTCTACTGCAAAAGTATGACCTACATCATGACCCTATGACCCTGCCTGAGCACCCTGAGTTGATCCACCCTGTTGTTGCTGAAAGCTGGGTGACCGGATACCATGGCCACGACCTCCACCTCATCCTGAATGGTCGGAAGAACTCCAGTTCCTAGACTGGTGGGAAATTGGTGGTGTTGCTCCTAAATGAGGAGTCATAGAGGAACCTCTTTCACCAGTTACTGGTGAGAAGAACTGACAGAAGTGAAAAATATTGTCCATCTTGCCGCATGATCGGCACTCCACTAGGTCTCTCGGGTAATGTGGTCTCATATGCCCGCACTTCCCGTACTGGTAGCACACCACCTGGATACCAAAAGAAGTACCCCACCTCCTCGTATCCCTACGCATAGACTCCCTACAGTGCTTATTGCTGTCAGTGAGAGGGATGCCAAGTCCATATGTCAAACCGCCCTGGATCACCACTCCAGAATCCCTCATATTGTGCTCTGTGATTAGCTCTTGGTTGACTATAAAAGTGATAGAATTCAACCTGAATATGTTCACCTAAGATCAGATGTTGTTCCTAAGACCATCCTAAAACTTCCTTGTCATAAATAACTCATCACCTCCTAGAATAGGCATGAAGAACTAAAGCTTTGTGAAGCAAGAAGAATACTCCATAACAGAAAGAGTACCCTGCTCTAGACTCATGAACTCTTGGGCTCGATCGGCCCTCAAAGTCTCTGGGTAAAATTAGTCATAAAAGGCACACTGGAACTCATCCCAATACATAACCTACTGGCATATCACCTATGAGATCACATCCCACCATCTCTTGGATGATTCCCAAAGCATATAAGTAGCAAGATTTACCCTCCTATATGGAGGCATCTCTAGATTCTTGAAGATAGAAAGAATGGATTCTAAATATGACTCTACAGCCTAAGGTCCTCCTTTCCCTGTGAATGTGGGAGGATGTTGCTGCTGGAAAACCCATTTCAACTCTTCCATAGAAGGGGAAGGATGTGGTACTCCTCAGAAGGTCTTCATAAACCTCATAAAGCCCTCTCAAAACTATGCATCAACACCAATGTCTGGAATGATGTCCGGTGCCAAGAATGGAACAACTGAAAAATAACTAGTAGTCCCTGATCAGCCATATTTGGTGTCTGATCACTACCCTGTAACTGGCAAACAACTGAAGGATGTCTCAATGGCATGACTCTGCAAGGTCAATCACAAACCTTAGATCAATATTAACAAGGGCTAAAACATAGAAGTGTGAGAAGGGAACAAGATAAAGAAAGCATTCAAGTTTTTCAAAACTTGGATACACAACATGTATAATGACTACACGGCGTGTTCCCTTAAGCCTTCACATGGGCATGTACTTTTGCTAACCTAGGACATGTAACACCCCATACGCATGGTGTGTTGTCCTAACACACAATGTGTACTTGAATCCTCTTTCCATGCCAGTGTTCTTCTACATGTCTAAGCCACACGGTTCTCCTAGAACAAGACTACACGACATGTTAGTGCTAGACACGACGTGTACTAGAAAAACCTCACCAACTCGTGTTTTTAGTTACATGGATGGATACAATGGTTACACTACATGGCGTGTTCAAGATTCACATGGCCCATACAACTTAAGTTTTCATCTATCTGTGTCGTTAGTCACACTGGTGGACACATGGTCTACACAACACAGCATGTATGTCTGGCACACGACGTGTTTTACCGAGATTTTTCCCAACCCCGTGTCTCTGCCCACACAGCCTGTAACATGGTTAGAGACTGCCCGACATGTACATATAGTTCATGGCATGTACTTAAGAAAAATTGTTTCTTCCCAAACAGAAGGACACACGGTGTGTTCTACCAAGATTTTTCCCAACCCCGTGTCTCTGCCCACACAGCCTGTAACATGGTTAGAGACTACCCGACATGTACATACAGTACACGGCGTGTACTTAAGAAAAAGAGTTTCTTCCCAAACAGAAGGATACATGACATGTACTCATCATTACACACCATGTATTGTGGGTTCTTCCAGACAGTAAGCCTCAGAAACTACTCTAGAGCCTAAAAAACACGGAAACAAACACTTAAGTGCCAAATTCCAATCCGTGAGGGGCCATACTCCCCGCGAATAAAATATTGGAATCTTATACATGTAATATAAAAGCATAATAATGAAATGATCCACCAAATTTCGATCCATGAGGGCCCATAACACCTTAAGAACCAAAGTTTGTAATTCATTCAAACTAAAACTTACACAATTTAATACTCTATCAAACAGTAGGTATCCTGTCAATGCATCTATCACAACATCATGCATATTTAGCACAACACCTATCACAACAACATGCAATCGGTGATGCGCCCTAAATGGCATGGGAAGAATTCATGACATGTGATTTCTGGCAAGTTCCTATATGATGCATGATATGGAATACCCTCATCTCATCAGGTTGCAACAAAAATAGAACCTCAATAATATCAATGATAACAACAAAAAACATGTGAATCACCTAATGGTGAAAACAAATCAACTGTAAAAATTGGAAAACCAGAAAAATCACAATATACGAGGTAAATTGGCTTTTACATGTACATGGATTAGCTACTCCCAGGAACAACTTATTACTAAGTACCTATTCCTTACTATCCCTGGATATAGACTCCAAATAGTAATTCAAAAAGAAAAAATTCTTCTGATACCACTTCATAATGTCCCAGTTCCAGGTGCCACCCAGAGGTGCCTCGTACCCGGTTGGTCACATGGCCTCAAGCGCATTTTCCCAAATACTAGAGGGTGATGAATAGTAGTGAGGGCCTTGGGTGGGATAGTGGGGAAACTATTCCCTCATTAGAAAAGTAACATAGCAGAAATAATAATAATACCATAAAAAAGTAAACAACAAAAGACTAAAATAATAAACAACTGAAGCACATATATAAATGATGCATAATAAATATGTTTAGGAAAGAATCCAAACAAGTCACAATGATGGAATACAGTAATTAACCAACGTAAAAAAGAAAATAGATAAACTCCAACAGCATCACAAGCCTCAGCTTGGTCCCATGCTCTCCAGATCCTTAGCAATCAAGTACCTGAAGTAGAAGGGTGATTTCCTTTATCTAGACCTGTAACAATATAATCTGTTTGGGCCCAAAAGCATGACCCAAACAGGGTGTGAGACTAATCCCAGTAGGTAATCACCCAAAGATCTATGCTTAATAGTTAGTGAATATATATGGTAGTCAATAAGAAAAATAAAGCAGTAAACACAGAAGTACTCAAAAGTAAACAATCCTACAGTTTCAATTTCATTCAATTTCATATATCAAGCAAGCAGCTAATCACAAATAGGTAACCCTATGGGAAGTAGTCACAACCTAACCCATCTGGTTCAACCAAAACAACACAAGAAACCCTCTGGGAAGTACTCATAACCTAACCCCTCTGGTTCAACCAAAACAACACAAGCAACCCCTGGGAAGTTCTCACGGTCTAACCCTCTAGTTCAGCTTTAGCACAAACTCTCTAAGGAAGCACTCACCATCAATTCTCCCTATAGTCTCATATCGGTAACTAATAGGTTCTCTAGGGAAGCACTCAACGTCCAATTCCCCATGTGGACCACATCAAAGAACTATAGACACTCTGAGGGAGCACTCAACATCCATCCCCCCTATGGTCTCGCAACGTAACAGTAAAATAGATACTCTGGAGAAGCCATCAACATACATTATCCCTATGGTATACTACACCAAGTTCTCATGGACCTATGTTAGTCAATCGTGCATAGAAATATATGGTAGCCAAAGTAAAAATCAAGAATTACTTGTCTAAACAATCTACATAATATCATAGCATGTCAAATAATATTCACTCCACCCTAACAATACTAGGCATGGAAAGCAAAGCAGCAGACTAACAGGGAAAGCTAGACCAAATGGTCAAAACAAGAAAACATGGGAAAAACATCCATATCTTGTAAAAGTTAACCCTATTCACAAAAATTAACCTCTATCCAAACAAACAAGACATATCAGGTAATAACAGGGCTAAAACCATAAACACACAATACCCTATTATTGGGTATTGGGCACTTTTGCACATAAAATTAAAAGACTAACTACAAAAAGGAACAAACCACATACCTCGGCGTCGTGACATTGATATAAATGAATATCATGCCTTGAATCACCCTAGAACTCCATAGATCTGAAAAAACGTTAAAAAGTTCAACTGAGGATACCTTATGAGGGAGGAGAAGTCGGGAGATGACGTTCTAGAAGAAGGAAGAACTCACCGATACAGATCCAACACAACCGACAGAGTTCGATTCGGAGAACGTACGACGAGTCGGGGGCTAAGAGAAGATCTGCAGTCGTATGGTCTTTCCTGGATGAGACGGACGAAGAAGAATAGGGTTCTATCAATTAGACGTGACCCCATTCTGTTTAATGAAAAAAAAGTACATTGTGTGTTCTTTAAAAGTACACGGTGTGTATTTGCCTTTTCTGGCCTCCACTTTAGGAGGTGTCTAGGTCACCACACACGACTGTGTGCTTGGCTGTTATATGGCCAACACACGGCTATGTGCGACAACTGAGTACACGACATGTACTTATAAGTACATGGTGTGTGCTCTAGAAATTTCTAGAAACTTCTCTTTTCCCTCAAAAACAACCAGAAAAGAAAACATACCTGAAAAGAAGATTTAGGTTCTTATAGTTATGGGTTTGGTAAATGGGAAGTGTTTAATTTAGTAATTAAAAGATTAGTTTTTTATTTGAAGTGTGGAAGTAGTATCCTTTTATAAGGGAGGAAAGGGGCTCTTTTATAAATACTCGTCATTTTTCAATATGCCATAACACTATTCCAAGGTCAATGGATCAAAAGTTTAAAAATAATTTATTTTTAGGTGTATTTGGATTAATAAAAAAACAAACATGTGTTTACACACATGTTTTAAATATTTTATAGTGTTTTTACCATTAATTATTTACTTTTTACCTTTTTACATTTTTATTAGGTAAGCAGTTTTAAACTATGTGATTTTATGTTTTATTAAACATATAACATAAAAAATATAAACAAAATTGGGTGTTATGGAATTAAATTTAAAATATATTTAATCCAATTTAATTTCTAAATATTATAAAATTAATTTTTAAATTAAAACAGATAATGTGTAGAAAAACTGTTTTAGAAGAAAAAAAATGATATTTTAACCCTCATGGATTTTTAATATTATTTATAATTTATTACCAATTAAATGAGTGTTAATATATTTATTTATGAAATTATATAAAAAATTTGGTTCATTATTTAATTTATTTACTTTTAATTAATTTTATATAAATTCTTTGATATTAATAAAATAATAATTTTAAAATAATTCTTTCATCATTATCGTGGTAATTAGCATTAATCCTAATAAATCTAAATTTTATACCTAAAAATGAAATTGAAAATATAAAATAGTATAAAAATTATCATATAAAATAAAAGAATCACTTTATCAAATTAACTTTCTATGTGTATGTAAATTAATCTTAATGTTAGCATTTGTAACACGTAAAACCCATTTTTTGAAAAAGATTATTTTTAAGCAAAATGATTTATGATTGGGATAGAATTAACAATGTCATTGATTCAAATAAAATTAAAAAATTTATTATTATTCAAAAATTACTTATTTAACAATAAAATAAATCAAAAACTTTATTTAATCATGTTATAAATAATTAAACAAAATAGTTGAAAACCCATTTTCATTAAAATGATATATAAATTTTTAAAATGTTGAGCATGTTTTTATAAATTAAAATTATTATTTTATAATGATTTATTATAATTTATAATATATATTTTTTATATCAAAAAGATTTCAAAAACTTATAATTAATATAAATGTGACTGTATTAGAAAAATGGATAATATTTCACTAAAAAATAGTTATTTTAGAAAAATCTCAAAAATACATCGTAAGATAATTTTTTGTGAGGAATTAAAAAATTAATTTTACTTTATAAAATTTAAATTATAAAATTTATAAATTAATATTTTTAAAAGAAAATATATAATTTAATGAAAATGGGTTTTATTGAAAATAACCTTTTCAATTGTAACTCAATTAATTATTTACCTTCTAAAGGTAATAACTATTAATGATTTACCATATTAGTGTTTATTATAGCTTTATTAATGATTTATTATTAATATCTTGTGGTTTTTTATGTTGTGTTTAGCGTGAATCACAAGTTATAGAACATAAAATTTATTTTAAAGGATCCAAAATCTCGGGTCATTACATTTTACCCCCTTAAATAAATTACACCCTTGAAATTTTAATTACTTCTCACATAATAAATTAGATTAGAGTATACTTAACATACTCATTATTCTATATATAACTTCCAATGTGACATCTAAATTATTTTATTATGTCATATAAACATACATATCTTTTCTCAAACAACTTTGATTGTTTATAACCTAATCATAACTTCACCAAAAACACCTAAGTTTTAAAGTCATAAATCCACAGTTAAATCATATATCCTTCCAAAAAATAATTCTATATTTAACCCTAAAATGGTATTAATGACTAGTTCATAAAATAAAACACTATAAAATATATACCATAACACCAAAAATGTAATAAAATTCACCAAAAATATCATGAATTATCATCAATCCCAAGAATATCTGTAGTACATAACTTACATTTTCAAAATCACCCAACCCTTTATTATTTCCACCCCAAAAATGTACTAAACCTAAAACTTATCCATCCCTTAAAAAGGTATCCTTAAATAGTTATCTCTAAAATATAACATTTCCATAAAATCATTTTCAAGTTTATTTATACCATTTAATATATTATTTCAACCCATTAATGAAAAACTGATGACGAAATATCCTTATATGTTTCGTATAATCCTCAATAAATTTTAGAATATACCAAAATAAAATCTATACATATCACTTCACTAATAAAAATAGATAAGATCATATTGATTTAATTTATATTATTAAATAAAACTCATTAAATTATGGAAAACTCACTTTTCCATCATAACGGTCATATACTATGATTAATATATTTAAGTATTCCCCCTTATTTGGTTATAATACATAGTAGTTTTTGGATACATAACTTTTTTAGCTTCATCCTCATAATCTTGTTTCAACCAAATACTAAAACCAAACTAGTTATGATAATATCATAAATAATTATAGTATATAAATATGAAATATCAATCCTAATATGTATTATCCAATTACAACTTGTTTTAAACATATGATACTTTCATTTCAACTATGAAATTCTTGGTTAATTAAATAAATCTCTTAGTTCTACCAAGGTTTATTTAAGTTGTTTTCTATCATACTACATAAACTAATCACTTAATTAAATTTGAAATAAACCCCTCTTAATGGTTATTAAATAGTATGAAATAAACCAAAACATACCCCATGGGAGTGTCTATCCAGGTGTGCAGTCTTAAGTCCATATATCATGCACCAGGGTGATGATCAGGTTAATGCTCAACCAACTATTTTTAGGGTTATTACACCTAGGTTTGTCTTTTCCATAGATTCATCCACTTTCTAGTAACTAGTTAGGATTTATTTATAGGGAAAACCATCTACTCTTGTATTTAAAAATATTTCAGGCTATCATCCAATACTTATACTCAACACTAGGGTTTTCACTAAGGTTTTCTAAACCTAATACCAAACTTAACTAAACCCTACTCAAATACCAAATAAAGTGACCCAGGATAGGCATGACTTAAATAATTATTTAAATAATATATCCCACAAATTATCACACAACCCAAGGACCTAAATGTGTATTTTATTAGAGATTATCTATATAAATAACTTATTTACAACACTTGAAAACTTGTATTCATAAGTGTGCTCCTATGGAGAATTTTTAGGCATATCATATGATATAATCATCTTTATAAATTGGGTATTGGAAACATAAGAAAGGAGATATCTCAAATGATCGGTAAGGTAAAAGACATATCATAAAGGATTAGATAAAAAACATGAATAAGAATATGATAAATATACAAATAACATAATAAAATACCAAAAGACCATGGATAATACTCATAAAACTTTATGAAGAAACATAATATCATAAGAATATTGTTAAGGAATCATAAAATAAATGACCAAGATTAAAATCAAATATCAATAGTCATAAAACATGTAACCATGATATAAAAGTGTGAAATGATTTAAAAATAAGGCATAATCATGAAAACCTGGAATAATAAGAGAAAAAAATTAAAAAGGTGGTACAATCATAAACATAGGATTACTTATCATTTTGAACCTAGATTCTCACTAACCTACTCACATGAAATTTTTTGAGTATAGATAAATTCCATCACACTCACCTTTTATAAATTAACCTACTCGCTAACCTATTCACATGTAAAGTAGAGTATAATAGTAGCACACTCACCCTTAATGAACCTATATAATCACTAACTTGTTCACATTATATTTCTATCTCATGAGATATAAGCCTTCACCCAATGAATTTGAGGGAGATATAGGTTCACCCATCTCATATTCTATATATTTTTGTGCCACTTGAAAATAAAATATTCATCGTCTCATAAAGAACCTATGGAAAAACAATGGGTTTCTTAAAACATTAAAAAACATCACATAACATGAACTTAAGAAATCATATAATATAAAAATCTAATTTTACAAAATAAATCATTTTATAATAACATATAAAGTTTGATCAAAACATCACTTCATGAAAAATAAACCTTGTAGGGTAATTATAATTAAAAATAAAAAAGTTTCACAAAACCTTTTAAAAACATTCAAGTGAAAATTAATATCAAAAAAAAATTAAATGGAAAGATAATACTTTTATAAAAATTATTATAAATAGTTCCTAATCAAATTCCCTTGAAAATATATAAAGGTTTTAAAAGGGACAAGTCAAAATACTTTGAAAACATTTATTTTTAAGATAATCCTTAATAATGTAAAATTGAAAAGGACATAAATTATTAAAAAAATAAGTGATTTTTTATAGATTATACTTTTAAAAATAATATCTAATAATATAAACTTGAAAAGGATATAAAGTTTCAAATAAAATAAGTGGATATACATTGAAAACTTTTAGTTTTAAAAACAATATTTAATAATGGAAACTTGAAAAAGGCATAAAGATTTCTACAAACTAAGTGGGAATAATTTGAAAACCTTTAATTTTAAAAAATGTCTTTCATGATGTAAAATTGAAAAAAGTATAGGATTTATCAAGATAAAATTTATAGTGGATGATAAAACCTCTTTATTTTTAAAGGATGGAAAACCTTTTGAACATTTTGAAATGGATTTTGTTTTAAAAACCACATCATTAAAAGGATAAAGAAATTTTTTATTAAAAATAAATTGAGGGAAAAAGAATCATTGGAGATAAAAACAAATTAATTTTCCATTAGGGAAATTAAAAAAAATGGTGGAAAGTAAAAACATGAATATGAAAGAAAAAATCAATGAAAGTAACAAAAATTATTCTTAACAAAATAAATTTTAATGAAATGATAGAATCATCAAGGAAGAATATTTTAGTTTAAAACATGATTTTACTATAAAATAAGGTTAAAATAAAACCTAATATCATCATATGTTAAATAAATTAATCATTAAAGATAATAGTCAAAGAAGAGTGATTATGACCCAAGAAAAATATTTTATCTATGATAAACCCTTACGGCCTTTGTAACATTTGAATCAAAGCCCCATGAGAGGTGGAACAATAAATATAACATTTAATATCATTAAATATAATATAATCATGATACCAAATGATAATAGGGTACTTTTTACACCATTTAAAAGGAAACATAGTGTTTAGCATAAACGCGTCTCAAGGGAATCAATTTTGAGATAAAGAAACCCTTATAATTTGAGAAGTGAATGGATTGTAAGAAAATATAAGAGATATCATGAAATAAACATTTATATGTCATCACCGAGGTTTATTTATGATTAAATAATTCATTTGGGAATTATATATACCACATAAAAGATTAATAGGTTCAAGACATGAAATCATGCATCAATGAAGGTGAACTTGAGTCAACAAACCCTTACTTGTTTCTTTTCTTATTTGATAGAACTCTAAAATCATATAAAGAAAACATAGCTAACTTAATATCCTATTTCAAAACCTTAATCACAAATATTACCATTTTATACTCCTTATTAATAATTACATATAATGACTACATTAATTAATTATATTTTATTTTGGCTATCGGGTCTTAATAAATTAAAATGTTTTGCGCATGATTAATAATTTTGATATCATTACCCATTATTTGATGCCAAGTTCATTATTGATAAATAATTTAATATTATGTAATATCTAACTTATATTGATTTAAAATTTTCTTAGTTCATTCCATATGTGCTTTGGTTGCATTATATGAAAACTGAATTGAGAGTGGCTTATTTTAGTAATTTTAGTGAACAAAAATGTTACTTTATCAATAAGTTTAATACTTAATATAATATTTATAGAATAATATAATAATAATTATTTAATTAATAAATTATAATAATTCTATTTTTCATTTTCCATAGTCTTCTATAATCATATTTTAAAGCATTGTTCACATAGGTGATTAAACCGACCCAAACACAAACATGTTTTAACTCGATTGGAGAGTATGGTTAATAAGGTGTTTATTTTGACATAATATCATTATAATAGAAAATATAAATGAATATTTTTAGTTTATTTATGAAAATATAATTGAAAAACAAAAAAAATCATCATGGAGGTGGTAATCCGCATGTATGCACGATTAACATTCTCGTTTAATAATGCATGAGAGGGGGTGAAGGTGGATATTAAATTAATATTTTATAATCATAAATATATGAAATATATTATATTTATTCATCATTAACACTATTAATTCTATCACAAACCAAGCTGGTATTCCACCTAACCTGACACCTAATCCAGTCCATGGCATGGCCCAAAGGGCATTCCTGATCCCCATGAGTTGGAAACTAGTGAATAGGTATCAAAAATATACCTTGGGAATGATTTAACCAATTTATATAATCATAAAAAAACTCACAATAATAAAAAAACATAACTGAATAATCAAAACCAAATGAGGTACAACAAAATTAAGATTTAATATTTACAACTTTAAACAAAGATCAAAAGGTACAACAATGAAGGGATACCAAAAAATGTCCCAAAAACCTCAGAGTAACATAAGGGAATCACCCTCAAGCCATCACCTACAACACCTAAAAGAGAGGACCACTAGAAATATGAATCCACTATTATCACCACATCACCTCTTTCCCTTACCTGAGTCATACATACAAATTCTACATACACCCAAAGGTGTATATAGGTTGTGAGACAAATCCTAGTAGTATTCCACCCAAAAGAAGGGGATTACATACTATAGAATTAAAATAAAAATTAACATGCATTCTTTATACAAAATCCTTTGAAATATTTTCAAGAAAATAATTTAAAGAAAAAACATTCTTAAGAGAACACTTTTAAGAAAAAACATTTCTTAATAGACTTGCTTAAAAATGAAATTTACTCAAGGTCCACCATGTACTGATAGATGGTGCCACGTCACATAAGCCACATGTCACAAGTGAGCACCATAGGTAAATCCATATGGGTAATCTAGCACAAGTGAGACACTAGAACCTTGTACCTCGATGAGATGTGGTATAGAAACCACAACCAAAAACATTATCATGAATGATCCACTAGGAGAGAACATCCCAATGTCCTAGTGGTCTCCAATCATCATCATAATAGTCAATAAATCTAAGTGATTCTGGGATTTTACACTTCTTATTCAACTAGTGTCAATACACTAGAAGAATCTAGGCTTTCCACTTCCAAAACACTAGCATAAAAGATCTAGTCAGCCCACCTAGATACTCAAGATTACCTTTTTTACTAAATTTTACATTCACATGACACATATATCAACACTATCACAACATAATCCAAACATTCCAATCATGTAGGTAAATCACCATTTTCCATGAACAAACCCACTTTCCATTTTATATAAATAAAAACCATTTAAAAACACATTTAAAACTACTTTCCCAATACATGAAACCCATTTGTAAATGTTAGTAGAATTTACATAATCAATTAAACTATTTCCAGGGGCCAAGCCTGTTTTTAAAATCCATACATGAACCCAACTAATTTTTAAACATGTTTTTCCATCATTTACACAATTCACAATTCATATTAAAGGGGTATAACAAGGAATAAACATGAAACAACTATCGTTTCATTTAGAAAACCCATTTTTGCATTTAAATCCATTTTAAAATATATGTTTCACCGTCCACAAAAAGCATAAAACCCATTTAAAAAATCACAATGAAACATACAAAAATATAACCATTTTCCTTTATAAATTACACTTTCATCATAAGCACATGCCAAAACACTTCCATTTTTTAAACCACAAAATTAAACCATATAACATGTTTAAATAATCAAAAAAGAATATCAAAATCATATAATAATTCTAAAACATGGAATCACCTACCTAAAGCTTAGAGACAACCTGAAATTAGTGTGAAATCACAATCACACCACCATAAGGCCCTAGAAAGGTAATATTGAACAAAACCCACCAATATTGAACCCTAAATAATAAGATTAAACCCTAAAAATACCCCAACTAACTAGAGATATGAAACCCCATGAGAGGAGAAGATAAACCCTATATAAGAGGAGGAATTAATGAGGAAAACCACTTACATAAAGATTTCTTGGAGTTTCTGTTCCAAATACACCGTAAAATGGAGATCCAAAGGAGCAAGGAAGAGGGTTGGAGGTTCCTAGTGATGGAAATATAGAGTGGGGAAGAAAATGAGGGACTTGGGGTTAAATCCTAAGAGGAAACAACCATCATTTAAAAACAATAATGACATGGAAAGGGCACATGGTTTTCCTACACGATTTTCCAAACCATGTAGAAACTGTGTGCCCCTCACTGTCCAATATGGACAAGACGCATGGTTTTACTGCACAGCCTGCAAAACATGTGCCAACCATGCGGTTCACCTCTGTAAAAAAATGATACTTTGCTTCATGGTTTCCTAGGAAAGGTGCACGGTTTTCCCTAACCATGTTCCAACCATCCCCCACCTATTTTCAAGCCAAAATTTTCTATTTTCCATAAAAAATACTTGGGGAAACTTAGAATTAAAAAAGGGTGAAAAATTAAACAGAGGAGTACCTAAAAAAATTCACAAATGTGACAATTCTACCCACCATGAAAACTTTATACCACAAAAAAAGTCATTCCAAAGTTTGATCCACAAAAAAAAACCCGATATCACTCTACAACTCAAGCAAAATCCCTCACAACCATAAAAAATGAGCAGAAAGAAATAAAACCATGAACGGAAATAGATATTCACAAGATTTAGCTCAGGGGGCCAGAATGGACACCCCACCATATGCCTTCTACCCCCAAAAATCCACAACACCTCCAGTTGATTGATCAAAAGAAAAGTAAGTCTCATAACATCCAACATCTCAAACAAAGAACACTTCAAAAATTACAAAATGAAACTCATATATCTTACCTGGAATGAAAAAACAAACCTAAACCACTTCTTGAAGAGCATTAGAAAACTTAAACCACAAAATTTCAATTATTGATTCAAACAAGACCGTTGGGCGCATTCCAAAAGCCCTATGTTTACTCGGGAGGGAAACTCAGGGCCAACATCTGCAAATGAAACTTCTTAATGTCAAGTTATACCAGAGGATAAACTGGATTATCAATATTGTGAGTCTCAAATAGACTCCCCACCATTATAAATGAACTAGCACTGATTTACCCTAGAAGAAATTTCAGTGAGACCCGCGGTGGGTGTCCCCATCACAAAAACCAACTAGTGTATACTAACATGTTAAAACTGACATGGTCCATCCTAGTAAATTCTAGCACATACCAAAAAACATAATCCAACAAACCCATCCACCAGGAGAAAAAAACTTGATGAGGGAAACACCCACCCATGAGATAGACCAAAACAAAAACTAATTCATAAAGGAAACTTCACAAGGACAGCTGAATAGGGATCTATATCCAAAAAGATAAACCACTGGAGTCTTAAGAAAACATGACTATCATGCCTCATTATAACCAATTAGGAACTCTTCCACTCATATAGATTGTAACTAAGAATGAGGCCTTCACACTATTTCCCACAAATGGGACCTTTCCAATACAAAGAAGATACAATGGAGAATCTTAAACTGTCTCCTTACAACACTGAAGACCAAGACATACCAAGGTCCCTCACACCCCCCTCAATTCCCAAATACACACTAGATTAACTTTGGGGCCTATGGATGGAGCCCGAATGTTTAAATCATATCCTTCATAGCATACAAAAGTTGAAAATACTCAATCGGAACACTTTATTTCTATGCCACAAGTATCCACACAACAATCCATGCACAACCAATAGAATGAAATGCACTATGAAACTAACTTATCCTAAACATAGAACCTTCACCAAGACAGAGTCTTAGAATATTCACATGCATCATCCTCTCTCACCTCGAATGAGACACAATATAAACAAGAACACAAGGAACACACCTCCATTTAAAATGAAGAAATTTGGGATTTTTGAAAGAAAATCACGCTTCCACCAAAACAGAATTTCTCATAAGAGACACAATACAACTATTACATCTCGATCCAAAAAAGAAACACCAAAAAACTCCACCAGACACAAATATTATAAAAAAATAAGCACACATAGGGTGGGACTTCAAACTGAGCCCAAACAGTGCACTACTCCTACAAATGGGTAGGGGTGTTTTTCAAAAAGGTGGACCTAGCTCCATGACACTTCTTGATAACATTCTGAAAGAGCTATTACAAGTGACCTAGGCATCCAAAAGCATGATATGTATTTGGATTACTTGGGAATGAAAGATTATTATGACCATATTTTCCACACTAATATAACAACATAATCTTATACCCAAAATAAGATGATGAAAGATCCAAAGTCCTTTATCATACCATGGCCAGCACCAACAGCTTTAGGCTGTTTTCCATTACTATAACTTTACTTCAACATTTGTAAGCTGAAACTTCAAGAATATAGGTGACATAAATCAACTTTAACAACACATAAAACTCAGGTAAACTAAATTTTCTCTCAACTTTTGAAGCTCAAGATGAAATTCTATAGGTTGATCAACTAGAGGTTCTGCCAATGGTGAACTACTTGTGGACACAATTTTAACATAAATTGAATATTTTAGGGATGAATACACTAGACAATCAAGAAAACTAAGAACCCAACCAAACTAATCCATCAACTTAAACTCACCACAAACAACTCCAAACACACAAAAGGGAACCAACTTAAAGTCTTCCCAAAACATTTTTCAAAAGAACCCACTAACCGTTATTTCAAAACGCACTCATCGACAAGAACTCAAACTTGAAACACCACATAAACAAGATGAGTTCTCAAACTCTAAAAACTTCAAAATAAACATTCCCAAATCAAAATGGGTCATACCACACATTACTGATTATAAAAATATCACACCTTCTCTTAAAATAACTTTTAAAATAGAAAACAATCTTGATGGGTTTCACACTAACCAATGGTATTCCACAGAGCCTCACATATGCATATTATCATTCCAAACTAGGAACCCATCACCTTAGGTCAGTCTGGTCACTCACCCACTAATTCCATTAACCACCCACACTTTCACACATATCCATGCATGTGGTCACTCATGGAAATAACAAAGGTCGGAAAAAAAACCTTCTCACTTTCCAAAACAAAAACATTCAACCCACTCTTCAACTTCTCAATCCACTTCCAATTTAAAAAATTTATAAAACTTGTCAAAAAATCACTAACCACCAAGTAAATAGGAAGATCATTTTTGAACTCTACACATCATTCCATTTAATTTTCTTCAAAAGTACAAATCCCATGATTTCTATTCAAAAAAAAATTCATCTCGTTCAAAACATTTTCACCAGCTCAACAAATCTCATCCCACCTAAATCTTTTTGTTAAAAAACTCATATATTATTATTTTAAAAAAACATCTAAAACCCTCTTGAAAAATAATTATATTTTTCCAGAATAATCGATTTCAATAAACCCTAGGTTTTGGTTATGAAGACTTAATTCTTAATAAAATCATTCACACTTTACCAAAAAATAATTTTTATGAAAATACACATTTCTAAAACTTCCTTAAAAATGATTCTGAAAACTTATTTTCCATATTTCCAAAACCAAAACATTTCCAATTTGAAATCTAGTTTTCAAAATTTTCAAATAATGGTTTTCAAAATAGTTTTTACAATTAAGGAGGACTCAAACAATTCACAAGGGGAAACTAGTGATGATGGGTGACTCAGCCATATGGTTGGAGGCTATATTCCAATCACACCACCATCATAGAGATTATTCTAGGAACATGTACCTATCTCCACATGGATTTCTAGGACCTGCAATCTCACTAAGACCACTATCCCGACTCCCATTTCATTTCCCAAACACCAAACAATTCACAATAATCGAGGCATCCAAATAAAACCAGACTTCCCATGGTGACTCAAGCCCCGTCATAAGGTTTGATCACTAGGAACCCTACTCGCAACCAAAACCTCAATCCCCAATAGTCCTAACTCTGATCTACCCAAAATATTCCCCAAATAAATTGACCCAAAATAGCATAACCTGTTCTGATACCATTTTTTCGCAAACCAAGCTGGGATGCCACCCAACCTGACACTCGACCTGATCCATGGCATGGCCTGAAGGGAATTCTCGATCCCCATGGGATAAAACTAGTTCTTGGGTATCAAAAATATACCTTGGGAATTATTTCACCCATTTATATAATCATAGACACCTCACAATAATAAAAAAAATATAAATGAAAAATCAAAACCAAACGATGTGCAACAAAATTCAGATTTAAGATTTACAACTTTAAATAAAGCTCAAAAGGTATAACAATTAAAGAAAACCAAAAAAACGTCCCAAAAACCTATGAGTAACATAAGGGTATCACCCTCAAGCCACTGCCACTAATACCTATAAGAGAGAACCACTAGAAACTCTAATCCACTATCGTCACCACAACACCTCTTTCCTTTACCTGAGTCATACATGAAAAGTCTACAAACACCCAAATATGTATATAGGGTGTGATCTAAATCCAATTAGGATGTCACCCAAAAGAAATGTATTCCATGATACAACATTAAAAGACAAATTTACATGAAATCTTTACAAAAAAAATTTGAGATATTTTTAAGAAAACATTTTAAAGAAAAACCATTTGTAAGGGAACACTTCCAAGGAAAACAATTTCTCAATAAGATTTCATAAAAATTAAATGTACTCAAGGTCCACTGTATACTGATGGATGGAACCACATCACATAATCCACATGTCACAAGTGAGAACCATAGGTAAATTCCTAGTGGTAATCTAACACAAGTGAGACACTAGAACCTCATACCTCGGTGAAACATAGTATAGACACCACAACCAACGGTGTTCTCGTGCACAAACCACTAGGAGGGAATATCCCAAAGGCCTAGTGGTTTTCTATCATCATCAAAATTTAGTTAGTGTTGTAATTAAAAATCATTATAAGTGATTATGGGTGTTTCCACTTCCGAGTCAACTAGTTTCAACCCACTAGAAGAATATGGCCTTTCCACTTATGAAACACAAGAATATTAGATCTAATCATCCCACCTAGATACCTGATATTTCCTTTTGTTATCAATTTCACATTCACATTCCACAAATATCAACACTCTAAAAACATAATCCAAACTTCCCAAGAACACATGGAAGTCTCCATTTTCCATGAACAAAACCACTTTCCATTTTATACACACCAAAACCGTTTAAAAAAATATTTCACACTACTTTCCCAATCCATGAAACCCATTTGGAAATGTTACCAGAAGTCACATAATCCATTAAACAATTTCCATGGGATAATACCCTTTTTAAAATCTAGACATGAACCAAACTCATTTTTAAACATGTTTCTTCATCATTTACACAATTCACAATTCATATTAAAGGTGTACAACAAGGAATCCAACATGAAAAAACTCTCATTTCATTTATAAAACCCATTTGTTCCTTTAAATAACTTTTAAAATACATTTCACACCTTTAACATAGAGTATAAAATCCCTTTCAAGAAACATCACAATGAAACATACACAAACATAACCATTTTCCTTTAGAAAATCCACTTTTATCATAAATGAATGCCAAAAAAACTTCTAAAATAATTTTTTCACCACACAATTAAACCATAGAACATGTTTAAATACTAAATAAATTATATAAAAATCAACTAATAATTCTAAAACATGGAATCTCCAACCTCAAGCTCGAAAAATGGCTAGAAATTGGTGAAAAACCACAATCTCACCACCACAATACCATAGAAATGAAATATTTAACAATAACCATCAAGATTGAACCCTAAAGAACAAGATTAAACCCTAAAAAGACCACCCAAAAAAATAAATATATGAAACACCAGGAGAGGAGGAGATAAATCCTAGATAAAAGAAGAAATCGAGGGGGAAAACCACTTACTTGGAGATTTATTTAAGTTTCCATGCCAAATCCACCACAAAATGGAGATCCAAAGGAGAAATGAGGAGGGTTGGAGGATCCTGGGGCTTGAAATACTAAGTGGGGAGGAAAATGGTGGATTTGGGGTTAAATACCAAGAGTAAACAACTTTCATTTTAAAAAAAATAATGACCTGGACATGGTGCATAGTTTTCCCACACGGTTTTCCAAATCGTACCCCAACCATGTACCCATCACTATCCAAGAGGGACAAGCTACACAGTTTGACCACATGGCCTAAAAATATTTTTTTAATCATGTGGTTTTCCTTTATCCAAAAATGACACTTGGATGCATGGTTTCCTGGGCAAGGTGCATGGTTTTCCCTAACTATGCGCCAATTGTGCACCACCTGCTGTCAAGACAAAACTTTCCATTTTCCATAACAAACACTTAGGGAAACTAAGAATTAACCAAGGGTCAGAAATTAAACATAGTAATAACTCAAAACAAAGTCAATAATCAAAAAAATACCATCCATAAAAGGTGGTAATGAAAATAAAATGATGTTGATTTGTGGAGGTGGTAGTCTGCGCAAATCACTAATGATGTTCTTTTGTTTTTCTAATTGGATAAAAATGAATATATAAGGGTTGTACCATTAAAATAACAACATATAATTTTACCAATTATACTAAATTCATAATATTATTATGGTGATAAGATAGTTGGAACATTAAGATTAAGAAAAAATGATTAAGAGGTGAAAACACTTACATTGGAGACTTGATTTTCCACTTGGAAGTTCTCGTGAAATTGAGGGGATTATGCTAACTATGAGGGACCAGGGGTTTATTTTTGTGGGATTTGTTTCTAGGAATAGAAAAAATAAATAGTTTCAATGAGTAATTCAAAATATAGAAGCATATTTGAAGGGTGGTGGTGCTATCCTTTTATAAGGGGAAAAATTTGTCACTTTTGGGAACACTCATACTCCAAATTGACCAAAGGCCTTTATATTTATATTTATATTTTGATAATACCCTTTTAACTGGGTTAATGGAGAACCCTTACATGGCTCATAGGACCAGAGACACAAGGACCAATACATGTCCCAAAGGCCCAAATACCTGAAACACTAGAACCTCCCCTCCCCAATATATGCTTGATTGATAGATCTTACCCCCCCACCTTGCATGGATGATTGGCTAGCATTGACCCATGTAGAGTTTCACAGTGCTTGGTACTAATGACAGTTGTCATACCCTCTCATTCTTCCAATATGGTTAGCTCTGTTATTGTTTTCTACTACTCTCATTCATCTTTTGGGGCCTAATCACATGTGGGTTGATCTCATTCTATATCCTAGAGGCCTAGTTTACTAAAATCTTATGATGTCCTAAAGGCCCTGCCGCAACATCATGTTCAGGGATTGCACCCCCGCCTACATCAAGCCTGGGTCACCACTTATGCTTAGAGCATGATTGGAACACTATTCCAAGATTAATGGATCCAAAGTTTTGAAATTATTGATTTTGGGGTGTATTTTGGTCTATAAAGGCAAAAATATGTGTTTCTAAACAACTTTTAAACATGTTATAGGTTTTTTTACCATTAAGTTTATACATTTTACTTTTTTACTTTTTAACTAGGAAACTAGTTTTTAACTATGTAATTTTATATTTTATTAAACATATAATATAAACCATATAAAAAATTTTAGGTGCGATTTAATTAAATTTAAAATATATTTAACCCAATTTTATTTCTATATATTATAAAATTTACTTTTAAATTAAAACATATAATGTGTTAATAAACTGTTTTAGTAAAAAAATGGCATTTTAACCCTTAAGGATTTTTAATCTTATTTAGTATTAATTACCAATAAAATGAGTTTTAATATATTTATTTATATGTTTATAAATAATATTTGGTTAATTATTTAATGTATTTCCTTTTAATTTATTTGATAAAAATTCATTGATATTAATAAAAAAATAATTTTAAAATATTTCTTTCACTATTACCGTGGTAATTAGCATTAATCCTAATAATATAAATTTTGTACCTAAAAATGAAATTGAACATATTAAATAGTATGAACATTATTATCTAAAATATAATAATCACTTTATAAAATAGACTTTATATTTTTAGGGAAATTAATCTTAACATTAGCTTATGTAATGCATAAAACTCGTTTTTTGAATAGGTTTATTTTCAAGTAAAAAGATTTAGGATTGGGATATAATTATCAATGTAATCGATTCCAATGAATTTAAAATAATTTATATTATTAAAAATTATTTATTTAAAAATAAAATAAATCAAAAACTTTATTTTATCATGTTATAATTAATTAAACAGAATAGTGGAAAAACTGTTTTCATTAAAAGGTTACATAAATTTTCCAATTGTTGAGCATGAGTTTATAAATTCAAAATGCTATTTTAGAATGATTTATTATAATTTTTAATATATATTTTTAGTATAAAAAAGTTTTCAAAAACTTTAAATTCATATAAATGTGATGGTATTATAAAAATCGATATTTTTCATAAAAACCCAGTTATTTTATAAAAATCTCAAAAATAAATCCTAAACTAATTTTGATGTAAAAATTTAAAAAATGAATTTTAGTTTATCAAATTTAAATTCTAAATTTTTTAAATTTATAATTTTAAAAGAAAATATATAATATAAAGAAAATTGACTTTATTTAAATTAACCTTTTGAATATTAACATGTATTAATTATTTACCTTCTAAAGGTAATAAATATTAATGATTTACTATATTAGTGTTTATTATAGATTTATTAATAATTTCTTTTTAATATTTTTTGGTTTTTTTATGTTGGGTGTATCATGTGTCATAAGTTACAGAACATAGAACTCATTTTAAGGGATCCAAAATCTTAGGTCATTACATTATACCCCCTTAAATAAATTTTTTACTTATAATTTTAATTATTTCTCATAAATTAAAGTAGATAAGGGTATTATTAATATACTAATTATTCAAGATATAACTTCCAATATGACATATACCTTATTTTCTTAATCTATATCAACATACTTATCTTTTCTCAAACAACATAGATTGTTTATAACCTAATCATGTATTCTCCGAATTATTCCTTCCCCGAAGCCACTTAAGTCTCCTAGTCATAAAACCACAGTTAAATCACATATTCTTCCCAAAAAAATCTATATTTAATCCGAAAGTAGTATTATCCACTAGCTCATCCAATCACACACTAGGAAATATATATCATAATCCCAAAAATGTGATAAACTTTACTAAAAATATCTTTAATTATCATCAATCCCAAGGATATCGGTACTATATAACATACATTTTCAAAATAACCCAACCCTTTATTATCTCAACATCAAACATATACTAAACCTAAAACTTATTCATCCCTTAAAAATCTGTTATTAAATAGTGATCTCCAAAATATAACATTACCATAAAATATTTTCTCAATGTTATTGATACCATTTAATATATGATTTCAAACCATTAATGAAAACTATAACAGATTGATCCTTGTATGTTTCACACAATCCTCAATACCTTTTAGAATAAACTAAAATATCATAGATACATATCACTTCAATAATTAAAATAGATAAGAGTATCTAGATTTAATTTTTATTAGGATATCAACCTCATTATCTAAGGAGAGAATAGAAAAATCAATTTTCTATCATAGAATACATATATTAAGATTCATCTATTTAAGTATGGTCCCTTATTTGGTTATAAGACATAGTAGTTTTTAGATACATATCTTTCTCAGATTCATCCTCACGATCATGTTTCAACCAAATACTAAAACCAAAATGGTTATGATAATATCCTAAAGAATTTGAGTATATGAATATGAAATCTAAATCCTCATATTTCTTATCCATTTACACATTTATTTAAATATTTGATACTTTTTTCAACTATTTCATTCTTGGTTAGTCTAACATCTCTCTTGGTTCTTCATAAGTTACTTAAAGTTTTTTTCTCTCATACTTCTTAACCAAATCACTTAATATAATTAGGAAATAAATACTTTATAATTGTTCATAAAGAGTATGAAATCAACCAAATCATATCCCCTAGGAGTTTCTATCTAAGCCTGCAGTCTTAGGCCCACTCTTCATGCATCAGGGTATGATCGAGTCAATGCTCAACCAACCCTTTTCAGGATGATTACCCCTAGGTGAATCTGTTCTATAGTCGCATTTACTTTCTAGTATACAGACATGGATATATTGATAAAGAAAACCATATACTAAAGTATTTACTAATATTTTAAGATATAATCCTATACATAGACTCAACTCTTGGATTTTCACTAAGGTTATCTTACCCTAATACCAAAGGTAACTAAAATAATCTCCAAAAATTTATGAACTAATCTCTAAAATAACTAAACCCTGATATAATACCAACTAAAGTTTCCCTAGCTAGACATGAATTAAATTATACATTAATATCATGATTTAAATAATACATATCACAAAAAATCACACAACCCAATGACATAAAGGTTTTGTGTATTGAAGATTAGCAATGTAAATAACTTTTTTACAACACTTTCAAACTTCTATCCATAATTGTGATCCACTAGACTCTTTCTAGGAATCTAAAAAGATATAATCATCTTCATAACCTAGGAATTATAAACATAATAAAGGGGTGATCTCAAATGATCTGTAAGGTAAAATTCATATCATAAAGGATTAGATCATAAACATGAAGTAGAATATGAGATATATATAAATAACATAATAAAATCCCAAAAATACCATGGATAATAATAATAAAACTTGATGGAGAAACATAATATCATAAGAATGTCATTAAATAACCATAAAATAAATGACCTGGATTAAAATCAAATATCAATAATAATAAAACATATGATCATGAACTAAAAGTGCAGAATACTTTAAAAATAAGGCGTAATTATAAAAAATTGGCATAACATGATAAAAAACTTGAAAAGGTTTCACAATCATAAACATAGGATTCCTTATAATTATGAACCTATCTAGTCACTAACCTATTCACATGTAAAATTATGAGTAGAGTTAAACACCATCACACTCACTCTTTATAAACTTAGTTACTCACTAACATGTTCATAGTAGATTTTAACACCATCACACTCACCCTTCATGAACCTAGCTACTTGATAACCTTTTCACACAATATTTCTCTCTCATGATATATAATCATTTACCCAATGAATTGTAGGAATATATAGGTCCCACCCATCTCATAATCCAAACATTTGTGTGCCACTTGAAAATAAAAGGTAACGCCCCTGACCTAGGACCCACTAAATTGATGTACCGAGTCAAGTCGTCACATGAACTCAAGTGTGCCTCCCTATATGCTAGAGGTTTCAAACTAGTAGCGAGGGTCTAATAATCCATGTGGGGAGATTATACCATCTTTACCAGAGTAATCCACATCAGATAACCATATGAATAGCAGAAAAAATAGGAAATAACCAATAAACATGAAAAATAAATTATTTCCCAAATAGGGTACAAACTATATCCAACTATAAAATATGTAATATTATACTAAGCAGTTCCAAATTGAACAAAAACCCAAAGTAAATACAATAGAGGAACTCCAAAATGGGTCCCTACTCAAAGTCTGGATCCTCAATCATGCATGTCCCAAGCCCAACTCAACTCCCTAGTATAGGGAATTTTACCTTATCTCAACCTACAACCATGAGATCTGCTCAGGTACCCAATGGTGGCATGATCAGAGTGTGAGTACAACTTAGTAGGACACCTCCAATGGTGTATACAAAATATCCAGTCTAATAGATAGTGCATGAAAGTAATAAATAAATGGTAGGGAAACAAGGACAACTTTGATTCCATTAGTGAACAATATTTAATTTACACCTTTCTATATTTTTTACCATTCCCATAAATTATACCATCTATATTACTTAATATATTTTTATCACATATTCCATAGGTTAGGAATATACATCATTTACGCATGGTTTTAAGGCAATCAATCACTATGCATACAGGAATAAGACAAGTCCCTATCTGACTAGGGATAAACATATCATATCAACACATTATCCTCACCTAGAAGCCTCAGTCTAGGTGGAATTCAACCATTAGGGAAATAGATCCTCTATCCCCTTCCCTAACATATGCATTTTATGTTGGAGTTTAGATCCTTAGTCTAACTCGACTTGTGGGCGTGGAACCTCATGTCAATACCCCCACTCTACCAAGCTATGTTCACATACTAATTTATCCATTCACAACCCACATACCATATCACAACCAACCAAAACTAATAAAAATATAAATCATAATCTATAACCATAAACATGGGGATTAATTATATATCATAACCCATTAACACATTTACCATTTACATTACATATCCCATTTAACCCAATTCTCATTCTCATGCCTTAACCCATTAAGTATACTCATAGACTCCCACACATTATCCAATATTAATTAATTACCTTACATTATACCATTTATATCATTTATTCATTTCCAATCATTTATCCCCTTACAAATTTCAATTACAATTTATGAGTTACATAGTACAACCACTTTATTCAATTCAACCCATTAAGCATATCACATAATTTCCATGTACTTACGCATTCAACATAATCATCAATTTCCTTACAAAAACCTATTTACATATTCTTAAATTCAAAATCCATTACCAATTTAACATGTTCATCATTTAATATGCACTAATCCTTTTAGGAATTTTACATAATTCATAAACCATTTGACATAATCTCAATTAACCCCATTAACCTTTTTCAAGCCATTCCAAACAACCCATTATGCCATTATCAAAACATAGGTATAACTATCAATGTTCCATTTTCAACTCAACTAAACATATTTAACATGTTCACTTTGGATCTATGTTATTGTATGATAACTCTACACTTAACCTTACCATTTACTAGGTTCAGAAATGTTAGTGCACCCCATGGGTGGAACTAAATCACTCTAATCATCCTTAATACATCCCATGGGAACTATGAGGGGTATAAATCATTAATTAGCCAACTATTTTACTGAATCTTACTCAAAGTAAAAAATACACAACAAGGGGGAAGACATATCTCAACACACTAGCACAAATCTATAATAAAGCTATGGGATATAACTTGTAAACCACCTACCTTGAATCGGATAATGAACGCCCTCCTAATCATGGCCTTAGATCTATATTCAAACACCCCTTGAAGCTTCAACCTAATATACACTAGAGAAAGAGGTTTATAGGTCTTTATAATGAGATAACCCAAGATAAAATCCCTAATATAGAAAAGAGAGATAAGAGAGGGATTAGACTCGCCTAGATCTTTGATTCACAACCAACAGCGCTCCAAATAGCCAAGAATCGAAGGAGAACCACCCTTGGGAAGCTTAGGTCAATTTGGTTTGTCCTTAGGATTGAGAGGGGGAGAAAATAGGGAGAAATCAGGTGTTAATCTAAAAATACTATAATATAAAACTATAAATCTTCTAACTTTAATGGGTTTCATGGTTTACCCACACAGTTTTCCAAACCATGCGCAAAATATGTGAAAGACACTATCCAAGGGGGTAAGGTCTCACGGTTATCTAGGGATCTCTATGTGGTTTGACTAACTATATTCCAACCATGCATAATGCCACTATATAGGGTTGCACAATTTTCTTGGGAAGGATGCACTGCATACTTAACCATGCAGCAACTATGGGCCTTTCATAGGTTGGCCTGATTTTCCTTCCTTTAATGTCACAAACCCCTGGAACACCCCCAAGGCTCCTCATACACCTGATAAACATATTATTAACCAAAAATATTATATTAAAACCAAAATTTAAACAAGGAAATACCTCCATGAAGTCTATGATCTTACAACCTCCCCACCTTATAACGGCTCATCCTTGAACCTCACTTCCAAGCATCACTAAAGTTTCAAAACAAAGAGATCAGGACACTATGCCCACCTATCCATTCCCCTTTTACAAGATTCTCATTTAACATTGAAATTCTACCATAAAATTTTTAATAAAGGCATGGTATTTCCCCACAATACTTTCTCACCACAACCCACAACAAAAACTAGATACTCCTCAAGGGACACCTAAACCTCAATCATACATCAACCACTAAAACTCCCAAGGGAAATATAGGAAAAACTACCTAATTCAAAGCACAAGGAAACATTTCACATAGAGTCATACCATCTTATAAGAACCAATCGGCACCCCATCGTTCTGATCCTTTTCTCAACTCATAACCCAAATCACTTGGTTCCATTTTACACTATTTCCAAAACTCTAGCAATGACCAAAACTTGATATCACCTGAAGGAAACACATGGTATTTAAAACCAAATTTCCCAAGTTATGTTGATCCATAGCTCGAGTCCCGATGGTCCCATTCTGTAGTCATACATATAAAACATAACCAAAACCCTTGGGTCACTCAACCGATCAAACCTGAGCCAATTCTTGCTATTAGGTCCAAATCACCTGAACGGTGATCACTCGAGTTCCTCCAACCCAAAACTCGAATCATGTAATCAACTAACCACTTGCCCATTATGATTCTCTCCATTATCCCTCATTGTTTGGAACCCTAGATATTGAAGTAAGACCACCAAAATCTCAACTCAACATTCACTTCATATCAGACATGTTCCCTACTCACCACACCCAAACATCCATATGGACTTCATCCATTACTGGCCTCCAGTATTACCATTGAAATCACATGGGAGGACATTCCTACACCATCCATTCAAGGACTATGATCAACTTGACCTAACTCAAGAAAAAACTCATTTATGAATAGCACTTTCCACTGTAAACATCATACTAGAGGTGGTTCACACTCACCACACCCATTCCCTTTCACTATATTGTGTCAGACCACCCTCGATTGGCTTATTCTAGAACACCCATCCTCCACCATAGGCACTCTATGCCTATCTGAATCATCATACAATGATTAGATGCATCGTTTGAATGACACTACATAGCATGGACAAGGTTCCTTAAAACTTCAAGACATTCCAATACCACCCAAAGACACTTACCTAAGTCTACTACCAATTTTTGTTGGAGTTATAGAACCCAACCTCTCCTTCCACAAACTATTGTCATGCCTTACCAACCCTTCAATGTATTTAATGCATGAATATCAAATTTTCATTTGGAACTACCCTAATCCCCAAGTTCATCACTTGGATCAATCATGCACCATAATTAAGGCCCACCTGGCCTCTCTATGAGCCCTAACATGCACCTCACAGGTTCCTCATTGGAATCCTAGTTCCAAAATATCAACTCAACATTCTCCTCCTAACATCCAAGACTGGCTTATCACTCTCAACCTTGGGAGTGTCGTTACCATCACTTTCCACAAGAAATTTTCAACCACCACGACTCACAATTGATCATAAGTCGAACCCCAAAACTTATACATAGTTTTCCCGCTCTTCCCAGAACAAGAAAATGAACATCACCCAGTACCTGTTCCCAGCTTCCTTGAATGACACCCACAACATTTTTCAACACCTGGTCTATCCTAAGGACCTCACTCGAAAACCAATGATTGTGTACATCCCACCATCCAGCTCCATATATACCAACCCTATGATTGTAAACTCCATGGATTCCTCATCCAACTAAAATACTTTTAAGTTTCTTGGTGTAAAGCCAGAACTTCCTCAGCATACCTAGGATGATGTCAAGATATTGGGCATGATCATCTCTAGATAAAGATATGCTAAGAATTTATTGAAGAACAATACCACCATATTATCTAACACTATGTCACATACCACTATGGGACACCATGACCTGCTAAATATTTCAGGCTTCCCTACCACGCACATCTCATCAACACTTAACCACCACTGCTCTGGTGTGATTCCCAACCAAGACTCACCACCGCTCCATGACCATTCACCAAGCATTCATGAATCAACTTTTCCTTTGGAAATACTTAGAATACACCACTCTAGTTCCTCCAAAATGACCCTAGTGGTTAACAACCAATCTCAACGGTCCACCACACCAATAAAAACTAATGGTCACTCAAAAGTACATGATTCCCTCCTTGACTTTACAAAGAAATATGAGCACTTATCTTGAGTCAATTTTTTCCCATCCTGGTCAGAATTACATCTTTCCAATGCATTCCCACATCTATACCACGTCAGATCCCTCAAGGTATTTCATCTTTTTATAACCACCCACTTAATCCAACTTTAGTTTGCACAATGTAGGAATCACCAGAGCCTATCCCAAAACCTGATTTCTCACCTGACCATGACTCTTGGTCCATCAACCCTAACAACCCCAATGTATGCTAAAAATATCACCCAACCATCAAACCACTTTTAAAAACAAGTTCAATTATTTGACCACCCCCACCTCAGGTGTCACCATAAAAATAAAACATCTAACCTTGATTTAGTCTCCCTTGTCTACTCCACTCAGAAACAACATCAAGGACTCCATAAATTGTCACCCAAACAGATGGGTTAGGAAACCATACGATACAACCCTTCGATCTAACCTTACAACCTACTACAAGCACTTAGGTTCCCTTATAAAATAACCAAGGAACAACCATACCATTTACCAAAACTCGATAGTACTCATATGAATTGATTCCACTTCTGAAGCATCTACCATGATTCATATTCCAAGGGCACCAGTATCACAGGGCTAACCTCTTTAGACCATTTCCTCTTTTACAACACAAATATTTTCTCTTAGGCGCATTTCCCATTTCAAAACTTGTTACATCATTATTTTAACTCATTTAAGCCCTTCAGTAAGAACAATTATTTAATTATTCTTAACATTATTCCATTTATTCCATTTTCTTCCTCATTATTAGATACTATTTTCTTCAAATTTATAGAAATTTAAATTGTATTTCAGCCTTTATGTCCCAAACACCCATTCTGTGTGTGACTATCATGATGCATTCCACCTATATTATTTGGTGCCTAAAATTATGCATGAATGCACAAACTCGTGACATTCCATCCTTAATAACAATATCATAAAATAGTCACATCACACAATATGTGCAATACCCAATGGTGAAATATCATTCAACTATAAAAACACATACTAAGAACAACAATTCCCACACTAGGTGACTTGTGTTTTCCCTAATACATGGGTTAGCTACTCCCAAGAACGAGTTCATTACCAAGGTCTGACACATACTAGCCTCATTTCTACCATCTCAAGTAACAATACCATATAAATAAACTCCTATAATACCACTTTGTAACTCCCCTAACCCGTGAGCCACTAAACAGGTTCCCTGAGCCGAGTTGTTACATGACCTCAAGCGCGCCTCCCCATCCACCAGAGGTTTTTGACTACTAGAGAGGGTCCAATAAGCCATGTGGGGATACTATACCCTATTTACTAGATTAATACATAGAAAATAAAAATATGAATATTGGAAACAATATAAAATAACCAGTAAACATGTATAACAATTTATTCCCCAAATATGGTATAAACTATAGCCAACTATAAAATATTTTGTGTCATACTAAGCAGTGCCAAACTAAAAAAAACTCAAAATAAAGATAATAGAGGAACTCCCAAATGGATCTTGAATCCAATTATGGATCCTCAATCATGCATATCACAAGTCCAACTTAACTCCCTAGCATAGGGCCTTGTCCATTGTCTTGACCTGAAACCATGAGATCTGCTCTAGTACCCAATGGAAGCCCGAGCAGGGTGTGATTACAAATCAGTAGGCCACCACAAATGGTGTCTACAAAATATCAAATCTAATAGATATTTCATGAAATTAATAAATAAATTACAAGGAAACAAGTACAAATAAGATTCCATTAATGTAAAATATTTACTTTACCCCTTTCTGTCATTTTTACCATTTACATCATTTATACCATCTTCATTACTTAATATATTTTTATCACATGTTCCATAGGTTAGGAATATACATCATTTACACACGGATCTAAGGAAATCAATCAATATGTATATGGGAATAATTCAAGTCCTTATCTCACTAGGGATAAACACATCACATCAACACATTATCCTCACCTTGAAGCCTCAGATCAGGTGGAATTCAACCGTTAGGGGAATAGATCATTTTTTCACTTCCCAAACCCATGCATTTTAGGTTGGATTTTGGAGACTCGTTCTAACTCAAGCCATGGGTGTAGAACCTCATGTCAATACTCTAACAATCCATGTGCACATGCTTATTTATCCATTCAACACACACATACCATATCACAACCAACCACAACTAATACAAATATCAATCATAATATATAACCATCAACATGGGAATTAATTCTATTCCATAACCCATTGACACATTTACCATTTACATTACATAACCCATTTATCCCAATTCCCATTCTCAGGCCTTAACACATTAAGTATACTCATCAAATCCCACACATTATTCAATATTCATCAATTACCTTATATTATCCCATTAATCTCATTTATCCATTTCAAATCATTTACCAACTTATGCATTTCAAGTAAAATTTATGAGTCACATAGCACAACCACTTTATTTCATTCAACCCATTAGGTATATCACATAATTACCATGTACTTATCCATTCAACATAATCACCAATTTCCTTCTGAAAACCCATTTAGATATTCTTCAATTCACAATCCATTACCAATTTAACATGTTTATCATTTCATATGCACTAATCCTTTTAGAAATTTAATATAATTCATAAACCATTTGACACAATCTCAATTATCCCCATTACCATTTTTCAAGCCACACCAAACAACATCTTATTCTATTATCAAAACCAAGGCACAAATATCAATGTTCTATTTTAAACTCAACTGAACATATTTAACATCTTCACTTGGGATCTATGTTATCACATAATAACTCTACACTTAACCTTAACATTTAATAGGTTGGAAAATGTCAAAGCACCCTATGGGTGTCCCTAAATCATTCTAATCATCCTCAATGCATCTCGTGGGGACTGTGATGGGTATAAATCATTAATTACCCAACCATTTTACCGAATATTACTCAAAGTAACAAATACACAATAAGGGGGAGGCAATATATCAACACACATGCACAAATCTATAAAAAACTATGGGATATAACTTTTAGACCACCTACCTTGAATCTGATGATTATCACACTCCTAATCACGACCTTAGATTCAGATTCAAACACCCCTTGAAGCTTCAACCTAAAATCCACCGAAGGAAGGGGTTTTTAGGTATTTGGAATATGATAACCCAAGATACAATCCCTAATCTGGAAAGGAGATATAAAAGAGGGATTAGACTCACCTGGATCTTTGATTCTCAACCAACGGTGCTCTAAACGGATAAGAATTGAAGGATAACCACCCTTGGGAAGCTTAGAACCCTTGGGAAGATTGGGTTGATTTGTTTCATCCTTAGGGTTGAGAGAGGAATAAAAAAGGGAGAAGTCGGGTGGGAATCTAAAAATCTTGTAATGTTAAAATTTTAAATTTTCCAATTTTAATGGGTCGCACGATTTACCTTCGTGGTTTTCCAAATCATGCAAAAATTGTGTGCAAGCCACTGTTTAAGGAGAGTGAAGTTGCACGGTTACCCGGGGATCTCTGCACGGTTTCACTAACCTTGCATCAACCATGTGTAATTCCATTATCAAAGGTTTCATGGTTTTCCTAGGAAGGTCACACGGTTAACTTAACCATGCGGAAACCATTCTCCATGCACAGGTTGGCCCAGTTTTCCTTCCTTTTGTGTCTTGAACCCCCGAAACACCCCTAAGGCTCCTTATACACATGATAAAAATCTCATTGACCAAAAATAAGATATTAAAACCAAAATTTAAATAAGGAAATACCTCTAAAAATTTCAGGATATTACATAAAACATTCATCATCTCATAAAGAACCCATGGAAAAGATTAGGTTTCTCAAAGCATTCAAAAATATCAAATAACATGAACTTAAAAAATCATAGAATATAATAACTTTCATTTTATAAAATAAATCATATCATAATAATATATAAAGGGTGATAAAAACATCAATTCATGAAAAATAAATCTTGGATGGTAAATATAAGAGAAAATAAAAAATCTTTCACAAATTATTTTTAAATAATTGAAGTGAAAATTAATTTCACAAAAAAAATAATGGAAAGAGAATAATTTTGAAAAACTTATTATAAATAGTTTCTAATAAAAGTTCCTTGAAAAAACATAAAGTTTTCAAAAATTAGAAGTTAAAATACTTTGAAAATTCTTATTTTTAAGAGAATCCTAAATAACATAAACTTGAAAAATTCATAAATGTTTCAATAAAAGAAGTGAAAATACTTTGATAACTTTTACTTTTAAAAATAAACTTTAATAATAGAAACTTGAAAAAGGAATAAATTTTTTAGTAAAATAAGTTGAAATAATTTCAAAAAATATACTTTCAAAAAAACTTTAATAATGGAAACTTGAAAGTGACATAATGTTTTCAATAAAATAATCAGTAATACTTTGAAAAAAATTATTTTTAAAAATAATATTTAATAATGTAAAATTGAAAATGGAATAAGGGTTATTATAAGAGTTGGTGTCCTAAAACCAACTATTTTTACTTTTATTACATGAATATTTAATATATTTAAATATTAAATATCTTATTACATTGTTCTGCATGACTATAATGTAATAATGTCCTAGAGTATTTGTCTCATTGATAAAGTCATAGAAGTTCCCTGCTATGATGAGAACCTTGAAGTGATATAAAAATATTCTTAAATATAGTTCTATGGTTGGATGAAATAATATAATGGGACACATAGTATACATATCATCAAGTGTGAGTAATCATAAGCATATGATACTTCTTCTCATGAAGTTCCCACTTGGTAATCTCCAAGATGAGAGATTATGATAACATACCCATGCCAGTAAGAATTCCACATGGTTTGGTGTCATCAGATATTCCTATATAATATCACATGTAATGGTCCTTAGACTTTAAGATTATAATTATACATGTCATGACTCTCACACTTTGATTTACTGACGAAAACGGTCATGCAGACAGTTGGCGGGAAGTAGGGTACATTGGGTGCGTCATGAATAACAAGTTATTAATGGATAAGTCGAGGAAGGATCTATCCCTTCCATTTATGGAAGTAAATATTTCGGCCCTTTGATTTAAATAGAACCACCGCACAAAATTCCATGTCCATAGTGTAACGATGAGTTTATTTTAGGTAGTCAAAGAATGACATATCAAGCATAAAGGTTGATGACACTATCAAGAAACCATATTGATGAGATATTGAGAATAAGGTATTATATTACACATTGAGCATTCGTATGTGGATTTCATTATTGTGACTTTAAGTTCTTTATATTGGGTGTATTGACCCTTTTCTAGATAGAACTCTTGGACTTTAGGCAAGCCCGCCTAATTCCAATGAGAAAGAATCCTAGAGGGTCACACAATAGGTGTTTTTGGTGGTCTCAGTTAAATTCTATTTGAATTTAAATAATAGAATAAATATTATTCTAAAGATAGTGGAATAATTTTATTCAAGTTAAAATAATTTCATAAATTAAATAAATATTTCTTCATGGGATTTTGAATAAAAATAAATTTATTTATTTTATTGAACATTTAATAAATATTTATTTACTAGTTTGTAAATAAAATATTTACTTAAGAGAATGATTTATTTATTTACTTATTCGGGTTTTCAATAAATGGAAGTGGAGTTTGAGCAGACCAAGGTCGTTTCAGTAGTAAAATAATTATTTTCAAGACGATAAATGATTATTTAACTCGTTGGAACAAAACAAAATAATAATAACACTGATATAATTATGTGGAACGAGATTTAATTTATGATTCTGTTTTGAACAAATTGGCACACCACAAATAATGAAGCGGTTATTATTATTATGTATCATGGGTTTTCTCTAAGGTTATGAATTTATTTAATTTTTGTTACATAATTAAATATTATATCTGAATCCCCATGTCAATAAATAGACAAGTACTTCTATTATGCTAGGGATGGGAAATCGGTGATACAAGAGCAATTCCAAGTCAGGAATTTTTTCTCGACTCCTATCTCTCTCCCTCTCAAGAAAAAGAGACATTCTTTAAGATCGAAGAATAGGAAATCAAGATAGATTGATGCAAGAAATTCACTTCACCACACTTTCACCCAAAAAGTGGGTGGCATCAATCAGAGACCATAGGAGCACGTGCGTATCACCGCTAGATGGATTCTAGTTTAGATCCTTCCAAGCAAAATGATACAATTTGAAAGGGTCACCCCACATGATCAACATCATAAATAAATAAAGTACATAAGAACCAGGTGTTTTATTTCATTATAAATTAAATTTAAATTAATTATAAACATGATGTGAAAGATAATATCTAAAGGTTTCATGCCTCTTCCTTCTTTATCTAAATATTTGAATATATTCTGTGGATACTGGTGTTCATTTTTGTATTGATCCCAGAATAATCATTGATCATGGTTGAAATTAAAGTTGGGTGTTGGACCAACCGTGCTTCCACTATGCCCAGAACCTATAAGTGGTATCAGAGCGATTACATAATAGTTTATAATTATTTAAATAATTCATTAATGATTTATGGTTTCATAATTTAGTTTTTCAATTCAAGGTTAATTGTTCTTGAAATATGGATTTCAAAATTTGTTCTCCCTCTTTTTGTTTCTCACAGATTTCACATAAATGAATGATTTTTTAATTAAAATTAAAATGGAGAACTCATCAGGATACACTAAAGATTATTCCTAGGTGACACGAAAGTACACGTTGCGTCTTCGGACTTACACGCCATGTTCTCTACCATACACACCGTGTAATCTGGACTACACGTCATGTAGTCATGTTCAGCACATCGAGAGTAATTTATAAATTACTCAAGCTATGTACATTTATTGCATGCAATGTAGTTTATTCTACACTGCATGTTGACCAGGATAGATAATCACACTCTTACCGGATTACACACCATATGGCCCACTACACACGACGTGTAATCCCTTCAGGTCAAGGGGTAAAATTGTGTATCCCATACATGGCTAAGCCAACTGGTAATCGTGTAACACAGACACAACATGGAGTATATACCTCTGTACATGTCGTGAACTCTGAAATTTCCAAAGTATGATTCACATGCCGAGTCCCTAGGAATATAATTTGGGATAGACGGTGAAGGTAGTACACTCCATGTAGTCATAACTATATGTCATGTACTTTACCAGATTATACAAAGTTAAAACTTTAATGTTTGTGTAATGTTCATAACTAAACATCATGTATAAATTGTACTACATGTTGTTACTCTATGAATTGAAAAATCTTGTATTCCATATATTATAAGATTAAAATAGTATGTGAATATAATACATGTTGGGTAGATTTGAACTGGTATTCACCAGGATACCTCCAAGGTGCATTTATGTACTAGTATGAGAATCTCAAGTAAATTCATAAAAGGATTAAGATAAAAAGATTGATTAATTATATATAATAATTAATTGATTCAAGCTCAATTTATCTTAATAAGAACAATTAAAGAATTTAATTCTAGTTTTATCAAATGCGTAACTCATTGCATGTATGTGGGTGATCATGAGCTAGACCAAGACCTTTGTGTGTGATTGGTTTCCTTTTAATTTATTTTTTAAATTAATTGTTGTCCGATGAGACATATCTCATCATTAATATATAGGGTCTGTGTGCTCATTGTTTATTTTATGTAAACCCCTTTTTACCCCTCACCTATGTGTGAGTTTAAAAATCATATGTAATGGATGGAGCTCCCAAGTTAGTGGAGGCGGTCCAAGTCAGGAGCTGAGGTGAAACCAATCCAAGGAGATACAAAGGTGGATAGGTGGAAAGCTTTAAAAACATAGGTGTTTCTCTATTAGGACATGGTTAGTTTATCAACTGCTAGATAAACTAACCGTTAGAAAAAAAAAATCTCATGATCATTCCATTTACTTTATTTTATTTCTGTTAATTGCATGGTTTTTCATTATAGATGTGTTGTCACGATCACATAATTAATGAACTAACAATCATGCAATATGGAACTAAAATAAATCAGGCTTATGTGTAAATATTATCAAGACATGGTTAATCACTTAAGTAAGTTCCACTTAATATTAATAATCATGTGATAAATATAATAAGGCAGTTTATGCATAAGAGATAAAAATACCTCAACAAAATATTAAGTCAGACTAAGCCTTCCATTACTTGATTAAGGGAAAAACTTAATAAAACTATGTGTTTGACCAACCCTTTTTGGGACACTCAATTTTATACAGGAATACCTGATGAAAGGTTTCAGGTTTACTTAACCATATTACATCAATAGAATTATCCCTTTCTAGACTTGGTGTAATATTGGAGGGGACTGTTGAGGAGATCCAAGTTAATATTTCAGGATTGGGGAGTCTACTCAACGGATCAAGGAGATACAAGCCTATAGTTGACAAAGACATTCCAACCTAAATACCTTCAAATAGATTGACCAACCCTTATTGGGGTTATGTGAAGGGGAATATGGATCATTTCCACTAGAATATCATGATAACTATGCATTCCAAGTTCAATGGTGAGGGCTATTGGGACTTGATAAAATAGTTGGATAATTAATAAAATTAATTTATTATTTCTCAAAAAAAATGTAATCAAGAAGGTTACAATAATCTGTTCTTTTAATTGTATAATAAAATGACAAGATCACCAACCACACTATCCCTACAATCAATTCTGTATAATGACAACATCCTCACCGATAGTAACTTCCAGGAATGGTTTAGATGCCTTTGGGTTATTCTACACCATGAATGGAAGTCTTATGGTATGGAGTTAGCATTACTTGATCTGCCTACCCAATAGGTGAGTGAAGAAGATTTCTTGGTCTATGAGAAACATATAAATGATGTGGTTGATGTTCAATGTTTGATGTTATCATTAATGTCTAGTGAGATCATGAAGTCTCACGAAAACATGGATGCCTATAGCATGCCTGAGCACCTATATAGTATTTAATAGGAGAGAGAAAGACAAGAATGGTTTGAGATCTCCAAGGCACTATTTCACAGTAAACTTGGAGAGGGTTCCCCAGCTGGGTCTCACATAGTTAATATCATTGGCTACATTGATCTCCTAGAGGTTCTAGGGTTTAAACTCCCCGAAGAACTGGGTATCGATCTCATTCTTACATCACTACCTCATAACTTCTCGATATTTTTTGTTAATTTCAATATGAAAAACATTGAGAAGTCTCTATCTTCTCTTATTACCCTCATTTTCCAAGTGAAAAAATAATGAAGATTGAAAGGCCTTCTTTCCTTATGGTGAATAAGAGTAAAGGGAAGGCAAAGAGCTTTAAGCCCAAATATTCTTAACTCCCTTCCAAGAAAAGGAAGATTAAAGGGGGGTAAGGGAATAGGGAGCTATTTGTTTCACATGTGGAAAGAAGGGCCACTGGAAGAAGAAATTCACCCAGCCTAAGAAGCAAGGGGAAGCTTCAGGTGCATTTTTTATCAAGTGAAATCTATCTATTTCTACAAATTGGGTATTAGATACAACTTGTGATTTTCACATATGTATCCAAATATAGTAACCAAGTAGATTCAGGAATATTGACCGAGGGTAGATAGATCTACGAGCAACCAATGGATCTAGTCTTACTATTGTAGTTTTTAGGGACTAACACCTCACATTGCCAACTAGGATGATATTGGTGTTGAAGGGTTGCTATTATGTGTCATATGTTACTAGAAACATTATTTTTGTATCCAGATTAGATACATATGGGTTTGTTTTCAAATTTGGAAATGAATGTTGTTTCTTTTACAAAGATATAATTTGTTTTGGTAGGGAACATTTATAAAATGTTCTTTACATGTTAGATTACACAAACCAAGTAATGGAAATCAATAACAAAGATACTTTGCATGACTCATAGGACACCCAACTTTGGAATCACTGGCTAGGTCATGTAAACGAGAAATGCTTAACAAAGTTACATCAAGATGGATATTTAGACTCTTTCAAACTAAAACCACTTGGTGTATGTTGCACATGTTTACAAGAAAAAATGACCAAATCCCCATTTAGTGGTAAAGGTGAAAGGGTTAAATATCTTCTTAAATTGGTTCATAACGATGTGTGTGGACCATTTCCAGTTGAAGCAAGGGGTGGTTACTCATACTTCATAACTTTTACTAATAATTTTAGTAGATATGGTTATATATACTTAATGAGGTATAAGTCATATTCTTTTAATAAGTTTAAAGAATAAAATAATGAAGTTGAGAACCATTTTGGTAAAAATATTAATAATCTCTACTCAGACTGAGGTAGATAATATCTTAATCAAGACTTCATTGATTACTTAGGGGAGTTTGGGATCCTATACCAACTCAATTCTCCTTATACCCCCAAGTGGAATATTGTGAGAAAAAGAAGTAACCACACCTTGTTGGAAATGGTGATATCAATGATGAGTCATGCAAGTCTTCAATTATCCTTTTAGGGATATGCGTTACAAACAACAGCGCACATACTAAATCAAGTACCAAAAAAATCAATAAATGGTATTCCATATGATTTTAGGAGTGTAAATAAATCCATGTTATTGAATTTACATGTGTGGGGAAGTGAAATGTTTGTTAAGGCCTCCTCAGGTAACAAACTTACACCCCAAGGCACAAAGTGTACCTTTATAGGATACCCTAAAGAAACAAGAGGATATTACCTATAAAACCCCTCCGAAAAAATGGTTATAGTGGAAAGATACTCTATATTCCTTTAGAGGGATCACATATCTAAAAGAGATAGTGGGAGAGATATATAATTTGATGAAGTTGAGACTCAAGGTACACAAAAGTTGGTACAAGAACAGATTCCACAAATCCCCATGGAAGAAAGAATTATTCCAGAGACACAAGCACTACGTAGAAGTACAAGAGAGGTTAGAGAACCGAAATGGTATGGTTTTCTAGTTTCCAATGATAGTAACTCATTATTAGTTGATAATAATGATCATATAACCTACAAGTAAGTAGTAAGTGGAAAATATTTTTCCAAGTGGCAAGAATCCATGAATTATGAAATGGATTTCATGTACCAAAACCAAGTTTGGATTTTGGTAGATCCTCTAGTTGATGTAAATCCTGTTGGTTGCAAATGGGTATTCAAGAAGAAAATGGACATGGAAGTACAAGTCAGTACCTATAAGGCATGACTAGTTACAAAAGGTTTCAAGAAGCGTCAAGGCATTGACTGTGAAAAAACCTTTTCACTAGTTGCAATGTTGAAATCCATCAGAATTATATTGGCCATTTCCAATTACCAAGACTATGAGATTTGGAAAATGTATGTCAAACCAGCCTTAATTAACAGGAACCTTTAGGAATATGTCTACATGACACAATCTGAAAGGTTTATGACTCCAAATGATTCCAATAAGGTATGCAAGTTGTAGAAATCCATTTATGGATTAAACCAAGAATCTAGGTTATGGAACATTCATTTTGATGAATCCATAACAGAATTTGGTTTTATCAAGAATGAATGTGAGCCTTGTATCTAAAAATGGTTTACTGGGAGTACGTTCATTTTCCAAATAGTATATGTTGATGACATATTACTTATTAGAAATGAGATACCAATCTTACAGTCTGTTAAGTCAGGGTTGAATCAATGCTTATCCATGAAGGACTTGGGAGAGGCAACATATATTCTTGGGATCAAGATCTATCATGATAGATCCAAAATATTTCTAGGCCTAAGTCAAAGTACATACATTGACAATATACTAAAGAGATTCAGTATAGAAAAATTCAAGAGGGGATTGTTGATAGTGTCACATGGCATTCATCTTTCCAAGAACATGTATCCTTGGACACATGAGGAAAGAAATAGAATGGAAATTAATCCATGTGTATTAGCGATTGGGTCAGTCATGTATTTCATTTTATGTACTAGGATAGATGTCACCTATGTATTGAGTGTGGTAGGAAGATATCAAGATGACCCAGGTGATCGCCATTGGATGGTAGTCAACACTATCCTAAAGTATCTAAGGTGTACTAAGGATATATTCCTGGTTTATGGAGGATATGAGGAAATATTCGTCAAAGGATATGTAGATTCTAGTTTCTAGACTGATCAAAATGATATGAAGTCTCAAACTGGATATATATTTACTTTGAATGGAGATGTAGTGAGTTGGAAGAGCTCAAAGCAGAGTGTGGTCGCAGATTCTACAGCAGAATCCTAGTATATCGTAGCTTCTGAGGCAGTTAAAGAAGTAGTTTAGATGTAGAGCTTATTCTAGGAGTTGGATGTATTACCTATTAGTAAAGATCTCATCACACTGTATTGTGATAATAATTCAGCAGTGGCTCTCACAAAAGAGCCAACGTCACATTAGTGTACGAAGTACATACTTCGGAAGTATCATCTCTTGAGGGATTTTCCTCAAAGAGGTGAAGTTTCAGTGAGCAGTATTTCAATGGAAGACAACATGGTGGACCCCTTGACTAAAGTCTTGACTCATTAGAAACATGATCATCATGTGAGGTCTAGAGGACTTAAATTTGTAGGCTATTGGATCTAGTCCAAGTGGGATTTTGTAAGAGTTGGTGTCCTAGAACCAACTATTTGTACTTTTATTACATGAATATTTAATATATTTAAATATTAAACATCTTATTACATTATTCTGCATAACTATAGTGTAATAATGTCCTGGAGTATTTGTCACGTTGACAAGGTCATAGCAGTTCCCTGATATAATGAGAACCTTGAAGTTCTATGAAAATATTCTTAAATATAGTTTTTTTGTTGGATGACATACTACAATGGGACACATAGTATACATACTATCAGGGGTGATTACTCATAAGCAGATGAGACTTCTTCTCATGAAGTTCTCACTTGGTAATCTCTGAGATGGTAGATTATGAGAACATACCCACCAGTAGGAATTCTGCATGTTTTGGTGTCATTAGATATTCCTATATATGAACATGTATAATGGTCCTTAGACTTTAATATTATCATTAATACATTTCATGACTCTTGTACTTTGATTTACTGATGAAAATTTTCAGGAAAATAGTTGGCGGGAAATAGGGTACATTGGGTGCGTCACGAATGACATATTATTAATGGATAAGTAAAGCGAGGATTTTTTTCCTTCCATTTATGGAAGGTGATATATCGGCCCTTTGATTGAAATATAACTTCCGCACGAAATTCCATGGCCATAGTGTAATGATGAGTTTATTTCAGGTAGTCAAAGAATGACATATCAAGAATAAAGGTTGATGAAACTATCATGAAACCATCTTGATGAGATATTGAGACTAAGGGATTATATTATATAGTGAGAATTCATATGTGGATGTCATTGTTTTGACTTTAAGTTATTTCTCTTGGGTTCCTTGACCCTTTTCTAGACAGTAATCTTGGTCTTTAGGCAAGATCATCTAATTCCAACGAAAAATAATCCTAGAGGGTCACACACTAAGTGTTTTTGGTGGTCTCGGTTAAATTTTATTTGAATTTAAATAATAGAATAAATATTATTCTCAAGATAGTGGAATAATTTTAATCAAGTTAAAATGTTTCATAAATTAAATAAATATTTATTCAATGGATTGTGAATAGAAATTTATTTATTTATTTTATTGAACAATTAATGAATATTTATTTACTAGTTTGTAAATAAACTATTTATTTAATAGAATAAATTATTTATTTATTTATTCAGGTTTTCAATAAATATAAGTGGAGTTCTAGTGGACCAAGGTTGGTTCGGTAGTAAAATAAATATTTGGAATATGGTAAATAATTATTTAACTAGTTGGCACAAAACAAAATAATAATAACGCTATTATATTTATGTGGCACAGGATTTCATTTATGATTTCATTTTACGTAAGTTGGCGCACCACAAATAATGATGTGGTTATTGTTATTATATAAAATTGGTTTTCTCTATGGTTATAAATGTATTTTATTGCTGTTACACAATTAAATATTATAACTGAATCCTCATGTCAATAAATAGTTTGGTACTTCTATTGTGCTAGGGATGGGAAACCAACGACGCAAGATCAATTAAAAGTTAGGAATTTTCTCTCAAATCCTATCCTCTCTTTCTCTTAAGAACGAGAGATGTTCTTCAAGATGTAAGAAAAGGTGATCAGGATCAATCGACATAAGACATTCTCTTCACTGCACTTACACCCATAAAGCGAGTGGCTCCAATCAGAGACTATAAGAGCATGTGTGGATCACTACTAGAGGGATTCTTGTATGGATCATTACAAGTGAAGCAAGACAATCCAAAAGTTTCATACCGCATGATCAACATCATTAACCAAGAAAGTGCCGAAGAACAAGGTATTTTATTTCTTCTGAAATTAAATTTAAATTAATTATAAACATGATGTGAAATATCCTCTCTAAAGGTTTCGGGAAACTTCCTAATTTATCAAAACCATTTATTCTATTCCATGTATACTGGAGTTCATCATCGTATTGATCCCTGAATAATCATTGATCATGGTAAAAATTAAATTTGGGTGCCTCCCCAACTGCATTTCCGCTACGCCCGAAACCTACATTTATCAATAGAAATTGTGGAGTTGATGATAAAATCTCTTTATTTTGGAATGATGGAAAAACCTTTTGAAAATTTTTAAGTAGCCTTTTTTTAAAACCTGCATCATTAAAAGGATAAAAAACCTTTATTTTAAAATTAATTAATGGAAAATGTATCATTTGAGATAAAAATTAATTTTTTTTCATTAGGTAAAGGGGGAAATTTTTGTAAAGTAAAAACATGAATAAGAAATAAAACTCTAATAAAAGTAACATAAATTGTTCTTAAAAATGAATTTTAACAAAATGATAGAATCATCAAGGAATAATACTTTGATTTGAAACATTATTTTTTCAGAAAATAATTTTAAAATAAAATATATAATCATATTAAATAAATCAATTGTTAAATATAATATCCAAATAATGGTGATTATGAACCATGGAAAATATTTGAGTCATGAAAACCCCTTACAGCCTTTGAAATTTTTTAATCAAAATACCATGAGAGGTATAACATTAAATAGAACATTGAATATAATAAAATATAAGAGAGTAATGATAAAATTTGATAATGGGGTTTTATTTACACCATTTAAAAATAAACATGGTGTTTATCATAAACATGTCTCAAGGGAATCAAATTTGAGACTAAAACCCCTTATAATTTGATAAGTTAATGGATTGAAAGAATATGTATGAGAGATTGTGAAATAATAATTTATATATCATAAACATGGGTTATTTATGAGTAAATGATTCATTTGGGTAGTATTTATATCACATCAAATCAAAATAGGTGAAAAATATACAATCATGCCTCAATGAAGGTGAAGTTGAGACAACAAATCCTTATATTGTTTCCTTTCTTAGTTGATGACACTATAACCTCCTATAAAAAATTATACATAAATTAATATCTTTTTTAATAAAATTAATCATAAATATCACCCTTTTATAATCCTTATTCATAATTATTCATCTTGACTGCATTAATTAATTATAGCATATTTTGGATGTCAGGTGTTAATAAATTTAACTGTTTTGTGCATGTTTAATAATTTTGATATCACTTCCCAACATTTGAAACCAAGTTAAATATTTATATATCACTTGATATTGTTTATTATATAACTTATGTTTATTTAAAATGTTCTTATTTCATTCCATATGTGTTTTTGTTACGTTATGTGAAAACTGAATTCATAACGTCTTATTTTGGTAATTTTAGTGAATGAAAATGTTACTTTAATAATAAGTTAAATACTTAATTTAATATTTAAATAACTATAAACTAAAGAATATATTATTAATATATTATAATAATATTAGTTTTCATGTTCTCATAGTCATCCATAATCATATTTTAAAGCATTGTTCAAATAGGTGGTTAAACTGACCCAAACTCGAACACGCTTTAACTTGATTGTTGATTATGGTTAAGGAGGTGTTTATTTTGAAATAATATCATTATAAAAAACCATAATTATATTATTATTTTTTTATTATGGTGAACCATGTTTTAATATTTTTATATGATGTATGAAAATCTGAATGAAAAACAAAAAACATTTCATCGTGGAGGCGGTAATCCGCACGAACGCACGATTAGCATTCCCATTTCACAATGTGTGAGAGAGGTGAAACTGGATAATAAATTGAAATTTAAAAATCATAATTATATGAGATATATTATATTTATTCATCATTACCAAAATTTATACCATCTATTAAATTATGTAATGAAAAAAATGGTGTCACTATGTGGAGGTGGTAGTCTCTGCAATGCACTAATGATGTTCTTTTGTTTTTATAAGTGGGTGAAAATGAATAAATAATGGTTTTGAAACTAATGTAAAAATATATAAGAATAATAATGATACTTAAATCATCATATTATAATGGTGATAAGATATTTTTAAGATTAATATTAATAAGATAAGCTTAAGAGGATATTACACTTGCATTAGAGACTTGATTTTTCCCTTATAAGTTCCCTTGAAATTGAAGGGATTAGGATAAATATGAGTGAATAGGGTATAATTTTTGTGGGATATAGTTATATTTAGAGTAAAAATGAAAATTTTCAAGGATTAATTATAAGTATAGGTTTATCTTTTAAGGGTGGGAGTGGTATACTTTTATAAGGGTATAAAAGGGGAACTTTTGGAAACAATCATTAGTTTTCAATAATTCCATGACACTATTCCATGGTAAATGGTTCCAAAGTTTCTAAATTATTGATTTTGGGTTGTATTTAGGTCTATAAAAGAACAAAAATGGGTTTCCACACATGATTTAAACATTTTATAGTGTTTTTTCCATTAAGTCTTTACATTTTACTTTTTTACTTTTTAACTAAGTAACTAGTTTTAAATTATGTGATTTTTTTTTAAAATATAACCAAATTTGGGTGTGATGGAATTAAATTTAACATATATTTAATCCAATAAAATTTATAAATACTTTAAATTAACTTTAAAATTAAATTAAACAATGAGTAGAAAAACTCTTTTAGTGAAAAAACAAACATTTTTACCCTTACAGATTTTTAATCTTATTTAGTATTTATTACCAATTAAATGAGTGTTAATATATTTATTTATGTTTTTATATAAAATATTAGGTTAATTATTAATGTATTTACTTTTAATTTATTTTATAGAAATTTCTTGATATTAATAAAAAAATAATTTTAAAATAATTCTTTCACCATTATCGTGGAAATTAATATCAATCCTGATAATCTATAATTTATAGATAAAAATTAAATTTTCTATATTAAATATTATGAAAATTATTATCTATAATATAAGAATATATTTATAAAAGTAACTTTCTATGTGTAGGTAGATTAATCTTAATGTTAGCATATGTAATGCGTAAAACCTGTATTTTTTTAATATTTTTAAGAAAAAAGATTTATGTTTAGAATATAATTACCAATTTAATTGATTATAATAAATTTAAAATAATTTTTATTATTCAAAAATTATTTATTTAACAATAAAATTAATCAAAAACTTCATTTCATCATGTTATAATTAATTGAACTAAATATTCAGAAAAAAAATTCATTAAAACACTACATAAATTTTTAAAATGTTAAACATGAGTTTATAAATTAAAAATAGTTTTGTAGAATGTTTTATTATACTTTATAATATATATTTTTTATATGAAAAAGTTTTCAAAAAATTATAAGTCATATAAATGTGATGGTATAAGAAAAATCAGTATTTTTCACTAAAAACATTAATTTTAGAAAATTCTCAAAAAAATACATCCTAAGCTAATTTTGTTGTGAGTAATTAAAAAATGAATTTTAATTTATCAAATTTAAATTAAAAAAATTTTAAATTTATATTTTTAAAAGAAAATATATAATATAAATAAAATGAAATTTAATAAAAATAACCTTTTCAATATTAACTCATATTAATTATTTACCTTATAAAGATAATAAATATTAATTACTTTTCGTATTAGTGTTTATTATAGCTTTATTAATATTTTAGTCTTAATATGTTGTGGTTTATTTATGTTGGGTGTAGTGTTCATCACAAGCTATATAACATAGAATGTATTTTAAAGGATCCAAAATCTCAGGTCATTACATCTAATTCTGAAATAAAGGTCACTATCGCATCCTATATAGAAGTATACTCATAATGGACTACTCATGAGTCCAAATATTAATCCCAAAGGAGGAGAAAAAAAAGGTTGAAGATTTTTAAAAAAGAGCATGATGTTTTCATCAGCGCACAAGGTGTGTTTTCCCAAGCCCGACCCTGGTCATTTATCACTTCCCTACATAGAGTGTGGAAACCCAAGTACACAGTGTGTTCAAGGAGCCACATGATGCATGGGACCACCCAGGGTCCTAGGCATGTCCTTCCCTATACACATCTTGGCCACCCGGGTAGTATCATACAATGTATGGGACCAACCAAATTGTTTTTTATATTTAACTAAATTTTAAAACCCTACCCACTATGGAAATAAAGCTACACGGTGTGTGTTCTTTAGAAACACACAATGTGTAGCCAGTTTTTTTTCACATAGTAGGTCATAGTCTCTCAGATCTTCACACATATATAGTTTATGTCATAGATCTTGCCTGATATCACATCCAAAGCCCTAATTATGAATAAATCATCTTCAAACATTGATATTTGGCCTTTAGTGGGAAGAAATAAATTCCTTCAACCCATGTGCAATCCTTCACACCTCCATCATCACGTGGGGGTTTGACCCCCCATCGTTCATTCTGAAATCAGCTGTCGATCATCAACGATCCTCATTTCTTCCACAAACCACTATATTCATCATAGATCACACAAAACAATATGAATCTGAGTTTCATTATGTATCTAACTAGATTATCTATTGAATTGTTATCCTGACATAGAATGATAATGATCACATAAAGAAATGAGGGATAAAGTCACAATAAATCAAGGTGTTATCATCGATGATCAATGCGAACTTAACCGCCGATTCACAATTTCAGAAAAAAAAATAAATCTGAAGGATTTTAATGCAACAAATAAATTCCTAGTTTGTACAAAGAATGAGTATTTAACCTAAAAAGGAAAGATTATGAAATAATTGCTTGAATCATAAATAATGAGGGATAAATCCATAAATAAAAAAGACCTACCTCAAGAATGGATCGATCATTGGTGAATAATGTGTTTGTTATCAATTTCATTGATTAATTTACTGAATTATTCATTTTTTCCATGACTATAATAACATCAAAATTTCTATTTAAAACTTTTCAGTATTTCAAATAATATTTTCAGAGTAAGGTGAAAAGTCAGCATGGGATTCCAGAGGTCGTGGAGCCTCAGTGTTGATATATTAAAAATATTAAATATAATATATCATGCATGTTTATTTTTTGGAAATAATTTAATAACTCCCAAATGGTTTTTTGGATAGGAAAATCGAGAATTATATTAAATTTGGAGCATGGGTTTTACCCTAGGCACAACATAAGTCTTATTGGCATCGAACACTTCAATAGAGTGTAGTCATGGAAGAATTAAATTAATTAAATTAATTTTTTAATTTAATTGAAATTTAATTGTCTAACCTAAAAACAACTCCTCTATTAAACCCCCTATATGGCTAATTACCTAGGGATAGCTGAAAAACCCCTATAGGCTAGAGAGGGTGGATAGGGAGAACCCTTGTGGTGAGAAAAATTGGCAGATGATCACAGAACCATGGATCAATGATCAAAGTACCATAGAGTTTTTCTTCATCGATGGAGTTATTGAATCTAGCCAATGATAATGAACAGAATCCTTCTAAATCATAAATTTATCCAACTTGAGGTTGGATTTTAAAATTTTGTTAATTCCCCATTCTTGATTATTGATTTGAACATTAATTAATTCATTTTAAATTAATTCATGGATTTTTTGTTTGTTATTTTTTCCAATATTTGTTTCTCTTCCTAGAATTAGGAATTTTAGATTTATTCTTCATTGAATTTTATGATTTAATAATCCACCTCATTCTTTTAATTCCAATGAAGATATAAAAAAATGAACATTTCCTTCATTTGATTATCACTTTTGTATTTTGTGACTTTCTTCCTCTATTATTCAACATTAATCTTCGGTATTCTGATTGGATAATGATTCGACAAAACCCGGGTAACCAATTATTGTTCAATAATTCTTTGGTGCAATGGATCATGGTTATAGGTTCGGTTTTGGGATTTGGAGACATGATGGAGGCATGACATCAAAAATGGGAATCTGATAATGGTTTGGGTGACGTTGGATCAGTGTGATGGATTGAGTGGGTATCTCTAGAGGTGTGATGATGGATGATTTCAAGCTATGGGTGACCATAATTCAAACACCATCAATGATGGTGATCTAGTGATGGATCTTTTTTGACTCGGACCATTTGAGTGATTCCAGATGGTGACAATGGTAATTTATGATCAATGGGTGGATGGAATCCATCCACTAGTGACATTGAGGCCCGATCAGCTTCAAATTTAGGATTTTTTGATAAGAATCATGGTGTAACTGGATACATCAATGGCATAAGTGAGATCGTATGAATAGGATAGTGTTTCTATAAAATTACATAATATAGGGAATGTACTTCATAATAACACACCTCATATAGACTCCTTTGTGTGGCATATATAGTTTATGTGGTAAGAAAAGTATCACATGTTGTGTGATAGACCCACACCTCGTGTGTCCCTTATACATACAACTTGGTGTGTATAGTGAGTACATGCCCAGGAGTCCATGTGACCCTACACTCCATGTGTGATGGGGTACACCCCCATGTACTTTGGAAGTGCATGGGATTGGGCAGGTGGCACACATTGAGTGTCGGCCCAACCTTTACACATCATGTGTTGTAACAACACACCATGTATATAGGGAGGTACATGCCATATGAGACAGAAGAACATGGGTAGTTTAAGATTTAGTGAGATGAATCATGTACCCCATGGGACACACTATGTACTCTATTTAGGGTGGTTTAGAGGCCTTGTCCTTCTCATTACAATTATGGTGTGATATTAGGTGAGTTATTTCAAAAAAAATCAATTTGAGTTCATTCCCTTGGTCCATCCCTAATAGTAAACTTTTAGGTATCTCATCTTAATATTAGGATTATTGATTTCCTCTATGAGTTAGTTTAGGATAGAATCAGGTATCCCTCTATGTGTCCTAGAGTTTGATCCTCTATCATTCTTCCCTGGGTTGGGTCAGGTATCCAATTTCTAACATTCAGGGCGTGTGATCCCATTTCTAGTGGGTTAATCTATTTAGTATTAGGTATCCCCCATAGTCCATGGGAATGACCCCTATCTATGTATCAACATCAATTGTCTTCCAGTGAGATGTATTCTGAACTAGTGAGTATCTCAAAAGATTCCCCTCAGTTACATTGTGCTTCTTCATGGAAAGACTTGATGGGTATGTCATCTTAGATGGGTCACATTAGTATAGAGATACCTAATGAGTGAGTTCTCTCATACGAATGTTACCTTTGAGTATTTAGTATAATCCAATGCTGGTAATGAGTATATTCCCTCACCATGAGACTTGGATTCTTTCTTTGAGAATATATAGGTTATCTTTTTTATTCCTTTGTCTTTGTGATCTAGATTTATCTCTCTCTATATATCTAATGATTTTTGTTTAGTGGTTTTGAGGTGTCCTAATGGGTATGTTTATACTCACCCCAGCATGGTATTTACCCACACATTGTGTCATATGAAGATAGAAAACATTTTAACAGAGTCCTAGGAGGACTAGGAGAAGGTGGACCTTAGTCATGATCAACACACCATAGATGTTTTTAGGAGTTATACTTTGATATCAGTCCCCCTTTTATGTTAGTAGGTTGGAATCTTTTTAAATTTTGGTGGGATTTTATTTGGATCCTTTTATTTTTTGTACACATTTTCATACTCTGATGTGGGGTTAGTTATTATGCATGCATCTAAAGTATCATTTGTTTATCTTTTCCACATTATACTGGTGTATAGTTATGTTTTTGTATATTTACTTTAGGTTAAGGCCTCCCATGCATGTTTTATTCCTACTCAGCACTAGTTGTTATCCCCTAGACTATTTGTGGTAGACTTGGGGTTTCAATCTCAGATTGATATCAGTCAGGAAGGCCTCAATGGGTTTGTTCATGATAGAGTGGTATCAAATCATGTCATCTTAAGACCAGAGTTTAGATATATTCTAGAAGTGAGGTTTGGTTTTGGAACTACGGAAACAATGTTAAAGTGTCTCAAGTTGGGATATTAGTCTAGGGAACTTGGTGATGGTGCAATGATCGATGTATCCATTAACCATGACTTAGATAAACTGCTTGTTGACTTAGCACATATAGATACTAGTTGTGGGTAAAATAAAGGAACATACATCATATAAGAATGGGTTACAGTTTCTATATCCTTATCGATATATCTCCCTGTATATACTCATTTGACTTTTGTTCATCCTGAATATTATTAGATGCCTCCACAATGGCATCAAACTAGGATTCCATAGTAGGATAATGATTATGATCTACTTAGTGATGAGGCTTTAGTTTGGGGACCTATGCAGGAGGTAGTTCTTTTGGGTGGATGGAGAGTGATGTCTCCACCCATTAAGAAACATCATGAACAATTTATAGTACTTTAGGTGGATTCTCTTCATCAGGTTGAGTAGTAGTAGGTCCCAAAAGTTATTATAGATGATGCACATGTGCTTAGTTCACTTCAATATTTTCATAGATAGATATTTTCCAGGCTTCTTAGTGATACATACCCCCTCCTCAGGTGGTAAAGGACTAGAACAAGTCTATGGTGCAAGTGTTATGTTGGGTTGGGACCCCTCTTGATGGTGGTCCTAATGAAGATACTTCTACAAGGTGACTCAAGTAATTGGTGGGGCCTTATTCTAGTGATATTTAATATGGATTCAGGAATGAAAAGAATAGGGGTGCTTCCCCCACCATGATGCATTCTTTTGTGTTTCAATTTAATGTCATGTTGGAAAGTCATTCTTACCCAAAGAGGATAGTTTCGAGGTGTGGTAGATGAGTTCCTTTTACTTGTATGTTTTAGTTCATTCTTTGTGTGATAAGGTGTTGGAGCTAGACCTAGTTTTGGAGAATAGGAATTCAAGGGATATGATGACTTCAATCAGTAGGGGATTGTGACTCGAAGGCTCTGAGTGTGTATTGAGGTACATCTTATGTTTTTTATACTTCAGATTCAATTTTAGTACACCCTTGTTTGAGAACTAGTAATGATACTAGATACTTTTAACTCTACCCTTAGGTTTATAGGATCCTACTAAGAATGATTTGGTGATCACATGGTTCTTTTGATAGTGTAACCTAACTTTGGGAAGATAGAGAGCCTCACATTGATTCTTTCCATAGTGAAAATGAGGCCATGTGATGTTTTCTTAACTATATATTCGTTGTCTACTATTCATTCCCATTTTTACTATTACTAGTGAGGATTTCAATGTATCTAAGTTTGAGGGATGAAAAAAATTTCTTCTTTAGTGAGAAGGGATCCTAAGAAAAGCATGATAAGCTCATATTCATGAGGATATAGCCGATTTATTATCAGTCATATAATATGACCCTTGTAATAGTAGATGTTTTGAGATTTCAATTTTCTACAGTGGTGGAGGAGTGTGAGGGTGTCTTTTTAGAGGATATACCATTCTTAACTCCCCATAAAAAGAGATAGTTATGCATAAAAATTCACCTAGGGATGACTTGATATTTGTGCTAGTATATCGGATGACCTAATAGAACTGCAAGAGTTGAAGGTGAAGTTGGAGGATCTATAGAGGAAGGTCTTATTAGACCCAATACATTATCCTGGTTAGCTTAGTTTTTTCACTATGGAATTGGATGTGGTCTTGAGATTATTTATGGATTATTGTTTCTTGAACTTGGTAACTATGATGAATGAGTATATACTTTCATGAATTGATAACCTCTTTAACCAGTGGTTTGAGGTGAAGTGTCTCTTGAAGTTAGACCTTGGGATGGTTTATCACTAGCCCTAGGTTAAAGAGGAGGATGTACTGAATGTAACATTCTAGTACCATTATATTTTCTTAAGTTTATGGTGATTCCTTTTAATGTAGAAAACTCCCCAGCAATGTCCTTGGGACTCGTTAACTAGATCTTCATCCCTTCTTAGATCAGTTTGTGGAGGTCCTCTTAGATGAAATACTAATGAAATAATAATTAGAGGAGAATAATGTGAGATGTTTGAGGATGGTTCTAGATATATTATGAAAGAAGTAGTTTTATAGAAATATTATGAAGTGTCAATTTGGGATTTAGGAGGTATACTTCCTGGGATATGTCATCTAAGAAGAGGGAGTGGTGGTGGACCTAGAGGAGGGTGTTAAGTATGTGGTGTTCTGTATTACTTCTTGAGTTGGGATTTGATGTGTTTTGATGCATAGGAAATTGGTGACTACTTATGGGATTCAATAACTGAGACCACATGGAATAAATGCATGACTCGTGACTTAAATTTGGTAATAGCATTTTTTTACCTAAAGTATTGGAGACACTATCTTAAGGGAGATATTTTATAACCAGATATCCACCAGACATGTTTTTGATGGATTTTCTAAAGGTGGGTATAATTCCATCTTTGTTTTATTGATCAATGATGGTTCCAGTCACACTATGATAAGAGGTATTGAGGGAGTTTATTACTTTCCCTTAGGGGTATGTTCAGGAGTGGTGAGGATGTACCAATACCTTTAGCATCAATTTCGGTGGCCATGAATAATGTTGTGTGTTGCTGAGTTTATCACTTAATGTATCACCTATCATCTGGTGAAAACCTATGTGTTGGGATGGAGGTGGAAGTGATATGGTGTCTCTATAGTTTTTGGGAAGGAGCTTCCATAATCATCAAGTGGTTACAACTCTATCTAAGTGATCATAGACTAACTCAACAAATCAATCCACTTACTAACCATTTGAGAACAGAGTTTAGAGGAGAGTTTAAGATTCCAATACGTGCATGAGATAGTCTGGTTTTATGGAATTTTTTTAATAATCATTTCAAATTATGTTACTTCCTTAAAATCATGATTATGGAGAGGATTATATGAGACTTTGGGACTCAGCCACAGTTGATCATGATGTTCCACCCCCAGATAAAAGGTCTGTCAGATCAGACCATTCAAGTTCTAGGAGACATGTTTCAGGCATGAATGTGGGTATTGGTCATGGATGGATAGGATCATATACACTTAGTGGGGATTTTATATAACTACAGCTACCATTCCACCATCAGTTTGGTGCCATCTGATGCCTTGTATGGGAGACCTTATAGGCCACCATTGTGCTGGTTGGAGATAGGAGAGACAAATTCTCATAATCCAAGAGTTGGTATGAGAAATGACATAGAAGGTATAGATCATCAAAGAAGTGGGTGAGGACTACCCAGAGTTATCATAAGTCCTATGTGGAATAAAAATGGATGCCTTTTGAGTTTGATGAGGATATCATGAGTTTCGATAGATCTCCCCTCAATAAGGGCTATAGAGATTTGGATGAGGTGACAAGCTATCTCTAAGATTCTTAGGCCCTTTTCCTAATACTACATAGGTATGGAGAGGTGGAATAATTTATATCCTTATCATCATAGTTAGACCAAGTACATGGTGTTTTCCATATTTCACAGTTGAGGAGGTATGTTCATAACCCACTGCACGTTATTTACCGGGCTGAGCTAGACACTGAGGATAGAGGAACCCTCTTAAAATACCTGGTGACCATCAATGGATGGTAGGAGAATACCCTTCATGGAAATTTTTTTTCCTTAGGTACGTGTTTTTTGGCATCATGAGAACCTCTAGGAGAGATCATGGGAGTTGTAGAACCAAATGTGAGCTCAGTATTCTCACCTGTTTCGGTAGTTTTTCACATTTTAAGACAAAGATACTTGAATATGGAGAGAATTTAATGACTCCAAAATTTATTTTTGACACTTTCTAATAGTTTAAATAATATTTTCAGAGTATGGAGTAGATAGAGCATGGGATTCCAATGATTGTGGATAATCGATATTGATATGTTAAAAATATTAAATATAATATATCATGTGTGGGTGGTTTTTCAGAAATAATATTATAACTCATGAATGGTGTCTTGAATGGGAGAACTAAGACTTCAATTAAATATGGAGCATAGATTTTACCATATGCATAATATAAGTCTTGTTGGTTTCAGACTCTTTGATAGAGTGCAGTCATGGGAGGATTAAATGAATTAAATTAATTTATTGATTTAATTAACATTTAATTGTCTAACACGACTGGAAATTGAGATTTTTTTATGGTTCATTTTCAACAGGTTCCCATTACAAATGACCCATGGTTGAAAGTGGAATCACAAAATGATTTTTTGTTTCTTTTGTGATGGTCGTCAAAAAAAGTATTTTTTTCAATAGAAGCATGTCTCATCACAAATACATTTCAATCAAATATAAAATGATTTTTATTTTTGAAGGAATATTATTTCCATCACAATAATTTATTTTGGATGGAATTACATATCTATATCAAATAATCAATTGTGATAGAAATGGTATTCCTTCAGAAATAAACTAGAAAAAAATATTAAAATATTAAAAAAACTAAAAATTTAAAAGTCAGGAAAATTTTGAAAATATATATATATAATTGTAGACATATGAATTAATTTCTATATTATACATAATATATTCATCCAAAATTTATCATAATATATTTTTCAACAAAACATATCAATCACTATAGAGGTGGTGGATCCTTTAAAGGACCAGGTGGAGGGAACTCCATCCCTATACACTGCACAAGTAATTGCATATACTCCATAATATACTCATTCCACTACTCATGTAATTGATGATGTTGCTCCTTATTCTTATATTGGTGTTGTTGAAGATCCTCATTCTCTCTATACAGGATTTATATAGCCTCATTCTAAGCTCACATCTTCCCATCATACTCTACAGATGATGATGATGACTCTACATGCACTCCCATCAAGCTAGACAGTGACCACATAGAAGTGTCATAATTACTAGTAAGCATCAATCAAGAAATGATATCAACCACTCATCCTTTCTCAATACCATACTATGTTTCTTGCATCTAATATGCCTCATCAAATCCTAGTGCACTGGTGTCCTGACCCTCAGTCTCATCCTAACTCTCATCATGTTTGTGAGAAGTCTCACCCTCATATGACTTCTTCAAATGTGATTTCAAATTAAAATAGTTAAAATATTAATTGTATTTAATTTGAAAAAACAATATATATATATATATATCATAATTTTATTTTTTTTGTCTACTAGTAATCTCTCCAGTGTCATGATCAGTGTGCATCCTCTTAAAAACATCGAAATTCATAACACCAGGATGCTCAGCTTCCTATATGAATATAAAATAAACATTTTACATTTAAACTATATAAAAATTATTGAATAAAATTATTTACCACATTTAATCGATGATTACTAAATGTATGACTACTAACTCTATGAATGAACTCCTCTCTCCATCGGTTCTACTGGTCTGATGATGATCTCCTCTAAAAACAATCTCCCATGTAGTAGGAGCACAATTGATCACAAACATAAGATGAGATGTAATTAGGTCAATGGTTTTAGTAATATTGTTCAAAAAATTTGGATACAACTTTCTCCATGTATCTCTTTATCATATTGTGAAAAAAATGACAATAATGCTCATGTATATAGATCTTCTAGGACTCCCAGATAGTGGATTTCATGCTATCTTTGATGGGATACCATAAAACCAGCAAATAATTAATAATAGAAAGTTAATAATTAAATAAATTTCAAAATAATTATTATTTATTTACGTATCATCTAATGATAAAACATGTGATTAAAAACATCAATAAGAATTTTATCCCACATCACCCATGGTCCAAAAAAATAATTCCATATAATTGCACCCCCTATCCAATAGCTATATATGGAAAACTATGGGAAAAAAGAAAAAATAATAAAATAATTAGTACGTAAATAAATTAATGAAAATTAATGAAAATTAACTAAAATATACAACTAAACATACCTTCACATGCACAGATCAAAATCAATAGGTGGAAATCGCTCTGGAATAGGGTTGAGAATCATCAATCTCGCTAGACCATGACCCCTTCGAGTCGATGATGAACTGGTATAAACCTATGGGTTGGATGATGAACCATCAGGCTGATAACCAATAAGCAAAGCCTCTTCAAGTATATAGAATATCTCATTGAAATTATCACAATACATCTAAAATATGAAAATAATATTGTCTGTAAATAATTGAAAATGGGTATTATATATTAATTATGACTATAATCAGCAATTAATTGTGTCACTCTTCATCTTCATCCTCATCTTCATATTTGATGATGTCAATATCTTCATCTTCCTCCTTTGAATCATCAATTTCCATAGGATCCTCAACTTCATCATCTATTTCTATTTCAAAATCATTTGTTATATCATCAAATTATCAACACCATTAGCTAGTAACTGTGGGGTTTCATCATAGATATTTGTTTCTCTTTGTGTAAAAGATGTATCTGGAGTTGTATATTGAAAGTTTTTAATTATTTACACTTCAAAGAATCAAATTTCACTTTAAATAAATTTATTATCAGAAGACATCATTTTTATAATGCTCCTCCAGTCAATTAAATCTCTTTAAGTAACGTAATAATTTTCATAATAGATTTTATAAGCTTAATGATCCAACATAAATGGTTTATTTACTATAATAATGATTTTATATTTAATTTAAATGATTCTATGGCATAGATGAACATGAAATTCTCTATCAGTATCAAACCAATGGCATTTAAATATTGTTACATAATTCTATCTTAGATAACACAACTCAATTATTTCATCCATCATTCTATAAAAGTTAAGTTCACTTTCTCTATAATGAGATACTTCCAAGAAGACACCATTTTTTATTATTTTTTATTCACCATATGCATGTGTATGAAATCTAAAATAATTTAGCACATATTAATTATAATATTTAACCAATTTGGATGATGGTTTACTCAATACACATAATCTATTATCAATTTTATCTAAATGTTGTGATAATTGGAAAATTAAAAAAAATCAATATAAAAATAATAAATTGACTTTATATATTCAACCATAAACAATTTACTTTATAAGTCTTTGAAATAAATAGGAAAAATTACATTGATGGCATTCTTCAATTGAAGTTGGTGTAATTTGTGGGAACTATTTCTTGATATAATCATCATATAAGCTACAAATGAAATAGTACTAATTTACTAAAAAATAAAAATAATAGGTGAAAGTATCACTCACTATAAAAATTATTTCTTCACAATTGAGTAGAACATATGTATGAGCATTGTTTTATTCATAATCTGAAATCCATCATTCATGAAGTCCACTAAAGTCAAATTCAAGCTAATTAAAAATTGATAACTGATGGTTCATTTCATCATTAACATTTCTCTCATTATAACCCATTTGATTATGGTTTGAAGGATATTAAAGATGAAAATAATTAGAAAGAAAAATTAAATTTTCTCTTGAAAATAATATTATGTAATTGACCCTTCAATCAATGTTTTGTTACGTATGTTTTTCTTCAATTTATAAATACATCACTTGTATGGGAACATCCGTCAGAACTGTATAGGTCCTCTGTATTTTTCTTCATGAGAAAAATTTAATATTAAATGTTCTATTGAATCAAATAAAATTAGAGGAATTTTTTTCCCATTTTACATAAAATTAAAATAGTATCTTTTTATATCATACTTTGTGCATAATAGTATGTTTCCACCATATAAATATCTTATAAAAAATATGACATTTTTATTAGTACATCCCAAATTTAAGAATTTAACAAACCTATAAGGCCAATGGGTAGTATTATTTTAATTGTAACATGATAATCATGACTTTTTAATCTGATAATATGACCCTTTCTGACACATTAATGCAAATTAGAAACATAACCATCCGGTAACCTCAAATCTACAATCCACTAATAGAATAATAAATGATTTTTTTACAAATTTTATAGTCTACTTTTGGCTTCATTGACTTCTATGATCTGTCATTTTCAAATAACTCAAGTTCTCGAAGCTTTAAAATTTCAAGGTCTAATAATGCCTTTAAATTATCTTTAGTCTTACCAGGTATTCCAAGACTGTATAAATTATGTTATTAAAATAGTTCTTATCAGTATTCTTGGAGTCCAACATGTGAAAAACCAAAAAATCAGACCAAATGAAATATCCCAAAGAATATTATATTTTATCAAACTATGATCTTTCCCAAATAAATATTTTTTTGTGGGTTTATATTTGGTCCAAAGGTAATAGGAGGTAATGAAGAGGAAATATATTTTAAATCAATGCCTGAGATTATTTCTAGAGGTCCATCTCTTTCAATTTTACCTTTTTTGAAATTATTTATGTTTCTTTGAAAAGGATGGTCTGTAGAAATAAATATATGATGAAAGTCTAAAAAATAAGTTTTTATTCTATTGAAAAGCATAAATGATTTGTTTTCACTCATACAGTATGGACAGGATTTTGGACCATATGTACTTCAGGAAGATAACATGTCATACGTTGGGAATTCACTAATTATCCACATTAATTCATCTTTCATTATGAAATTATATTTTTACACAACATCATATATACTGATACCATTACTATATAATAAATTTAACTCATCTATCAATGTCTTGGAATAAACATCAATATTCTTTTTTGGATGTCCTGTATTAGTAATGTCAAAAAAAATATGGATCATTCATCAACATCTAAGGAGGTAAGTTGTAAAAAGTTAAAAAGATGGGACAATAAGAATATTGACAATTGTAATATCCAAATGTATAGAAACCAATAGTATAAATACCCAATTGTATGCTATGATCTTCTGAAGTAAAAGAGCAATGAACTTGATCAAATTGTTTCCATAAATCACCATTATAATGATGATTTAAGCTTTTACCTATGGAAATATTTTATTTTTGACAATTCATCAAAGATGTTGTGTTGTGATATATAAATAAATGTTTCAATCTAGTTGTAAGTAAGAAATACCTTAACTATTTAATATGAACCAATATGGAATTACCTTATTGTTCCTCTTTATACATCAATTTTCCACATGTAGGAAACTTAACTAATGAATCTTTTCACAATAATATAGGATGTAATCATTTGAATATGCATGTATATTCTGATAACCAACACCCAGATTATGGACCAACCTCTTTCTTTCATAAAAAATCTATAGGAAATACATTTCCCTCAGGTAAGAGTGGTTTAAACAAAGAGAATATCTGATCAAAACAACTATTTGAGACTCCATTATCTGATTTAATAGCCATAAATTTAGTAATAGCTTCAAATTTTATTATCATGAAACCTGGATGTAAGGCATTCTCAATAGTCTTTAGCAACTCAAAAAAAATTGATATGGTTCTAACTCAGAAGTTAAATCATCATTCTGAGTTTCTGTTTTTGAAATAATAGTCCAGAAACCTTGAGTACTAAAGTTTAAAACCAAGATGGATCTAGAACCAAATTATTTTTATCTTCTCATGAAGTGTGTTCATCTTGTTGATACCAAAAAAACATAATCTTTCTGAAAACCAAAATGTAATAGATGAACCCTAACACTTTCAAATGTTTCAAATCTCCTCAAATCACCTTTCTTACATAGACACTTAATTGTACCTTCTAAATTAAATTCTAGTTTTGATGATGAAAAAAATAAAAAAGTTTCAAAACCCTTAATATATATATATATAGAATTTATACCAAAACTATTTGGATTACTATGATGATTTATCCAATTGTGATCTTATAAAAAAATTATTTTCTTCTTATTCCATATTTTTCTAAAAAAAATTCTTATAATTAATCTAATAAAAGGGATGATCTGAGAAAAATCATAAAATCATAAAATTAAAAATTACTTGTAACTATTACCAAATATTGATAATTACTGGTAATTAAAAATAAATATCATAGCCTATTACTAACTAAAAATAATAATAGTGAATATAAATATTTCATACTAATTGTTATTATTTAATAAAAATTATTACAAATTACTACTAATTTTCATAAATTATTACTAATTATTACTAATTATCACTATTTATTAGTAATTACTACTAATTATTAACAACTATAACTAATTATTACCAATTATCAGTAATTATCACCATTTATCAGTAATTATCACCAATTGTTGGTAGTTATCACCAATTATCAGTAATTATCACCAATTATCAGTAATTATCACCAATTATCAGTAATTATCACCAATTATCAGTAATTATCACCAATTATTGGTAGTTATTACTAATTATTGGTAATTATGGGTAATTATTGGTAATTATTGGTAATTATCGATAATTATTAATAATTATTAGTAACTATAGTTAATTATTAATTATTATTAATAATTATTACTAATTATTACTAATTATAAATAATTATTACTATTTTTTGGTAATTTTTATAAATTATCGGTAATTATTATTAATTATCAGTAATTATTAATTATTGGTAATTATTATTAATTATTACTATTTGTAATTATTACTTATTATTGGTAATTATTATTAATTATCAGTAATTATTATTAACTATTACTAACTATTGTTAACTATTGGTAGTTATTGCTAATTATTGGTAGTTATTACTAATTATTGATAGTTATTACTAATTATTAGCATTTATTACAAATTATTGATAGTTATGAGTAATTATTACTAGTCATTACTATTTTTTGTTAATTATTACAAAGTATTGGTAACTATTTTTAATTATTGTTAATTATTACTAAGTAATGGAAATTATTATTAATTATTGTTAATTATTACTAATTATTGTTAATTGTGATAAATTATTGCTAATTATTGGTATTTATTGCTAATTAATGGTAATTATTACTAATTATTTATACTTATTACTAACTATTGATAATTATTACTAATTATGGGTAATTATAGGAAATTATTACTAATTGTTACTAATTATTACTAATTATTGCTAATTATTTGTAATTATTAGTGATTTTTACTAATTATTGGTAATTATTACTAAATTTTACTAATTTATACTGATTATTATAAATTATTACAAATTGATGATAATTATTACTAATTATTACTAATTATGAGTAATTGTAATGACCCACCTTTTTATGAAGGTACAGATCATTGTTTTATCGATGTAAATTCTTTGTTTTATCTTGGTAAACATGCCCTGAGGCCTAAGGAAGGTCTCGGGAGTTCCTAGGGCTTATTTAGAGCTCGGAGCTCCAAAAATTGGAGAAACGGATTGGGTCATGCGGTTAGCGCACGATTAGTTCTAATTGTGTGACTCAACCGTGTGGGGAACTCAATGCATAGCTAGAGCATGCACAGTATTCCCTAACCATGTGAGCCAGACCACACACCCATTCAGATGCTGTAAAATTTTTTATAGAGGCATTTCTCATGGCTTTCTTATGATTAGACAAACCATGCACCAATCCCATTTAAGGGGGGTTCTTGAGAAGTGTTGGGAACACGGTCGGCACATGGTTTGGACAATTGTGCGGCCAAACCGTGTGACCCATTAAATAAAGTGGATTTTACCATTTTTCCCTTGAATTTTGTTTAACCTCTTACCTCCTTTTATTTTCTATTCTAGTGGTGTTTCGACCCTCTTTTCTCTCCTAGGAGCTCTCCCTCCTCTATAGTTGGGGATTTTGATAACTCCTTCATCTGAACTCTGTTTTCATCATCTTCAAAATCATTAGATCTGAAATGGTAAAATATCTAATCCTCTTTCTTTTATTCTTATTTTATCTTCCCATCTCCTGTATTATTTTTCTGCAAAATCATATTCCTTATTTTTAGGGAAGTGTTCTATTCTTCTGATTTCTCCCATTTTAGCTTGATTCAAAGGTTGACACTAGATAAGGATAGTGCTATGAACCAAAGGTAGGTGGTCTAACAATTTTCCCTAAAATTTTAGGTGTTTTCATAGTACTTGTTGATGTTCTGCATGCCATACTTTCCTGTGTGTTTTCTTAAAATGTGTTTAACCTCTTAAATTAATTGTACCATGTTATGGCACTTCTGTAGACTCATATTAAGTTGTTAGAGGTTGTCTACCTCTTGGATACCACCCCTTTGAGTGTGTTGAATGAATTTCCCTCCTTGATTTAAATTTTTAATTGACCCAACCACATTCTAAGTGATATGGATTGAACTTTAAATGGATTTTTGTTACTTGTAAATTAAATGGTTAAATTAAATTAGATGAAATGGGTGGTAAGGGAACACCATGTGTCATGATTTTATATGGATGGAATACGTAAAATGTGATACCCATGGATTTATTGGGTGGAATGAATATAAATTATTTAAATGGGAATGTCTTGTGATTATTATTAATAGGCCATGGTTATTGGGTAGTGAAGAGCGATTAATGGTTCAGTTGAACATGGCATTTCATTCTCCCTTATGTTGGGTGGTAGGCATGACTTCTCACATTGTTTACTCTATTTGGGTGTTGGGAATGACGTTCCATGTTCCCTTACTTCGGGTGTTTGGAATAAAGACTCACCCCACTATCTCAAGTGACAAGCATGACATCTCTCATTCGTAAGAGATTTAGGGCTAGTACCCTTCCTGGAGCCCTTGGATCGTTAGACTAGTTATGGATACCTGAGTTACACCTTAGGTCCAACTAGCACCTAGTATCCATGTATATTCCTATATATGTTCTTATATATTTACTGTATATACATGTATACATATTCCATATATATAACTACATATATATGGTAAACTGATCAGAAATATACTAGCCTATGTTGAACCTGGTAGAGCCAGCCAAGAGTCCTATAGGAACCTAAGTTAGCTTGTATTTATTTTTCCACATTATTTATTATCTGATATACCTGCACACTGTTATGCTATGTACACTAACTAGATTATTCTAGACATTTTTTGTGGTGGCATACTAAGTTTATCGCACACCCTACTCGGGTTTCCTTTGGTACCCCAGTATACTTCATGTATACAAGTGTGGATAAGGGCAAGCACTCTACCATGGATGCTTGATCTATTTAGCTTATAGCATGGAGCATGGGAGAAAAGGACCCCATGTATGATCATGATGCTATTAGATCTATCTTTTGGTCATTTGTACCTTTGTATAGAATTTTGTATATTCATATCCCATGTATCTTTTTTTTGTACCTAGCATGCCATGAAATCTTTTTGTATATGACTTAGCCTATGTCTTTTTATTATTATTACTTATTGTATATTTCATATTCGATTGTGCTTTATTACGATATTTGTTTCCACTATTCTATTGGTTATTTTGTATGCTTCCACTATTGATTATCTCTATTTATATTCATTGTTCCACTCTAATATGTGTTTATAGTCTCCCCATCATAACACTTTAGACCCTTGCTGTTAGTCAGTAGTCTCTATCATATGGGGAGGTGCGCTTGAGGCCATGTGACCCACTAGATCAGGGAACCATCTTAGTGGCTCTTGGTTTGGGATGTTACAATGTGGTATCATATCTATTTTCCTTTTGTATTAATTTTTTGGGTATTATACTGGAGACTAGGGTGTAATGGAATTTGGTAATGATCTAGTGCCTGGGAGTAGCTAACCCATGCACAGGGGAAACCCAAATTGCCTTAGATAGGTTATTACTGTTATTGGATTATGCCTATTACAGTTGATATGAGTTCACCATTTGGTGACACACATGATTTGTGATATTAATAATACTATTATTACTATAATGATCTTTGAAATTATCTTTGGCCTATTATGGCATAGAGACACTTGATCATGTATCATCATAGGCACTTTAGGACCTATATGCCATGCATTTTTTCATGCCATGTGTAATTTATGCATGAGTTTCCTAATTCATATAGTTAGTTCCTGGATTATTATAAATGGAAATGTACTAACATTTATTGTAAGGATGAATAATTAGATTAATTAAAGTGAAAACATCAATCTAAATAGTTTTTTCCCACATAGATTGATGATGAAACCTTAATTGCCCAATTATACCATATTATGGGTTCTGGACCTATGGGTTCTATGAAATCAAACATTATTTAATTGGATTTCTTGAATTCCTATGGAAATTTATGAAGCAAGTACTTCTATAAATTTGAAATGGCGATTCATTTAATAAAATTATTTGATATGACCTATTACATCCTAATACCAGATGTAAGGGCCAGATCCTAGTTATATGATGTTCCAATTGCAAATTTTAAGGAGTATGACTTTTATAAATTGGGAATGGAAAAACATATTACCGTACCATGATATATATATATATATATAAGAGGATATTAACTTAAATTAAATTAAACCTTTAAATGAAATGGTTATCATTAAATGGGATGCTAATTGCAAAGTAAAGGGCATTTTTCTCTATACCTTGCAATTGATACTCCATATACTGGAACCTCTGTCATCTGATATGAGACATGGACCCAAACACGGCTATGTAATGGGTAATTGGGAGTGTCTCTTATGATTCTTATAAACTGATATGGTTTCCCTTTACCACTTAGACCTAGATTTTTTGGTAGTTAGAGTGGTGAGACCTTTTCTATAGATTTTCTATGTATATTTCTTGTTATCTATATGTGATCTTTTCAACTATTAACTTATTTTTTGAGGCATGTGTTTATCATTGTAGAGTCATGACACCACAATAGCCTTGAGTCATATGCCAGGAAGGTGGTGAAGACCATACTCTGAAGGTCAGGGGGCCTGAGTCACTAGTGATACCTCCTATAGTTCTATTGATGGAACCACCTTCTATTCCTGACATGGGAACTGATGGATAGTTTTAAGAGGGTTTCCTTCATATGATACAGTCTATTTATGGTGTTTCTCGACCTACCTCGACTATTGCAGAGTTAATTCAGGATTTTCAGCATCATCATCCTACCACATTCTCAGGGGATGGTTGACCTCATGTTGTAGAGTCCTATAAATAGGCCATGATTTCTATATTCAAGCATATGAAGATGCCTCAAGAGTAGAGGTTCAAGATCACTACTTATATGCTATGTGGTTATTACAAGATATGGTGGGATTTTATTACTTAGGAAGACTAACATTGGGATATGGTCTAGAGAGACTTCTATATAGTATTCTATGATTACTTATTCCCATCGAAATTGAGGACATATCGGGCTAGAGAGTTCATGAACATAGAGTAGGGATTTGTTTCTATAATGGATTATTCTGCTCATTTTTATGATATGTAGTGATTTTTACTGACCTTATATAGTAATGAGATCAGGAATGTGAGGGGATTTTAGGATGGGCTAGTATACGCCATTCAATAATAGGTTAATGTCTTACAGTTGACCATTACTTAAGATATATTCAACTAGGCCCTCATTACTGAGTGGAATTTGAGGGAAGATGATGGTGTGAGCCAGGGTGGTTCAGGACCCATACCTAGTAGTAGTTCTTATAGTGGATAGAATCGTCACTTTGAGGTTGCTCATGGGGGTAGAAGTAGCCAGCCAGATCATACTAATAGCTTCCTTATATTTCACTAGTGAGGGAAGATGGGGCACAAAAAACCCTAGTGTATGTGAGATCCAATTGAGTTTAGAAGATGTGGTAGGATGGGTCATATCCAGTACTTCTACAAGACCTTACCAATAGTGCCTAGTGAGAGAGGATCTATTCCAACTCTATGTTAGTGAGTGGTTCTAGTAGTATCTCACTAGGCAGGTAGTTGTAATACCACTAACCACTCAGTCTGAGGTGGTGGTCGAGGAAGAGGGAATCAAACTCAAAACTTATAGAACCAGTAGATCTGGCCTGCTCAGGGTAGTCAAGTTGTGACTCAGGGTTACGGTATGGGCCAGTTACATGAAGTGAATCCAATGTTGGAGGAGTAGAGTGATGAACCTTCTACTATTCAAGGTACTATTATAATATCCTCTACTTTAGTGTCTACTTTATTTGACATAGGTTCATTACACTCTTTTATATCTTCATAAATTATGGAGAGTCTGGGACTTGAGATGGATTAATTCTGTGGCATAATGAAACTCAAAACCTCGCTGGGTATCTGATCAGAGATCATTCATCGATGTAAGGATTGGACCCTTGAGATAGGAAGAAATATTTTCATGTGGAATCTTTTCATCTTCAACATGAAAGGGTTTGATATAATTCTTGGGATGAACTATTCAATTCCCTATTGATACCCCATTGATTTTTATCATTGGAGGGTAACATTTACATCACCATAGGTTAGTATGAATATCCATAAGGGAAAATTATATGTCCATATTTATTGATCTAGACCTGAGCATCAGGGTCTGGGCAGAGTGATAACTCACATCACTAGTCTTTTCTTGGATGACTATGGGTTATGAACTATTGTTTTCCCTCTTGAAGTGGATCATTTCAGGGACGTCTTTCCTGAAAACTTTTTTGGGATAACTCTAGTTATAGAGGTAGAATTCACCATTGAACTAGTGCCTGGAGTGGCACCATTGTCCATTCCTACTTATAAGATGGAACCTATAGAGTTTCAGAAGATCAAGAAGTAGTTGTAGGACCTGGAAGCTAAAGGTTTTATCTAACCTAGTACCTCTACATGGGTTCACTAGTCCTTTTTTCAAGAGTAAGATAGTCCCCTTAGGATCTTCATGATTTACCGATGATTGAACTAGCTCACGGTTAAGAATTGGTATCCATTACCTCAAATAGATGACATTTTTGATCAACTTTGAGGAGTGATGGTGTTCTCAAATATTTATTTGAGTTTGGGCTACCATCAAGTGCATTTTAGGCCTTTATACATACCACTTATATCTTTCTGGAGTCATTATGGTTTATATGAGTACCTGGTAATTCTATTCGGTCTAAAAAACATGCCATCTATTTTCATGGACCTGATGAATCAAGTTTTCCATATGTATCTAGATTCATTTTTTGTAGTCTTTTTGGATGATATCTTAGTGTATTTGTACACTCTACATGACCATTCCTAGCATCTTTAAATCATTTTTAATACACTGAGAGAGCACTATATTTACACAATACTCACCAAATTATACTTTTGGATCGACAAAGTCCACTTCCTAAGTCACATCATCTTGGAGTCAACAGTATCGGTAGACCCAGAGAAGGTTAGATCTGTAGTTTCCTAGGAGAATCCCAAGAATTTATTTGATATATGGAGTTTCTTGGTTCTATCTAGGTATTACATATTCTTCGTCTAGGATTTATAATGCCTAGAATCACCTCTTACGGGCTTGAATAAGAAATTTTTGAAGTTCATATTGTCAGAATCTTGTGAAATATCCTTTCAAGAGTTGAAGGGAATGTTAAAATCAACTTCAATCCATATTATTCTAGATCTAGGAAGGAGATATATAGTTTATTACAACACATTAAGTATGGGGTTGGGATCATTTCTAATGCAAGATGAGTGAGTCATAGTATATGGGTCATATTAGCTGATTCCTCACAAGTGGAATTACCCAACACATGAACTTGAGCTAGCTGCGATTGTTTATGTTTTATGCTATGGAATACATTATTTACTTGGGGATCATTTTTTGGTATTCAATGATCACAAAATATTCAATTATATTTTTTACATAGCATGTTTTGAATATCAGGTAGAATATATGGGTTGAATACCTACAGTAGTTTGATTTTGAACTTGCCTATACACCTGGGAAAGGCAATGTCGAATTTGATGATCTAATCTGAAAGACTCAAATGTAGGTTGTTTAGGAGGCCAGGGGTGAGTGGAATCTTATGGACTTATTTTTCATAGATTCATTCTATGGTTTAGGAGGATCATGGGAAGAATTCCATTTCATATTTAGCAATGAACTCTACCCTTCTAGAATGGGTAATGATGAGGTAGCTTTCAAATCCCAATGTCTTAGTCCCAAGGGAAAGTATCTCAGCTGAGGATGCATTGTTGGGTTGGACCATGGATGAGGATGAGATCTTCTGCATACATGAGCATGTCTAGGTCCCAGCATACATCTAAGGGGATTTTATGTGGTAATATCATGCCTTAGTATGGGAAATACATCTTAATGTTACCAAGATATATCAAGACTTACATTACCGGTATTTGTGGCCTTCTATGAAATGAGATATATCTGGATTTATCACTTAGTGTTCCACTTATCAACTGGTGAAATTATAACATCAGTGATCAGTGGGACTTTATATCCATTTTCCATTCCTAAACGGAAATGGGATGATATCTCCATATACTTCATGATAGTTTATCCTAGACCTCCTTAAGGAAATAATATAGTTTGGATAGTTATTGATCAGATGAAGAAGGTTTCACACTTCTTACCTATTCGAGAGAACTTCTCAATAAATGATCTAGGAATTATATATGTTAGGGAGTTTATATATCTTCATGAAGCTCCACATTCTATCATATCTAAAAGAAATGATCATTCCATGTCTCAGTTATAGTAGGGGTTGTATTAGGGATTGGGTACATAGTTGCTTCTAAGAATATTCTATCACCCTCAAACCAATGGGTATAAATACCATACACTTTATAAGTTAGAGTTCATGCTCCATGAATGTGCCCTTGACTTTGAGGGTTCTTGGGAGAAACATATACCCCTAGTTGAGTTCACTTAAAATAATAGTTTTCATAATACCATCTAGATGGATCCTTATAAGGAATTATATGATAGTCCACACTGATCATCTTTGTACTAGTTAGAGGTAGAGGAGGTATCTTTTCTTGGACCATGTCTTGTTCAAGAGACTTTAGAGAAAGTCCAGTTGATTAGGAGTCACATGTTAACAATTCAATCCATGCAGTAGTATTAGGTCAACCACCATCGATTACCTCTTTAGTCTGAGGTTGGGGATTGGGTTTTCTTGTGTTTTTCTCCTAGGTTGGTCTAGTGAAGGATCATGTGGTAGTTTAAGCTATATCCTATGTTTGTTAGACCCTTTGACATTTTGGAGAAAATTGGGCTATTAGCTTACCGGATATTACTTCCTCAGAGATATCGGTCTATGAATGACATTTTCTATGTGTTTCCGCTCCGTTGGTATTATCCAAACCTGAAAAATGTTTTACATCCTAAGGATATTGATTTAGATGTGGATGCTTTCTTTGAGGAGTACCCAGTGCGTATCATGGATAGGAGTGTGAATAAACTCTGAGGAAATTTAGTTCCTTTAGTAAGGGTTCGATGAAAGCACAGTGGAGTACAGGATGATACATGGGAGTGAGAAGTTGACATACAATCCCAGTGGCCGATGCTTTTCTCATATTTTCCTTTATTACCCTCAAAATCCCAACTCGAGGATGAGTTGCTTTAAGGAAGGGAGGTTGTAATGACCTAAATTTTTATGAAGGTATGGATCATTTTTTTCTTGGTGTAAACTCCTTATTTTATCTTGGTAAACATGACTTAATGCCTAAGGAATGTCTTAGGAGCGTATAAATATTTTTTGATGCCCAGAGCTCTGTAAATTAGAGAAATGGATTGGGCTGCATGGTTAGCACATGGTTATTGCTAATTGTGTGACTCAATCATGTGGGGGACTTAGTGCACAATAAGAGACCGCATGATTTCCCATAAAAATGCAATCCAGGTCGCACGCTTGTGTGGATGATACATACTTTTTAATAGAGGCATTTCATATAGTCTTTGCATGGTTAGACAAATTGTGTGCCTAGCCATTGCAATAGGGCTTATTGGGTAGTGTTGGGAGCACAATTTGGACAACCATGTAGCCAAACTGTGTAACCACTTAAATGAATGGTATTTTACCATTTTTTACCTGAACTATTTTTAACCACTTTCCTCCTTTTCTTTTCTCTTCCAGCGGTGGTTTAGCCCTCTTTTCTCTCCCATAAGCTCTCCCTCCTCCATAGTTAGGGATTTTGATAACTCCCTCATCCGAACTCCATTTTCATTTTTTTGGAAGAATTATATCCACAATAGTAATCTATAAAATACTCTTTCTTCCATTCTTAGTTTATATTTTCATATTCTGTTCTATTTTGGTGTAAGATCATATGCCCTATTTTTAGACAATTAGCCTATTATTATGATTTCTCTCATTTTATGTAGTACCCTGGTTTCAGGTACATAACCCTTTTCTCATGTTTTTTTTAAATGGTGAGTCTTTGATTGGGTTTCCATAAAATCGAGAGTTTCCATAAAATCGAGAGTTTCCATAATATAGAGAGTTTCCATAAAGTTGGGTGTTTCTACAATGTTGGTTGTCTCCATAAAGTGGGTTGTTTCCATAAAGTGGGGTGTTTCCATAAAATGGTTTTTTTCTATAAAGTGGGTTGTTTCCATAAAGTGGGGTGTTTCCATAAAGTGGGGTGTTTCCATAAAGTGGGGTGTTTCCATAAAGTGGGGTGTTTCCATAAAGTGGGGTGTTTCCATAGAGGAGGATGTTTCTATAAAAAATTTGTTTATGTAAAAAGGGTAAAGGTTAAGGATGGGAGAGTTTGTGGGTTTTATAAGGAGTTTTGGGACCAAAAAGAAGGTCACATGATCCATACACGGTTGGCCCAAACCATGTGGTCAAACCGTGCGTAGAGGTCAAATCAAGAGCCTATTATTTAGAAGCTTACTCACTGTTTCTATATATATATTTATTTATTTTTGGCTTTAAAACGCCCCTATTTGTATATTTCTCTCCCTATAAGGCTGTATAACCCTCCCCACATGAGTTGGATCCAATCTAGAGCCTTCCCTTGGTGATTTCAAGCCCGATTCTTGGGGTAAGTGCTGATCTTCTTGGTTTTTTTTCATTTTCTGCAAACTCCTCCTCTTATTCTTGTTTTCTTAGATCTACACCTCCTGTGGGTAGATATAAGTTTTTTAACATCATTAAAGGATAAATTTGGTGTTTTCATGATAGAGGAAGATATCTAAGCTGCTTTCTTGGAATCTTGATCTGATTCTTGAGGTATGTCACCATTCTTTCCTGATTTTTTATGTTTTCTTTGATCTACTTAGATCTACTTATCTAATCTCCATTATTTCTCAAATATGCACCTATAGTGGGTAGATATAATTTTCTGGATTTTAACTAATTTAATGTTGAGTTGTGATATTTCTAGGATAATAGAACTAAGGTCGTTCTTGGAGAATCAACTCGCCTTCTTGTGCATTCTTTGTCTGTTGTCGAGTTTCATCAAAACCTTTGAGGTAGGTGGCTTCACTCTCAACTCATCTTGATATAATTGATTTTATTATTTTCAAATTGGTTTATTTGAATGGTATTTACTATGAAAATCATGGAATAAATCTTCTTCAGTGATGATTTATGGTTTTAGTGAAATTCTGAAATCTTGGTAAATTGTTGTGCAAAGTGATTTAGCCTCTTGAATTTAAAATGATGATTTTAAATTATTGATTTTCTGGAATTGTTAAATGGTTTGATGAAAATTTGGTTTTCAATAAAAATGGTTTTTTATTTAAATGGTTTGGTATTAAAATTACCTTGATGGAATAGGGTTTCAATAAAAAAGGGTGTTTTATTGGAAAGGTGTTTTGGCATGATCCTTTGGAATATTGGTGTGTGAGTTCATATTGCATTTATGGGGCTTGGTTGATATATGACCTTGTTCTCAGTTACAAAGGTTAAATGGTACATGGGATATAAATTTCATATTTCATATACGGGACTTGGTTGAAATATGACCTTGTGCTCGGTGCCAAAGGGTTAATGGAACATGAGAAACAATTACCATGTGACGGCTTGGTATATCGATGAGAAACCGCTCATGAGTATGGAATTTTCATAACGTAGAATGCATGGTTGGTTTCATGGGTTTATGAAAGGGTTGGGTGTACCAAAAAGGGATATTTTTAAATGGTTTTAAATATTTTGTAGTTATTTTTTTGGAAAAATATTTTTCTGGGAAAATTGGTTTCAATTGCACTTGTATGCGTTTGGTAATGAATGGTTTTGGAAACTTGTTTATATTTAGTTATAAAATATTTTTGAGAAATTTTTCTATATAAATTGTTTTATATAATTGTTGCTAACTCTTTTATCCTAGTGGCGTGGGTAGGGACGTTATTGGGGAAAACCTACTAAGTTTTATACTCACCCCTGCTTTGGCACTTTGGTGCTTTTGTAGATTCCATCTTCCAGGACAGGGGAAAAGGTAACGTTTCCCACATTTTTAGCACTACCTCATGATTTTTGGGATGTTTGGAGATTTTGGAGCTTGGAGCTTGTGGGTCATGGAGTCTTGTGGTCTTTGGAGAGTCTTGTGTTTATCTGTTGTGTACTTTGATACTTAGTTATTCTTATGATGTTACATACTTTGATGTGGTTTTGAGATACATGAAGTTATTGAGTTGTCTTTCATTTTTTCATGAATCATATAGTGAATGTTTGGTTATGTTTGGTTGGTTTATTGGTTTGTTTCTTAAAAGGTAAATCATCCCCCACTTGTATTTGAAACCATTCAGCATTTATTTCCAGCCTTTGGCATCTTGGGGATGTTTCTTAAGGCCTAGTAGTGACTCATTGTACTCTCAATCCAATGAGAATTGGTGGGTCATTACAAATGGTATCATCTTGTTCGGTCCTTGACTAACAAGTATTCATCGATGTTCCTAGTTTTGGAGATAAAATACCTTCTTATCTATTCCTTAGGTGGGAATCTTATAAAGGAGTAGGATTGTCAAAACTTGAAATGTATAGCATAAAAGGACATAGCTAACCCTTTTATACTGAACTTCAAGTTACCAGGGAGTTGGGTAAATAATTTTTTGGAGACATTTTTGGGATTTTAAAATCTCATTGTCGTGGGTTTAGCCAATGAGACGAGCATGACATGCATTTTAGAAGAATGACTTCCCACTAGGAGTGCATATATAATTTCTAGGAATGATTCATGTTGTGAAAAAAATTGTTAATTTTTGAAAAAAGTATGGAATTGTTTTTCAAATGAAATATTTTGAAAGAGTGAATGCTTATCATATTTTGAAAATGGTTTAATTTTCAAAATCATGTGAAGTGTTTTCAAAAAATGGTTGAACATGGGAAAAAGTTTGTTTTGGAAAATAATGTTGGGATAGTTGATGTTATAGAATCCGAAATACTAATCCAACATTTTATAGAGAGTGAGATTGACGGAGTTTGTTATTAGTTTAGAAAATGGAACCTGGTAGGCGTCATCGAAACCAACCCAAAGAAGCTGCGGAGAATGCGGTTGCACCTAAACCATGTGTGAACCAAGAGCTGGTTCAAAGTATTATCCAAGATTTTCAAGATGTAGACATAAGAAACCAGAGGAATGATCCACGACATGTGGATCATACCATCCAATTCGTGAAATAGAATCCACCTAACTTCCGGGGTGATTCTAAACCTGAGAAGGTGGAGGTGTGGCTATGTAGGATGAATCGTATCTTCAACTTCATCGGCACACCAGTAGAGCTAAAGCTCAAAATGGTGACATATATGCTCAAGGATCTTACATGTCAGTGGTGGTATTTAGTGGTGTAGGCTAAATTGTACGAAGTCCTTACATGAGATTATTTTGAGGAATTGTCTAACAAACAATTCTATACTCGCACATTCAAGATCCAGAAAATGATGGACTTCTTCAACCTAAAACAAGAGAGTCTCTCTATCACAGATTATGTAGCTAAGTTCATGAACTTAGTGCACTTTTCACCAGAAGTTCCAGCAAGTGCCTCTTTGAAGGCATGCATCTTCGAATCAGGGCTACGAAAGGAGATTCGGTCAAAGATTGCAGTACTTTGTATTACAGATTATACAGATATGGTGAATAGAGTTATTATGGATGAATGTGATATCTTGGGATCTATGAGAGGAGGCATGATGATACCTATAGGAAATAGTGGGAACTCAACCACTAGGAATAATCAGAAAAGGGACACCTATTTCCAAGGTGAAAGTGGAAATCAAAACCAGACGGCTGGATCAGTAAACCTTCCTCCACAACCCCAGAGCAAAGAAGGTTGTTTTCAATGTGGTTCTCTTGACCACATAAAGCTAGATTGTACGGTACAAACTCGATCATGTCATAATTGCAACAAAATGGGACAGCTTTAGTGCTATTGTCACAGTGCTCCAAGGTCAGGTGATCGAGACACTTCTCAAGCATCGCAATAATCATATGCTTCGATAGGGTGAGGAAAGAATAATTTGTCTCATCAGTAGAGAAGAGCTAGCCATGGTGATTCTAAAAATACTATGAATCCTCAACCAGGGAAACCTCAGCAAGGAAATAAGGAGAACATTGTAGCGATGAAGCAATTGTATGGAAATGATAAGATGTGTGTTGATGATTAGGTTGGACCATCTACAGTGAGAGGTATGATTATTTTGAATTCTACCTTTGTAAAAGTGTTGTTTGATATTGGTGCATCACATTCCTTCATTTCTTCTCATGTTGTTGACTTGATATGTTTAAAATTGGAAATTATTTTTGTTTTGAAACTAAAAACTCCTCTTAGTGAAAGATAATGTCAATCCTTTGTGTGTAGAGCATGTGTTATAACTGTTGATGGAGATGAGCTGAAATGAGACTTCTCAATATTGGATATGGATGTCTATGATGTAATCCTGGGTATATATTGGCTAACAAATTTCAGAGGAGAGAGGATTGTAAATAAAGGTGCAAAGATCTTGTTGGCACCAATGGTGGGAATGGACTCTTATCAGTTGGAAGTGTTGACTTTGGCATCAATGGAATAGATCAAGGAAAATAGTTTTCCATCTGTTGTGGATCAATTTCTAGATGTCTTTCCCAAGAAATTCTCAAGGTTACCACCTCTAAGGGAAGTGGAGTTTACAATTGATCTCCTTCCAGGGACCAGTCTTATTTCCCTTCCATCTTATAGGATGAAACCGACAGAGTTATGGGAATTGAAAGTGTAGTTAGAGCAGCTGGAGAGAAAGGGTTTCATTCGACCAAGTACGTCTCTGTGGTCAGCACCGATTTTTTTCATGAAGAAGTCATATGGAACTCTTTGGTTGTGTGTTGATTATTGTAAGCTTAACCAAGTTATGATAAAGAACATATATCCACTTCCACACAATTGATGATTTGTTCGATCAATTAAGGTGAGCTTGGTGGTTCTCCAAGATTGACTTGCGATCAAGATATCACCAATTGTGAGTTCAGAAAGAGGATATTCCAAAGACGGATTTCAGAAGTAGATATGGCCACTATGAATATGTAGTCATGCCTTTCGGTCTAATGAATGCACCAGAGGTTTTCATAGAATTGATGAATCAGATATTTCAACAATATATGGATTCTTTTTTGTGGTGTTTTTGGAAGACATTTTGGTTTATTCAAAGGCAAGGGCTGACCATGAGAAGCACCTGGAAATAGTGTTACAAATCTTAAGAGATCACTATTTGTATGAAAAATTATCAAAGTGTGATTTTTGGATATAGGAAGTACGTTTTCTTGGCCATGTCATTTCTAAAAAAGGTTTTTATGTGGATCCTGAAAAGATAGAAGTTGTTATCTCATGGAAACCACCGAAGAATGTCTTCAAGATACAAAGTTTTCTTGGTCTAGCTGGTTACTACCGATGCTTTGGGCATGATTTATCATGACTAGCTTCACTAATGACAGCTTTGACAAAGAATAATGATCCATTTCAATGGACAGAGGAATGTCAGAAGTTTTTACAGAAACTAAAATTTCAGCTTACATCACACCTATCTTGATATTTCCAAAGTCAAGATGGGGGTATGTGGTGTATTGTGATGCTTCGGGATCAGGGTTGGGATGTGTTCTCATGCAAAGATATCATGTGGTTGCTTATGGTTTAGGATAGTTGATGGTACATGAGAAGAATTACCCAACACATGATTTGGAGTTAGCTGCAGTCGCCCATGATTTGAAAACATGGAGTCGTTATCTCTTTGCTGAGAAATTTATTGTGTTTACAGATCACAAAATCTTGAAACACATTTTCTTACAGCGATATTTGAATCTAAGGAAAAGTATATGGATAGAGTATCTCCAAATGTTTGACTTTGACTTGATGTAGACACTAGGGAAAGGAAATTTGGTGGTGGATGCATTAAGTATAAATTTATATGCTCAGTTGGCAAAAGAAGCTTCAGATGAATGGCAGTTGATGTCGGTCTTAGCCGACATGCATGTGGAATGTGAAGATCGAGGTAATGTTGCAGTTTTCTTTTCAGCTACACTTGTTTCTGATTTAGTAAAAATTGTCAAAGAGGCACAAACATCCGATGTAGAATGTATAGTTGTGAGTTCAAAACTCAATGTTGGGGAGACCATTGAGGGCTGGAAACTTAATGGGGGTTCTTTTTTGTGTTTTAGAGATTGGATGGTTTTACCTATGGCTTGTCAAGAATAAATCCTTCATGCTTACCACTATTTGAGATGGGATCTACATCCAAGTACATAGAAGATGTGTAAGGCTTTGAAGGTGCAACTTTGGTGGAGCGGCATGAAAAGGAAGGTGGTCAAGTTCATCTCGCAGTGCTTGACTTGTCAGCAGGTTAAAGTAGAGCATCAGAGACCAGCTGGTATGTTACAATATTTTCCCATCCCAGTGTAGAAATGGGATCATATAGAAATGTATTTTGTTACAGGTCTTCAAAGAATAGTCTGGAAACACGATTCCATTTAGGTGATAGTGGATCATCTAACCAAGTCGGACCATTTCATCCCTATTCATGAAACTCATACAGTGGAGGATCTTTTAAAAATATATATCTAAGAAGTGTTAAAGATGCATGGAGTACCAGTTTCAATAGTCTTAGATAGAGATCTGAGGTTCACATATTGTTTCTGGAAATCCCTATAGTAATCCCTTGGGACTCAGTTGACTATAAGCATGGCGTATCATCCTCAGATGGATGGAAAATATGAGCAGAAAATACAAACATCATAAGACATGTTGTGGGATTGTGTAATGAATTTTGGTGTCTCATGGGAGGAGCATATACCCTTAGTGTAGTTCTCATACAATAATATCCATCAGGCCTCGATACACATGGCTCCATTTGAAGCATTGTATGGGCTTCCTTGTCATTCTCCATTATGCTAGGTAGAAATGGGTGAAACTTCACTAGTTGGGTCAAGCCTTGTCCAAGAAACAATGGATAAGATCTAGTTGATTAGAAAGAGGATGGAGACGGCTTAGAGTCATCATAAATCTTATGAAGATCACCGTCAAAGACGGTTATCGATCGTTGTGGGTGATCATGTCTTCTTGAGGATCCCTCCTAGGCTTGGACATTATCATTTTGAGAAGAAAGGAAAGTTATCTTCTTGATACATTGGCCCTTTCGAGATTATGGAACGGGTTGGAGAGGTGGCATATCGGTTGGAATTACCACCATAGTTTAGCTTAGTGCATAATGCGTTCCATGTATCCCAGTTGAAGAGTATCACCCTGGTCTTGACTATGTGATCAGATGGGATCACGTTGACCTAGAACCAGATGCATCATTGGTATATATCCTAGTGTGGATCATTGATAGACAATATAAAGTCTTGTGTGGGAAAAGCATTGGCCTAGTGCAGGTTTTATGGCAACGTGGTTAGATTCAGGAAGAGACTTGGGAATGTGAGAAGGAAATGAAAGAGCAGTGGCCGGAACTCTTTTTGTCCAGAGAGGGTTTTCTACTTTCTGAGTTTGGAAAGACTAATGGTGGGTAGAATGTAGTACCCCCAATTTCGGGTACATAACCATTTCCTCGTGTTTTTTTAAATGGTGTGTCTTTGATTGGGTTTCCATAAAATAGAGAGTTTTCATAAAATAGAGAGTTTCCATAATATAGAGAGTTTCCATAAAGTTGGGTGTTTCCATAATGTTGGTTGTCTCCATAAATTGGTTTGTTTCCATAAAGTGTGGTGTTTCCATAAAATGGGTTGTTTCCATAAAGTGGGTTGTTTCCATAAAGTGGGGTGTTTCCATAAAGTGGGGTGTTTCCATAAAGTGGGGTGTTTCCATAGAAGAAAATGTTTCCATAAAAAAATATTTTTCCATAAAAAGGGTAAAGGTGAATGATGTGAGAGTTTGGGGGTTTTATAAGGAGTTTTGGGACCAAAATTAAGGTCACACAATCCATACACGGTTGGCCCAAACCGTGTGGTCAAACTATGCGCAAAGGTCACAACTAGATCCTATTCTCTAGGAGCTTACTCATTTTTTATCTATATTTTTTTTGCTTCAAAACGCCCCTATTTCAAAATTTCTCTCCCTATAAGGATGGATAACCCTCCCCACCCGAGTTGGAGCCAACCTAGAGCCATCCCTTGGTGATTTCAAGACCGATTCTTGGGGTAAGTGTCGATCTTCTTAGTTCTTTTCCGTTTTATACAAACTCCTCCTTCTCTCCTTCTCATTTTCTTAGATATACACCTCTTGTGGGTAGATATAAGTTTTTTAACATCAATAAATTCTAAATATTGTGGTTTTTATGATATAGTAATAGATCTAAGCTACTTTCTTGGAATATTGATCCGATTCTTGAGGTATGTCACCATTCTTTCCTGATTTGTCACGTTTTCTTTGATCTGGTTAGATCTACTTCTCCAACCTCCATTATTTCTCATATATGAATCTATAGTGGGTATATATATGTTTTTTTATTCCAAATAATTTAATTTTGAGTCATTATCTTTCTAGGATAAGATAACTAAGGTCATTCTTGGAGAATCGACCCGCCTTCTTGTGCATTCTTCGTCTATTGTTGAGTTTCGTCAAAACCTTTGAGGTAGGTGGCTTCAATATGAACTCCTCTCTCTATAATTGATTAAATTAGTTTAAAATTTGTTTATTTGGATGGTATTTATTGTGAAAAGCATGTAATAAATATTTTTCAGTGATGATTTATGGTTTTAGTGAAATTGTGAAATCTTGGTAAATTGATGTGCAAAGTGATTTAGCCTCTTGAATTTAAAATGATGATTTTAAATTATTGATTTGTTGGAATTGTTAAATGGTTTGATGAAAATTTGGTTTTCAATAAAAAGGGTGTTTTGTTGAAATGTTTTGGTATTGAAATGACCTTTATGGAATATAGTTTCAATAAAAAGGGTGTTTTTTTAATAAGGTGTTTTGGTATGATCATTGGGAATATTGGTGTGTGAGTTCATATTGTATTTCTGGGTCTTGGTTGAAATATGACCTTGTTATCAGTTACAAATGTTAAATTTAACATAGGATATAAATTTCATATTGCATATATGGGGCTTAGTTTAAAAATGACCTTGTGCTCGATGCCAAAGGGTTAATGGAACATGGGAAACAATTACCTTGTGACGACTTGGTAGATCGATGAGAAACCACTCATGAGTATGGAACTTTCATAATGTAGTATTCATGGTTGGTTTCATGAGTTTTTTAAAGGTTTGGGTATGCCAAAAAGGGATATTGTTAAATGGTTTTAAAGATTGTTTAGTTATTTTTATGGAAAAATACCTTGTTGGGAAAATTGGTTTCAATTTCACTTGTATGTGTTTGGTAATGAATGGTTTTAGAAACTTGTTTATATTTAGTTATAAATTGTTTTTGAGAAATTTTTCTATATAAAATATTTTATACAATTGTTTATAACTCTTTTATCCTAGTGTCTTGAGTAGGGAAGTTATTAGAGAAAACCTACTGAGTTTTATACTCACCCCTACTTTGGCACTTTGGTACTTTTTCAGATGCCATATTCTGGGACAGGGGAAAAGGTAATATTTCCCACATTTTTAGAACTATCTCATGATGTTTGGGATGTTTAGAGATTTTGGATCTTGGAGCTTGTGGAGCATGGAGTCTTGTATTCTTTTGAGAGTCTTGTTTCATTTATCTGTTGTGTACTTTGATACTTGGTTATTCTTCTGTTGTTACATACTTTGATGTGGTTTTGAGATACATTAAGTTGTTGAGTTGTCTTTAATTTTTTCATGCATCATATAGTGAATGTTTGGTTATGGTTGGTTGGTTTATCGATTTATTTTTTAAAAGGTAAATCATCCCCCCCACTTGTATTTGAAACCCTTCAGCATTTATTTCCAGCCTTTGGCATCTTGGGGATGTCACTTAAGGCTTAGTAATGACTCATTGTACTCTCAAGCTAATGAGAATTGACGGGTTATTACATTTTAGATCAATTTAAAGGATGGAACTGGATGAGGAGAGTTCTAATAACCTAAGGTAGGTGGTCTAGAAATTTTCCCTAAAAGTTCAAGTGTTTTCATAGTATTTTATAATGTGATAATCCATACTTTTCCAGATGTTTCCTTAAAATGTGTTTTACCTCTTAAATTAATTATACCTTGTTATGGAACTATCTTAAACCCTTATTAAATTTTTATAGGTTTCATACCTCTTGGATACCACCACTTTTTGTGTGTTGAATGAATTCCCCTCCTTGATTTAATTTTTTAATTCAACCAACCACCGTCTAAGTGATTTGGCTTGAAATTTAAATCGATTTTCCGCACTTATAAATTAAATGGTTATATTTAATTAGATGAAATGGGTGGAAAGGAAACTCCATGTGTTATTATTTTATATGAATAGATTACATAAAATGTGATACCCATGGATTGATTGGGTGTAGTGAATATAAATAATTTAAATGGAAATATCTTATGATTATTATTAATATGCCTTGGTTATTGGTTGGTGAATAGTGGTTAAGGGTTATGTTGAGCATGGTATTTCATGCTCCTTTACATTGGGTGATGGGAATTATGTCTCACACCATTTACTCCATTTGGGTGATGGGAATAAAATTCCATGTTCCCTTTCTTAGGGTGTTGGGCATGAAGACTCACCCCACTATCTTGAGTGACAATCATTAAATCTCACATTCATATGATATTCAGGTCTAGTACCCTTGCTAGAGCCCTTGACTTATTAGACTAGTTATGGACACCTGAGTTACACCCTGGGTCCAGTTAGCACCTAGTATCCATGTATATTCCTATATATGTTCTTACATATTTATTGTATATACATGTATACGTATTATATATATATATGATATTATATATATTTATATATATATGACAATATATATATATATATAATCAACTAATCAGGCATATACATCCTATACTGAAGCAAGTAGAGCCATCCAGGTGTCCTATAAGGACCTGAGCTAGCTGGTATTTATTTTTCAGCATTATTTATTATCTGATATTCCTACACACTAATACGCTATGCCATGAAATCATTTTTTATATGACCATGCCTATGGATTTTCTTTATTATTACTGCTTGTATATTTCCTATTCATATATGATTTATTACGGTATCTATTTTTCTCAGTTTTGTTGGTTATTTTATATGGTTCCTATGTTGATTATATTTATTTATATATGTTTTACCACTCTAATATGAGGTTATAGTCTCCCGACTATACCACCTTATTCCATCACTACTATTTTGAAACCACTGGTGTATAGGGAGGCACTCTTGAGGCCATGTGATCCACCGGTTCAAGGCACCATCTTAGTAGCTCCCTAGTCAGTACATTACAAAGTGGTACCAGAGCTCTTTTCCATTTGTCTTATTATTTGGGTATTATATAGGATAATAGGATGTAATGGAATTTGGTAATGAACTTGTTCCTAGTATTAGCTAACCCATGTATAAGGTAAACCCAAATTATCTTGGATGGGTTATTGTTGTTATTGGATTATGCCTGTTATAGTTGATACGAGTTCACTATTGAGGGAAACACATGATTTTTGATATTATTATTATTATTATTATTATTATTATTATCTTGGAAATTATCCTTGTCCTGTTACTGTAGGGAGACACTTGAGAATTCATCATCATAGGGACTTTTGGACTTAAATTCCATGCATTTTTTCATGTCATGTTTAATTTTTGCGTGAATTGCCTACTGCATATAGTCAGTTCCTAGATTATTATATATGTAAATGTGCTAACATTTATTTAAGGTATGAATAATTTGATTAATTGAAGTTAAAAAATCAATCTAAATAGCATTTTCCTACATAGATTGATGATGACACCTTAATTGGCCAATTATACCATATTGTGGGTTCTAGACCTACGGGTTCTATGGACTTAAATATTATTTGATTGGATTTCTTGAATGCCTATATAAATTTATGAACTAAGTACTTATATAAATTCAAAATGGTAATTTATTTAATCAATTCATTTGATATGACCTATTACATCCTGATGTCAGATGTAAGGTCTGTGTCACAGTTATATGACATGTCAATTACAATTTTTAAGGAGTGTGACTTCTATAAATTGGTAATAGAGACGCAACTAAATATATTGTGATATATATATATATAAGAGAATATTAACTTAAATGAAATTAAACATTTAAATTAAATTATTACTACTAAATGGGATGCCAATTTTAAAGTAAATGGAATTTTTTTCTATACCTTTCAATGAAACCCCATATACTAAAACCTCTATGGTCTGATATGAGACCTAGACCAAAAAATGACCTTTTAGTGGGTAGTTGGGGGTGTATCTTATGGTTCTTACAGCCTAATATGGTTTTCATTTACCACATAGACTTGGATTTTGGAGCATTATATAGGTATGACCTTTTCCATGGGAAGGCTATGTACTTGTCCTATTATTTATATGTGATCTTTTCAATTGTTAAATTAATTTATGAGGCATACATTTGGCATTGTATAATCATTCCACTATGAAATCCCCAATTTGTATGCCATGAAGGCGGTGACGACCATCCTATAGATATGGTGGTCCCTGATCTATTAGTGGTACCTCCCATACTACCACTGATGGAACCACTTTCTATTCTAGACATGGGCACTGATTCTCAGTTTTGGGAGGGTTTCCTTCATATGATGCAGTCTATGCAAGGTGTTTCTTAACCTTCCCCGATAATGTTAGAGTTAAATCTAGAGTTATATAAGCATCCTCCTCCCACTTTCTCAGGGTATGGTGGACCACATGCTATAGATTCATGGCTAGAGGTCATGATTTCTATATTCGAGCATCTAGAGATGCGGGTCAAGATCACAGCTTATATACTACACAATTCTACCAAGCAATAGTGGAATGTCATTACCCAAGAATATAGACATTGGGATATGGTCTAGAGGGACATATAAATGGTCTTCTATGATTACTTCTTCCCAAAAACATTAAAGGATGATTGGGCTATAGTTTCATGAACTTCCAGCAAAGATCTATGTATATAATGGAGTATTCTTCTCATTTTAATAAGTTTTAGTGATTTGTGCCAACCTTATCAAGTGGTGAGCTCATGACTATGAGGATATTTGAGGATGGGTTGGTATACACCATCTGATCATAGGTTAATGTGTTCTTGTTAAACATTATTTCATAGATATTCAACAAGGCACTCGTTACTAAGTGGAATATGAAGGAAGTTGGTGGTGTGTTCCAGGGTGATTCATCACCCAGACCTAGAAGTATTTCTTATAGAGGACAGAAGCTTCTCATTTAGGTTTATCATGGGGGTAACAGTAGTCAAACATCTTGTACTAATAGCTTCCTTCTATGTCACTGGTGTGGGAATATAGGACACATGATACCCCAATGTATACGAGATCCAATTAAGTACAGAAGATGTGGAAGGATGGGTCATATCTAGCACTTTTTTAGGACCTTACCAAAAGTGCCTAGCGATAGGGGATCTATGTCGAATCCATGTTCTAGAGTGGGGCCAATATTATCTCTCCATGTAGGTAGCTGGAATACCACCAGCCACTTAGGATGAGTTGGTGGTCAAGGCATAGGGAATGAGACTCAGGAATTACAATGCCAACAGATCAGTCTTTCTTAGGTCAGTCAGTTTGTGACTTAGGGTCATGGTATGGGACACTTACATGAATTGAAACCTATGATGGAGGAGAAAAGTGTCATAACTTCTACTATTCAAGGTACTATTCTAGTATCCTCTACTTTAGTGTCTTCTTTATTTGATACAGGTTCATCACACTCTTTTATATCTGTGGAAATTCTAGAGATTATGGGCCTTGAGATAGAGTACTTATATAGTGTAATGAAACTCGATATTTCATTGGTTATATGATTAGAGAGCGTTCTTCAATTTAAGGAAAGGTGAATATATTTTTTTGTGGAATATTTTCATCCTTGACATTATAAGGTTTTATGTAAGTCTCGGGATGGATTGGTTAGTTCCCTATCAAAACCACATTGATTGTTACCACTAAAGGGTGAAGTTTACATCACCATAGGTCAGTATACCTATCCATGAGGGAGAATGGGTTTTCCATGAATCTCAATATATACCTGAGCATGAGGGGATGGGTAGAGTGACAGATCAAATATTTAGTTTTTTCTTGGATGTTCAAGGGTTACGATCTATTGTTTTCCCTCCTATGGTGGGTCTTTTTAGGGATTTCTTCCCTAGTAACTTTTTTAGGATACCTCTAGTGAAAGAGGTAGAATTCACCATTGATCTAGTTCTTGGAGGGGAAGTAATTTCTATTTCTTCTTATAAGATAGAAACTATAGAGATTCAAGAGCTCAAGAATCAATTGGAGGCCTTGGAAGCCAAATGTTTTATTTGACCTAGTGCCTCTCCATGGGGTTCACCGGTCCATTTTTTTTAAGAAGGCGGGCATTGTCCTCAGGCTTTGTATGGATTAATGACAGTTGAACCAGATCACGGTTAAGATTTGGTATCCAATACCTTTAATAGAATACCTATTTGATCAAATCCTAGGAGCATGGGTGTTCTCAAAGATTTATTTGAGGTTGGGCTACCATCAGGTGTATGTTAGTCCTTCAAACATACCACATATGTATTTTTGAAGTTTTTACAATTTATAAGAGTACCTGATATTATTTTTCGGTCTCAAGAACATGATAGCTATTTTCATGGCCCTAATGAATCGGTTTTTACAACCATATCTGGATTTATTTGTGGTAGTATTTATGGAAGACATCTTGGTTTATTCTAGAACTCAACAAGACCATGTACACCATCTTGAGATCATGTTTAATACACTTATAGAGCATCATATTTACAAAAAAATATCACAAAATTACAATTTTTTATTGATAAATTCCACTTCTTGGGTCACATCATCTTAGAGTCGGGAGTATTAGTAGACCTAGAGAAGGTGAGAATTGTATTTTTCTGGGAGAATCTTAAAAAATTATTTGATATACGAAGTTACTTAGGTCTAGATAGGTATTATAGAAGATTCATTTAGGATTTATCATGCCTAGAAGTGCCTCTTATAGGATTGACTAAGAAAAGTGTGAAGTTCGTATGGTTATAATCTTGTAAAAGATCCTTTTAGGAGTTTAAGGGAAGGTTGACTTCAGTGTCAATCCTAATTCTCCCAGATCTTGGTATGAGCTATACAGTTTATTATGATGCATCAGGTATTGAGTTGGGAGCATTTATAATGTAGGATGAGTGATTATTATCATATGGGTCTCACCAGATGAGGCCTCATGAGAAAAATTACCTAATGCATGGCCTCAAGCAAGCTATTTTTGTTCATGATTTATGGTGTTTGAGACATTATTTACTTGGAGAGAATTTTTTAGTATTCAATGATCAAAAAATCCTCAATTATATCTTTAAATAGTGTTATCTAAATATCAGGTAGCATGGATGGGTTGAATACCTACAATAATTTGATTTCAAACTTTCTTATACACCTAGGAAAGGCAATATAGTATCTGATGATCTGATCCGGAATACTCATATTCAAGTAGTTTAAGAGTCCAGTGGTGAGTGGTAGCTTATGGACTTATTTTTAAAGATTCATATTGAGGTTCAGGAGGATGATGGATAGAATATACTTTCAGCTTTACCAGTAAACTCTACCCTTCTAGAATGGGTAAAGATGAGGTAGCTTTCAGATCATGTGGGATTATTCCTAGGAGAAAGTATCTCAGCTAAGGATGCATCACCGGGTTGGAGCATGGATGAGGATGAGATATCATGCATACATGGGAATTCATGGGTCCCGATAGACATTTGAGAGGATTTGATGTGGGAATCTCATGCCTCGGTATGGACGGTACATCCCGTTGTTACCAAGATGTATCGAGACTTACATCACCAGTATTGGTGGCCTGTAATGAAATGAGATATATTTGTATTTATCACTCAGTGTTCCACCTATCAACAAGTGAATGTAGAATATTAGTGATTGGTATGAGTTTTATAGTCATTTTCCATTCCTGAGTGGAAATGGGATGATGTCTCAGTGGACTTTGTGACATGTTTTCCTAGATTACATTGAGTCAATGATATAGTTTGGGTATTTATTGATCATTTGAAAAAGCTAGAACACTTATTATTTATTTGAGAGACCTTCTTAGTCAATGATCTAGGGAGGATATATGTCAGGGAGGTAGTATGTCTTCATGGATCTCTATGTTTTATTATATATGAAAAAAATGCTCATTTTACATCTCTATTCTAGCAGGGCTTTTCGAAGGCATTGGGTACATGGGTGCTTCTAAGCATGGACTATCATCCTTAGACCGATGGGCAGACAGAGCATACGATTTAGGTGTTATAGTACATTTCTCATGCATGTGTCCATTACTTTAGGGGTTCTTGAGAAAAATATATACTCCTAGTTGAGTTTTCATACAATAATAAATTTCAGGATACCATCCATATAGATCCTTATGATGCCTTATATTATTGGCTATGTAGATCACCTCTATGTTGATTTGAGGATGGGGAGGTATATTTTCTTGGACTATATCTTATTCAGGAGACTTCATATCAAGTTCATATGTTCTTGAAGTTCATGTTGATAACTCATTCCATGTAGCAATATTATGCTAACCGTCATTGATGTCATCTTGAGTTCAAGGTTGGGGATTTGGTTTTCATGCATGTTTCACCTAGGTTAGGCCAGTGAAGGATCGAAAAGAAAGTCAAACTAGCTCCTAAGTTCATTGTACCCTTTAAGGTTTTGGATCGAATCAAGCTAGTAGCTTATCAGATAGAACTTCATCATAGATACTAGTCAATGCATGAGATTTTTCATTTGTATCGACTCCAACAGTATTATCTAGACCTGAAACATGTTTTAGATCCTAAGGAGGTTGAGTTAGATGTGGATGCTTCCTTTGAGGATTTCCCAATGCGTATTGTGGATTAGAGTGTGATGAATCTATGAGGTAGGTTAGTTCCTTTATTATGGATTCTATGGAACCACGGATGAGTTCAGGATGAGACCTAATAGTGGTAAGTTGACATACGATCCTAGTGGATGGATATTTTCTCATATGATTCCTTATTACCCTCAAAATTCCAACTCAGGGATGAGTTACTTTCAGGAGGGGAGGTTGTAATGATCCAAATTTTTACAAAGTTATGGATCATTGTTTCCTCATTGTAAATTATTTTTTTATCTTTTTAAATGTTCCCTAAGGCCTAATTAATGTCTCAGAAGTGTCTAGGGATTGTTTTAATCCCAAAGCTCTGGAAATTGGAGAAACAAATTAGGACATATAGTTACTTCTAACCATGAGACTCAACCATAAATGGCACTCAGTACAAAATAGGAGGCTGCACAGTTTTCCCTAACCATGCAATCTAGGCCTCACACCAGTGTATATGCTGCAGACTTTTTAACAGATGCATTTCACATGAATTTCATAAGTTTAGACAAACTGTGCACCTAGCCCATGCGAGGGAGGTTATTGGGAAGTGCTAGTAACATGGTTGGTGCTTAGTTTGGACAACTGTGTGTCCAAACCATGTGACCCATTACATGAAGTGGATTTTACCATTTTTTCCCTAAAGTGTTTTTAACCTCCTACCTTATTTTCTTTTCTCTTCTATTAGTGTTTCAACCCTCTTTTCTCTCCTGTGTGCTCTCCCTCTTCTATAGTTAGGGATTTGGATAATTCCCTCACCTGAACTTCATTTTCATCACCATCAGAAGCATTGGATATACAATGGTAAGCTCTCCAATCCTCTTTATTTTTTATTATTTTATCTTCTCATATCTTGCGCTATTTTGGTGCAAGATCATATGCCCTATTTTCAGGTCACTGGTTTGTTCTTCTAATTTATCCCATTATATCTTGACTCAAAGGATAAAACTGGATGAGGATAGTGCTACAAACCTAAGGTATGTGGTCTAGAAACTTTCCCTAAAAGTTTAGGTGTTTTCATAATATTTTATAATGTGCCACACACCGTACTTTTCTACATGTTACCTTAAAATGTGTCTTCCCTATTAAATTAATTGTACCATGTTATGGAACTCTCGTAGACCCGTATTAAATTGTTATAGGTTTTCTAACTCTTGGATACCACCCATTTGGGTGTGTTTAATGAATTTACATCCTTGAGTTAAATGTTTAATTAACCCAACCACTATCTAAGTGATCTAGCTTGATCTTTAAATTTATTTTACTTGTTTATAAATTAAATGGTTAAAATAAATTAGATGAAATGGGTGGCAAGGCCATTCCATGTGTTATACTTTTATATAAATGGATATCTTAAAACTTGATACCCATGGATTGATTGGGTGGAGTGAATATAAATTCTTTAAATGGAAATTTCTTATGATTATTATTAATAGGTCATGATGTCTCACATAGTTTACTCTATTTGGGTGATGGACATGACGTTCCATGTTCCCTTGCTTCAGGTGTTAGGCATGAAAACTCACCCCCACTATCTCAAGTGATGAGCATAACATCTCGTATTCATATGAAATTTAGGTATAGTACCCTTATTGGATCCCTTGGCTCATTAAACTAGTTATGGATGCCTGAGTTATGCCCCAGGTCCATCTAGCACCTAGTATCCATATATATTCCTATATATGTTCTTAAATATATAGTTTATATACATGTATACATTATATATATATATATATATGACTACATATATATGGTAAAATTATCATACATATATCATCCTACGCTGAAGCAGGTAGAGCCATTCAGGTGTCCTATAGGAACCTAAGTCGGCTGGTATTTATTTTTTTATCATTGTTTACTATCTGATATACTTGCACACTACTATTCTCTGTACACTGACTGGATTATTCTAGACATCATTGTTGGTGTCCTACTGAGTTTATCTCACACCCTACTTGGTTTTCCTTTACACCCAAGTAGAATTAATTTATGTAGGTGTGGATAAGGGCAAGTGCCCTTTCAGGGATGCTTGATCTATTTATCTTAAATCATGGAGCATGGGAGTAGATGATCAAGCATATACTTATGATGTTGGGGGAGATGTATTTTAGTCTTTTATACCTTTTTATAGCATGTTGTATATGTTTTTCCCCCATATTCCTTTTTTTCCATTAGCATTCCATGACATCATTTTGTATATAACTCAACCTATGGATTTTGATTATTATTACTGCTTAGATATTTCTTATTTTATTGTTCTTTATTACGGTATTTTTTTCCACTATGTTTTTGGTTATTTTATATTATTTCTCTATTTATTATATCTATTTATATCTATTGTGCCACTCTGATTTGAGAGTATAGTCTCCCCATCATATAATCGTATACTCTCACTACTAGTCAGCAGTCTCTAGCGTATGGGGAGGTGGACATGTGACCTACCAGCTTGGGGCATCATCTTAGTGTCTCCCGGGTCAGGATGTTATAGTAAATATTACTAATTTATGTTTATTATTATTAATTATGATTAATTACTACAAATTATATGTAATTATTACCAATTATTACTAATGTTTGGTATTTATTACTAATTATTACTATTTATTACTAATTATCGGTAATTTTTACTAATTATTACTAATTTTTTACTAATTATTACTAATTATTGGTATTAATTATTAATTATTACTAATTATTGGTAATTATTACGAATTATTGTTAATTATTATGGATTATTGGTAATTATTGCTAATTATTGTTAATTAATCGTAATTATTACTAATTTTTACTAACTATTGGTATTTATTACTAATTATTACTAATTATTGGTAATTATTACTAATTTTTACTAATTTTTACTAATTATTACTAATTATTGATAATTATTGCTAATTATTACTAATTATTGATAATTATTAATAATTATTACAAATTATCGGTAATTATAACTAATTATTACGAATTATTTTTAATTATTACAAATCATTGCTAATTATTGTTAATAATTACTAATTACTTATAATTATTATAAATTATTACAAATTATCAATAATTATTATTAATTATTACCAATTTTTGTAGATTATTACCAATTATTGGTAATCGTTTTTAATTATTACTAATTTTTGTTAATTTTTACAAATTGTTACTGATTTTTGTTAATTATTTTTAATTATTACTAATTATTGGTAATTATTTTTTTTTTATTAATTATTACTAATTATTATTATTCATCGTTAATTATTACTAATTATTGTTATTTGTTACTAATTATTTACTAATTAATACTAATTATTAACTAATTACTATTAATTATTAATAATTATTGATAATTATTATTAATTGGTTCTAATTATCTATAATTAATATCAATTACTATTAATTTCTATTAATTATTCCTAAATATTACTGATATAAAATAATGTAAATAAAATAAAATTAAATAATTTTGAAATAAATCTCTTAAAAATGACACTTTACAGGGATGAAAACATTGATTCAATCCTGAAGGCGTCTCTATGGAAATTCTCTATTAAAATCAAAACTTATACGGAGAGAAACCTGAGAGAATCCAAAAGAGAAGTTTAGAACTTTTGATGGAAAATAGGGGGGCTTATATAGGTTAGCTTATTTGCAATAAATTATTTTTGATGGAATCTCTATTACAAATACTATTACTTGCAATGGGTTCCATCGCAAATAGTTCCACTTACAGTGATAATCCAAATAGAATTTTCAATAGATTTGGTTGCCCATCTCAAATGGTACCCACCATAAATACCTATTTTTTACTCTATCGGTAAAGTGTTTGTGAAGGAATGCTTAATTCCTTCACAAATTCTATTATTTTGTGATCGAATTTTTTTTCAATTCACAATTTTTTGCAATGGGAGAGGTTCTCGTCACAAAAAAACATTATTTGTGATGGAATTCCAAATTCCATCGCAAATAACTCTTTCGTGTGTTTTAGAAGATAGTTGTTCCAAAACCTTTTGCGACGGGACTCATGTCCCATCATAAATGATAACAAATTTATGGTTATTGGTGATGCATTAAGTTTCCCATCATAAATAATCAGTCATTTCCTATTATTTATGACGATATCCTCCCTCGTCGTAAATTACCCATTGCAATTATTGACTTTTCCTGTAATGTAAACCTAAAATGGATCCTCTACATAACCCCCTATATAATTAATTCCCTGGGTTTAGTTTCATGAACCTAGAGGATGAAGAGGGTGGAGAGGGATAACCTCGGTTTTGAGTGCATTGGTGGATGATCGTGAAATCATGGATCAATGATCGTAGTACCGCTGATTTTTTTATCATCGATAGAGTTCTTGCGTCTCACCAATAACAATGATGTGGAATCTTTCTTCATCAGTGATCAATCCAACCCGAGGTAGGATGCTTATTTTTATGGTTTAATTCACCATTCTTGATTATTGAGATGAATGTGAATTAATTCATTTTAAATTAATTTATGGATCGTTCTTCATCGGTTTGTCCAATATTTTTTTCCTCTTCTTAGAATTATGAATTTGTGATTTGTTCTTCATTGAATTTATTGATTTTAGAATTTAACTCATTCTTTGGATTTCGATGATGATGGAAAAAATGAACATGACATTCATTTGATTATCACTTTTGTGTTTTGTTCCTTTCTCCCTCTGTTCTTCAACGTTCATTATCAGTGTTCTGATTGGCCAAAGATTCAATGAAATTTGGGTAACCAATCATTGTGCATCATTATTTAGTGCAAAAGATCATGGTTATAAGTTCAGTTTTTGGGATTTGGAGACTTGACAGAGGAGTGATGGCGATGATGAGAATCCAACAATGGTTTGGTTGATGGGGAATCCATGATCTGGATTGAGAAACTATATTTGGAGGTGCAATGATGAGCGATTATGAGCTAGGAGTGTCTAGAATTAGAGAATCTATAATGATGATGATCCAGTGATGGAGTGGTTGATGGAGATTTCATTACCCGAGCCATGTGGGTGATTTGGGATGGTGTCAATGGTGATTTTTTATCATTAGATGGCTAAAATTTGGCTACAAGGGACATTGAGGTCTAGTCAACTTTGGATCTGGGATTTATGGTCACAGATCATGATAGAATTGAAGGTGTCGATGATGCGAGTAAGATTGACTAAAATGGCTGGAGTTTATGTGAAATTCCAGAATACACGATGTGTAATTTAGAAGAACACATGTCATGTGGACCCCTCTATATGATGAATAGGGTTTACACAGTGAAAAAAAATATCACACACCATGTGTTCCTTATCCAGCCAACTCATTATATACAGGGTGTACACACCCGGGAGGCCATGTGACCCCACACATCGTGTGTGATGAGGTACACTCTGTGTACTTTGGAAAGTGAATGGTCTTGGGAAGGCGACACATGCCAAGTGTTGTCCTAACCTCTACACGTATGTGTTTTAACCACACGTTGTGTATATAGGTAGGTACATGTCATGTGAGACAGAAGAACGTGGGAAATGTCAGATTCATTGAGAAACATGGTGTACCTTATGGGACACATCATGTGATCTATCTATGGTAGGTTAGAGCACTTTTCCTTCTCAATATAGCTATGGTATGAGCTTGGGTGAGTTCCCTTAAACCCTATCAATTTGGATGTGTTCCCTTGGTCCATCCCTAAGAGGATACAGTGAGGTGTCTCATCCTGAGCTTAGGGTAAGAGATCCCCTCTATGAGTTAGTTATGTATAGAGCCAGGTATCCCTTTGTGTGGCCTAAGGTGTGATCCTCTATCATTATTCCCTAGGTTGGGTCAGGTATCATATTTCCAACATCCATGGAATGTGATCCCCTTCTTGGTGGGTTAATCCAGTTAGGGTTAGGTATCCCCCATAGGCCCTAAGTATGATCCCCTATCGGTGTATCAACATAAGTTGCATTTTGATGAGGTATAATCTAATCAAGTGATTATCTCATAAGAGACCCCTCAATTCCTTTATGTTTCTACAGGGTAAGACCCAATGGGTATGTCCTCACAGATGAGTGTCATTGGTATAAAGAGACCTGATGAGTGATTTCTCTCATTTTGAATGTTAACTTTGAGCCTCTAGTGTAATCCTAGGCTGGAAGTGAGGACGTGACCTCACCATGAGCCTTAGAGTATTACTTTGATCATATCTGTGTTATCTTGTTTATTCCTTTAACTTTTGTAATCTAGAGTTGACTCTATCTATCTCTATTACTATCTCTATCTCTCTATTTCTCTATCTCTCTCTATTTTATGCTTTGTGGTTGGTGATTTTGGGATGTCCAACATGGTATGTTTACACTCAACCTTGCATGGACTCTCCCTAAACATGTCATGTCTTATGAAGATGATAGACCTTTTGATGGAGTCGTAAGAGGAACAAGAGAAATTGGATCTTAGTTATGCTAGACAGACCTTTTGACAGTAGTCCCCCTTTTTATGTTAGCATATTGGACTGTTTTTTAGTTTTAGTGGTCTTGTGTTTGTCCCTTTTTCTTTTCCATACATTTTTTCATACTCTGATTTGGGATTAGTTGTTATGCATACATTTACAGTATCATTTGGTTATCTTTTTTTCATTATACACTACTACAAAACAGGTCTTTAATAGTGTTGGCATTTATTAGTGCTAGAAAAAAACTTTGATAAAGAGAATCTTTTATCAATGATTTTTTTTAGTACTAATAAAAGGTACCATTTTTCAGCACTTTTTTTAGTGCTATTAAAGGGTGCCCTTTATCAGTGTTTTATTTTTAGTGTTGATAAAGGGTGCCCATTATCAGCGCTTTATTTTTAGCGCTGATAAAGAGTACCTTTTATCAACACTTTTTTTAGCGCCCATAAAGGGATCCTTTATCAGTGCTTTTTTAGCACCCATAAAGATCCATAAATAAATAATAAATAAGAAAGAGTTTATTAAAAAAATATTAAAATTTTTATTAATTAAATAATTAATGATAAGAATGAATAAATTTATTACACTATATATAAATTATAAATAATAATAAATAGTGCATATTAAATATATAGATATATGTAAAATGAAAATTAAAGAAATAAAAATTAAAAATAAGTAAATTGAGAAAAATATTAAACATTTTATTAATTAAATAATTATTGATAATGTTAATAAATAATATATATTAAATATATATATATATATGGTTGTATATAAATATGATTTATATAATATAAAATATTTATGTTTTACATTAAATAGTAATATATTTATTGAATAATGATTTATAATTTAAAAATTAATGTGAATTAAAAATACTGACTAATTGCATTGAGTAATAGACATAATTGAATATCGTTTGACTTTTCAATTTAACATAAATCACAATGTGTGTTATATTGACTACACATATACGTAATCAATGCATTTTTATATACAATTCACACACGCAAATATTTATGTAATTAATGAAATCTTATATAGAAACAAATACACCTAATATTTATGTAATTTATTCAAATTTTAGTATTTATTTTAGAATTTAATTATAACATGATACATTTAATATATCACGTCTTTAATTGTAGTAAATTTTATTTATTTATTTTTAATTTTATTACAGTCAGGTATTGATTCATTTTTAATATTTTTTATTTTTTTGGGAATTTAATCAATTTCTGTTATTTATTTTTTATATATATTTATTTACTATGTTTTAATATTTTGAATATGTATTCATATTTATTTAAATATATATCCATGTTTTTTTAATAATTTATATTTAATTAATAAAACTTATCAATTTTTTAAATATTGTTAAAGTGTATTCATTTTTAATTATTCAATTTCACACATTTTTAACATGCATGCACTTAATATTAAATATTCATTAATAATGTTAAAAAAATATTTGTAAAAAAATATTTATAAATGTATATTTACTATATTTATACATTTATATATTTATAATTATAAATAAATAAATATTATTTTTTAAAAAATATTTATATAATTATAAATAAATAATTATATATATTTAAATAAGTATAAAATTATAATATATTTATTTAAATAATGAATATATTTACTATAATTATATTTATATATATTTATTATATATATATATAATTATATAATTATATAATTATATAAATATTATTTTAAAAAAAATATTTATATAATTATAAATAAATAATTATATATTTAAATGACTATAAAATTATAATAAATATATTTAAATAAAAAAAATATTTACTATATTTATATTTATATATATTTATTAAATATGTATATTATTATATAAATATATTTACAAAAAAATTATTTATAATTATAATTATAAATCCTTTATCAACGCTTATTACTTAAGTACTAATAAAAGAAATATTTATCAATGTTTTTTAGCACTGATAAAGATGACTTTTATCGGTACTAATTAATTTAGCGCTGATAAAAGAGATATTTATCATGGCTTTTTTGGAAGCACTGATAAAAGTGTCCTGATCTATTTAAATAACTTTAACCAGTCACAAACATGATGTGATATCTGAAGCTTTCCACGGAAGTCATCCTCTGCTAGCACTCCTCCTCAATGAATCGAAGCTTGAATCAAGGCTCGAATCAAGGATCGAACAATTTGAAGGCTCAAATCCAAGTCTCTAAAGATTCAACGGTCAAATCAATCCAAGGCTCAAATGTTTTCCAGGTTTTTGATATCTCTATTTTCTCTCGAACGATTCAAAGATCCAATCCATGGTGTCTTATTCTCTCCTCCTTCTCCTCACTCGTTGATTTATTGTTTGGTGATATCTATTTTCATTTTTTTATCATCGTTATTTCTTTATCGTTGGAATATCCATGTGGTCAACAATGTTTATTGGTAATGTTTGGTTGAAAGGCAATAGGACTTTCAAAGCTTGAGTAATAGTTTGGAAGGAGTGTCTATCCAAAACTCTTAGCCTCCTATCTTGAGTTTCCAAATGATGTTGGGAGAAATATTTTAATTTCCAATTATTTTATCCTTCTATTAGAGCTAGGCCATAGACCGTGCACATTCACTATATTTATAGAGTGAAATGGATTTTTATATCCATTTTATTTTTATTTAATTGAACATTTGATGGAGATAAGGATCCTAATCAAGAGTTTCTTCACAATAAGCCTCCGTATTTTTAAGGGAATATGGTCCTAAAGAGATAGAGGATTGGGTGTAGAAAATTGAGAGGATATTTGACACCCTCAATATTTTACCTTCCATTAAGGTGAAATGGGTTGCCTTTATGCTTTAATGTCCTAGCTAAAGATTATATGAGATGAGGGTCCAAGCTAAGTGAAATGAAAATCTAGAATGGAAAGACCAATTTAGGGAAGACCCATATTCTTTCGAACCTTACAATATCTCATCCAGATATTCCAATTAAAACTTGTGATTAAATTGAGAGAGATCTTGCATTTGAAGATTTCTAGTTACATCAAATGTTCACAACCACCTAATAGAGAATATCCAAGAGGAAGTCTCTCTAGGGGCATCACAAGGGTTGTTTCATTTAAATCTATAATTTTTTAAAAATTATTAACAATCTCCCCATTCTAATTAGTAAAAAATATCTATCAATTTTATCTTTGCATCATAAAAACATCTAAACTCACCCTTTTTAAGTTGTTATTTAAATATATCATTATCTAATATGATCAATTTTTCACTACCAAAAATCAATTTCCCCTTTCAAACACAATTACCATAAATTTTTACTGACCCCAAATTAGAATATGGTTCGGCTTGTTTTCTATACCTCTATAAAAATATAGCCATCTTTGAAATGATAACCCACTAATTAATACTTCTTAAAAATAACTTCATTTCCTTCATCACACATTTAATAAACACTATGTATTTTTTACTTTAATCCATCTAAAAATAGATCATTCTTTAATATATTTTTATTTCCAATGTCTATTAAATGAAAAAAAAATTATCTTAAGAGATCAACTATTTCTAAAATAATAAGTACCCTTTGAACTTTTCAAAAATATTTAATTACATCAATTTACCTATCATGTGAGATGCAAAACCAAAATCTAATGTGAAAGGATGCTTTTTTTTGTAAATCCTTTAGTGTGAAATCAATTATAAATTCCTCTTAAATTATATTCTTTTTCATATGATACATTTTTAATAGAGGTAGGACTAGTTTTATTTAGAGGATTTAAAGTATTAAAAGTGGGATTTCTCTTATAAATATAGAATTCATAGAGGCCCCGAAGATTTATATATCATAACATGTCCCCACTGAGACCCCTTTAATCCCAAACAAGAATGTTTATGTCTCCCAAATATCACCTTTAATATTCCATGAGTTAATAATTAGTGTTAATGTTGTAATTACCAAAAATGGGAGGCATTACCCATTTTAGAGAACACAATGTAGTACAACAATCATACTCATCAATTTCATCTTCCGAACAGTTATTATTTCATTTTTTACTTGAGACTCATCCCCCATCTCTTTTATAATGCTTTTACTACTTTGATCATTAGTCATCCCATGGATGACTATTGGAGTATTTCATGAAACATAGGTTCATGTCCACAAGAGATGGAGGATGTGTGTCAAACAAAAAAATGCAATGATAAATGTTCGAGAGGTGATATGATGAGGATGATGGTTGTCTATAACTTTCACCTTTGAATAAATTTAGAGGATAACACCTTCCATATTGGAGTAATTATATTTTTAAATTAAATTATCCATTTTCTTCAAAACATACTGAAATTCTTTAAAATAATCAAATATTGGGTTTCCCTTATTAGAATTATTTATAACTTTCACTTTTGATGATGAATATATTATGTGTATTTATTTATTTATTGTAAAAAATTAATATTTTATGAACCTAATAGGATGGATATTAATCAAAAATGGATGCACGCTAATTATTTGACAAAACAATATAAAGATGGAGTTAAAGGGTTCATTAGGTTTGAAATAGATCATGTATATGACCCTTTTCAAATCCTTTGTCTATTTTTACATTGTTGTTATTAAAGAAAAATTAGTCTAGAAGAGTTGGAAGAACATATGATTTGTCATGAAATATATCAAATCTATAAATTTTGGACTAAACACGGGAAAAAACAAAACATGCACACTGGTTGGGATGATACTATGGCTTATGGATCATTTGATATGAATACCAGTGTAAATTATGATGAATATTTCATGGAAGAAATGAAAATGGAAATTGAAGATAACCTTCATGATTGTCCAAAGTTGTTTGAGAAGTTAAATAGTTATACTAAGAAACCATTGTATATCATTTGTACTAAATTCACAACATTGTCAGCTGTATTAAAGTTATATAATTTGAAATATAGCAATAGATGGAGTGAAATCATCTTTACATAACTAATTTTCCTCCATAATGATATGATACCAGAAGAAAATTAACTACCATGTCGAACATATGATGTGAAAATAATGCTATATTCAATGGGAATGATCCCTAAAAAACATGCTTGTCTAAATGATTTCATATCATTTCTCAAGGAACATGAATCACTCATAAAATGACCTAAGTGTGGCACGAATCGATACAAGAAAAAATGAATCAAGTCCTTAAAAATTTGTATGGTAATTTGTTATCATTCCATGTTTTTTAAGACTATATAGATGTTAGGAAACCACGAGACAATGGATATGACATACAGATACAAGAATTAAATATGTGAAACTACATCATATAATTTATTCTCCTTAGTGGAATAAAATTTATTACAAGTATCTTGAATTTTTAAATGATCCAAGAAAGTTTCATCTTACATTATCTACAGATGGAATAAATCCTTTTTGTGTACAAAGTAGTACTCACGGTACATAGCCCATCGTGTTGATAAATTATAACTTACATCCATGGTTATGCATGAAGCGCAAATAAATTATGTTGTCTCTGTTTATATCTGGACCAAAGAAACCTGGTAATGATATTGATGTCTATTTGGGTCCATTGATTGAAAATCTTAAATTGATGTGGGATAAAGGTGTTATAATGTATGATGCTCATAGAAGGGAAGAATTAACATTGAGGGCCATGTTTTATGGGATGATAAATGAATTACCCACTTATGAAAATTTATCAGCCTATAGCATTAAATGAATTAAGGGGTGTCCTATTTATGAAAAATGTACAAACTTGGTTTGGTTGAAATAATCATCGAATAATTTGTTTTTAGAACATCAGAAATTTTTACCTTAATGACATAAATACTGATCCTAGATGATATAAATTAATTTGAATATCGAATCATCTTTAGTAACGGGAGATCAACTATTCAATAAAATAAAATATATTGTCACTATTTTCAGTAAACCATTTTCAAAAAACCTTATGAAATTAGGTTAGAAGAAGAGATCGATTTTCTTTGAATTGTCATATTGGAATTGTTTGTATGTCAAACATTTTCTTGATGTCATGCATATAGAAAAAAAATCATTTTATAGTGTTATTGGTACTTTACTAAATGTTCCTGGAAAAATAAAATATTGCACTAAGGTTAGGTTGGAGATGATTGACATGGGGATAAGGGAAGAGTTGGCACTGGTGAAGGGTAAAGGGTGAACTTTTCTTACTCCAACATCTTACACTCTATCCAAATAAGAAAAATTGCAATTTTTTCTCTTCATTAATAGTGTAAAAGTTCTCAAGGGTTATTCATCAAATATCAAGAATTTCATGTCAATAAAAAAATTGAAGTTACAAGGACTAAAATTGCATGATTATCATTCTGCACAAAAACTTCCACAGACTTATTCTCCCTAAAAACCTTTTCACCTCAGTAGTTTTGGAATTTACCACTTTCCTTCAAGTTCCCCCCACTTCTCAATCATATAGGTAATATTTATTTTTTCATAGTAAAATCATTTTCTATATAATTAATTCATTGTTTCATATTTATTTTTAATTTATTTCTTTTTAGTATTACTCATATAATAATTTTTTTCTTATGTAGGTGGATTTTTTTGTTCGAGTTGGGGTGGTTTGTTTGAAGCTACTCATGCCCATGAAATATTGGACTTTGATCCTACAATTAAGATAATGAAAACAAGTAAATGTATCAATAATACATACAACCATCATGAAAATATGAATTCATACTGCTTATTTAATTGATTTTTTTATCATTTTATATACTATTTGTAAGTTGATTTCATTATAATTTTTATCTAATACTTATTTAGATTTTTCAAAGATCTATTAGGAATTCATATTTTTTCTTTAAACTGTCTACAACAAGCCACAAAAGAGATAAAATTTTCCTTTCACCAATGTTACCATGCTTTCCATTACCTTTATTTATCAAACTGCCAACACTACATATTGATTTGATGTTCTTATCCAAAAAACCTTTCTCAATGTTGAAAGAAAGAAGAGTATAGGAATCTCATGTGACCATTGTGGTGACATATCATTATATAATGGTCACATGATCTTCCTCTACTCTTTTGGATTTTAACAATGGGGAACATTTTTTAGCTAAGAACATCAAGTAAATATGTAGTGTTGGTAGTTCGACAAATAAAGGCAATAGAAATCATGATAACATTGGAATTTAGGATTTTTTTGAGACTTTAGAAAGTGTAGAAATCGACCTCACCTCAATTCGACATATGGTATGACCGGTATGACTTAAAGTGCTTATTTTTATTTAAAAATGACATTAATTTTGGTAAAAGGGACAAATGGAATACTCAAAACTGAGAAAACATATTCAAATTGTTTTGATACTTTAATAAAATTATCCATAAGTCAGTTTTTATGTGTAGTAATTAGCCTCACCTTAATCCAATACATGATGTGCCAGGTATGACTAAACGTGTTCGTTATCACTTTAAAATCAATATTTTAGTTCAAAAAGTGTCACTCATTGAAAATCGAGAAAATGTGATCGAGTTTTTTTAATAATTTGGGAAATTGATTAATAAATCATTTTTGATGTGTAGTAATTGGTCTCACATAAAACCGATACATGATGTGATCGGTATGTATCAAATTGTGTGTTTCTAGTTTAGAATAACATTTTAGTAAAAAAGACAATTGATATACTCAAAACCAAAAAAATGCATTTTGATTATTTTGATACTTTAGAAAAATGATCAAAAAGTCATTTGAGATGTGTCAGAATCATCTATGCCTCAATTTGAAACACGGTGTGACCGTTATGACTCTAAGTGTGGTTTTTATTTAAAATCAACATCAATTTTAGTAAAAAGGAAAACTAACCTACTCAAAACTGAGAAAACACATTCTTATTATTTTTATAATTTATGAAAATGACCCATAAGTCATTTTTGATGTGTAGGAATCATCCTCACCTTAATATGATCCAGTATGTTCTTGGTATGACTCAAAGTGTTCGTTATCAATTTAAAATTGACATTTTAGTTCAAAAAGTTTCACTCACTAAAAACTAAGAAAACATGATTAGGTTGTATTTATAATTTAATAAAAAAAATTATAATTCATTTGTGACGTGTAGTAATTTTTCTCATGTCAAAATAATACACTATGTGATCATTATGAGTCAAAGTGTGTGTTTCCAGTTTAGAATGACATTTTAGTAAAAAAGACAAGCGACGTAATCAAAACTGAGAAAATGAATTTGGATTGTTTTAATACTTTAGTATAATAATCCATAAGTCATTTTATATGTGTTGGAATCATCCACACCTCAATATGATAAACAGTGTGACTAATATGACTCCAAGTGCATCTTTTTATTTAAAATTGATGTCAATTTTAGTAAAAATGACAACCGACCTACTCAAAACAGAGAAAACGCATTCATATTATTTTGATAATTTATTAAAACTATCCATAAGTCATTTTTGATTTATAGGAATTAGACTCACCTCAATATGATACACGATGTGCCAGGTATGACTCAAAGTGTCTGTTATCAGTTTAAAATCGACATTTTGGTTAAAAAAGTTTCACTCACTGAAAATCAAGAAAACACACTTGGATTGTCTTGATAATTTATTAAAATGATTTTATAATTCATTTTTTATGTGTATTAATTAGTTTCACATCAAACTAATATATGATGTGATCAGTATGATTCAAAGTGTGTGTCTCCAGTTTAAAATGACATTTTAGTAAAAAGGACAAGTGACATACTCAAAAAAATAAAACACATTTAAACTATTTTAATACTTTATTAAAATGATACATAAGTCATTTGAGGAATGTTGGAATCATTTACACCTCAATCTGACACATGGTGTGATCGGTATGACTCCAAGTGCGTATTTTTATTTAAAATTAACATCAATTTTAGTAAAAAGGACAACTAGCCTACTCAAAACTAAGAAAACGCATTCATATTGTTTTGATACTTTGGGAAAAAAGTCCATAAGTAATTTTTTATTTGTATAAACCAGACTCACCAAAATATGATACACGATGTACCCGGTATGACTCAAAGTATCTGTTATCAGTATAAAATCGACATTTGAGTTCAAAAGGAGGCAGTTACTAAAAATCAAGAAAACATGATCATATTGTCTTGATAATATAACATTGAATCATAATTAATTTTTGACATTTATTAATTGGTCTCACATCAAAACAACACACTATGTGACCAGTATGAGTCAAAGTATGTGTTTCCAATTTAAAATAACATTTTAGTAAAAAAACAAGTGACATACTCAAAACTAAGAAAATAGATTCATATTGTTTTGATAATTTATGAAAATTATATATAAGTCATTTTAAATTTTTTTTGAATCATACTCACCTAAATCCTATACATGGTGTGACCAATATGACTCTAAGTGCATCTTTTTATTTAAAATTGACATCAATTTTAGAAAAAATAACAACTGACCTACTCAAAACCGAGAAAATGCAATTGTATTGTTTTGATACTTTATAACAATGATACATAAGTTATTTTTGATTTTTATGAATCATATTAACCTCAATATGATACATTATGTTCCCGATATGGCTTAATTTGTCTATTATCAGTTTAAAATCGACATTTTAGTTCAAAAAGTGTCACTCACTAAAAACTGAGCAAACATAGTCAGACTATCTTGATAATTTTTTAAAATTATTAATAAGAAATTTTTTATGTTTATGAATTGGTATCACTTCAAACTAACACATGATGTGATCAGTATGATTCAAAGTGCGTGTTTCCGGTTTAAAATGACATTTTAGTAAAAAAGACAAGTGACATACTCAAAATTGAGAAAACACATTCATATTGTTTTGATACTTTAGGAAAATGATACATAAGCCATTTGATATATTTTTGAATCATTATCACCTCAATATGATGCACAGTGTGACCGATATGACTCCAAGTGTGTCTTTCCAATATATAAGTGTCATTTTAATTTAAAACACGCATCACATCTCCAAAACTGAGCAAACAATCCTAGATTGTTTTCTCATAATTATATCTAATATTACTTAATTTATTTCCTTATTATTTTTATCTTATACTTATTTATATTAAATAGGTCAGGGGAGGGGGAATAAACAAATGAAAACCTACCTGAATGTGTATGGGGAGGCTCAAAACCAAGACCTCCCAAACACCGCCACAGGACGCAACCACTAGGTTGCACCCATAGGAATTTATCTTATACTTATATAATTAATTTTCATATAGATAATTCTTTAATATGAATAATAAATGGTATAACATGTAAGAATCAACCGCAACTCAATCGGATACACAGTGTTCCTAGTATGACTCAATTTTTAGTTTAAAATTAACACTTTCTGTTAATTTATTTCTTTATATTATTACTAACATAAGAATTTTTTTCTTATGATAGTGCGTTATTTTTCTCAAACAGGAGTGGTTTGTTCAAAAATATCATGTGTTGGGGTCGGGATCAAAAGAAAAAGGAACATTGATGTTTTTTAATGTATGTAATAATTTTTACTTATGTAATTATATAAACCAATGTTTAAAATGTCTATAATATAGTGTTTTGTTTTCTTTTATTTGTGTTGTAAAATTCATTTCATTTAAATTCTATATTGGTAATCGATTTTTTGATATATGGTGGTGTTTTTGATGTTGTAGTGTTTTGTTACGACACATTGCACCAATGCTGCAATGTACTATTATAGCACACTACAGTATTCCCCTTTATAGACACTTTTAAAAGCATTGATAAAGGACTCATTTATCAGTGCTTTTAAAAGTGCTGATAAATTTTTTCCTTTATCAGTGCTTTTTTATCATTGATAAAATAATAGGGATTTTAATCTCTCTCTAGTAGGCAGCGCTTCTCTAGTTCTGATAAAGGCTATTTTTAGCGCTATTAAAGGCCTATTTTATAGTAGTGATACTAGTGTTTGGAGATGTGTGTGTGTGTACAGGTACTTTAGGCTAAGGCCTCCCATGTCTGTGTTATGACTACTAGGCACTAGTTGTCAACTCCTAGCCTATTGAAGGTGGGATTATGGTGTCATTATTGGATAGTTTCTAGTGCGGTGGGCCCTAGTGGGCTGGGTCATGAAAATGACTCCCCACAATCACACGACATCGATCCTCAAATCCTCCTTCATTTGATCATTGAAGGTATTTACCCATAGTGATGTCTCCCCTACCTCTTAATATTCTAGGGTTATATAGATAACTATTGATATTGGATAAAAGGGTTGTTATATAGGGGTCATTGTTCAGTTAAACATTTAAAATAAATAAAATTAATTAATAAATTTTATTCATTTTAATCTGTCCACGGTAGCGCATCATCCTGAAACCTAATTTGTATGAAACTTATGTCATGCCTAGGGTAAACTCCACATTCCATATTCAACCATGGTCTTAGTTTTCCCATTTTAGACTTTAATTAATGAGAAAACTATTTATTTCCAAAAATAATGTATGCGCATGTGGTTTACTAAAATTAATATTTTTAATATATTAATTCTAGGGTCATGTGACACTCATAACACCGCACCAACTCTGAAGGAAAACACACACACACACACTCACATGTGTGTGCGTGTGTCCAAAAGGTCCACACAATAAAATTGGAGTTGTTACAGCTATGATGATTGATAAATTTTTATATGTGTGAAATCTCTAGCGATGTTATAAATATTTGCAGTTTAATTCATAGTCAACTTCAAATATGAAATCACTTTGACTTGTTTACACTATATAAAGGTTTAAATCATAAGATAATTTCATATGTATATCATTTTTTTTTAAATTATAGATTAAGGTCTTGTGGATAATATTAAACAAAGTGGAAGAATGATATATTTATTAATTATAATATTTATTATTTATTTATTTAATATTATCTATATTGGAATTTAAAGATAAAGGATTTGATGAATCCCAAGAGTTTCAACTATTCATTTAAAGAGTTTTGGATATTTATTTAAAGAGCTATAAATCTCCATCTAAAGAGGTGTGACTCATTATTTAAAGAGTTTTAACCCATCATTTAAAGTGGTGAGACTCTTTATGTGTTTGGTAATTTTGGGATCTGATGAATATCTTTATAAATAAGATGAAATAAACACTACTTTTTAATATATCAATAATATTTATTTTTCTTTATCATAATGTAGAAACACCCTAGATTACGATCGAGATTTTTTCTTATGGTGTTTCATGTAATCCTTAAGGAGGTATGTTTTTCTTACTAGCAACATAGTGTGTGGAAGACTAAATCCTTAAAGATTGTGCGCATTCACGACTCAAAACACAACCATACTTTTCAATTTTTTCCAACAAATACATATTTAAACACCCATGAACATTTCTTTTTATGTTATTTTATATTCATTCATGCATACTCACTCATTCCATATAAATCATGTCTTCTATTTTTACTTCTCACACCCATGTATCTAACATAGAACTTTTATTTTTTATTTTTTTTTTACCATGAATATTCAATTGTTCTATCATTAATCTAATATATTACTTTATCATATATGTATGTTGATGGATATTGGATTTGGTTTATAAAAAAATGTTTATGCATACTCACATATTTATATAATTTTTTCCTCATATGAATGCATACACAGTTTATTTATTGTATCATGTTAACACAAATGTGGTAAAAAAATTCTATACATTGCACTGTTATATATGTTGTAAAAACCAATATGAATTTATAATATAAAATTAAATGAAGATGTTAGAGTTTATTTTAATAGGTTTTATTTTGTAAAAAAAATGGTATAGGGTTTAACGTATTCAAAAAAAGGGATCAAGGGTGGTGTGAACCTCATTAATGCTTCCCTCATTGCCCAAGAAGCGTGAATGGGGTTTATGCTTCCTTCTATGCCCCATGGAAACATGAACCTCATTTATTCTTCCTTTGTAATCAATACAAAGGTGGTGTGGATGAGGTGCACACCTCCTACCCCAAAAAACTATAAAATGGAGGCCTCCACCCCCCCCCCTCCATTGACCATATTCTAGCCTAATATTCTGCAGCGAAGCTCTATCAGATATCTTTCTCAACATATTAATTTCTGGATTTAAATAAGGTAAAATGTCTATTTAAAAATTTTATTTTTCTAATTTATTTATTTATTTATTTATTGTATGATTTATTTACTTAAATTGTATGGTTGTATAAATGTATGAATTAATGTTCTTTGTATGATTTAATTTATGTATGAATTATTATTCTTTGTATGATTTAATTTATATTGAATGGTTTAATAAATATAAATATGGTGTTTGAATAATTTAAATTTTATGTATAAAATAATATAATTTATATTTAGGGAAATGTTATTGTTTAGAAAAATGTATATGTTTGTAATTTAAATTGTGAATAATTAGATTTGAATGTATTTATATGTATATATTATATTATATAATATATTTAAAGTAAAATAAATTTAAAATATAATATTCGATACATAGATAAATAAAATGAATCTACCTAAATATTTTATAAAAAATATATTATTAATAATTGTTTATAAAAAATATTATTAACTTTATTTGAATATAATTAAATATGTGTGTGTGTCTTATTATTTATCATATTTAAATTTATTTAAATATAAAATATATTATTCAATATATATATTTAATATTTTTTTGTTAATGAAACTAAAAAAAATTATTAATAATAATAATTCTTAAATTATATTAATTATTAATAATTTTTATTATGATTAATTATGTATAAAATATAATTATTTAAATTTCAGAAAGTTTAATTACTTCAAAAATGTATATATACTTACCTAATTTTATTATATGAAAAGTAACATAATTTTACAATATTTAATTAGTTATTTAAGTATAAATTATATTACATTTGTTAATTAAATTTAATAAAAATTTATTATTAATAATATTATTAGTATTTATGTATAAAATAATAATTTTTTATTTAAGATACTATAGTATCTTACACAAATATATATAATTATATTTTAAAATATTAATAAATACATATGAATATTTTTAAATGTGTGTATATATATATCCTAGATTGAAAATTAAATAAATGTAGAATATTTTTTTGGATGAATAGATAAATAAAATTATTCTAGTTAATTATCTTTAAAAAATATATTAGTAATAATCATTATATAAAATGATGTATATCATAAATTAAATGAAAAAATGAATATCATTACTGAGATAATATATGTTGTAATATTTGAATGTAATATTTGAAAAATAATATTGAGCATATTTAAAAGACATCATTAAATAAAAAATGTGTATATATATATATATATTGATTTTTAAAAATATGTAAAATAAATAGATATACATATTATTTATTAGATATTGTTATAAGTAAATTTACAATATTTAGAACATAATAAGTATCCTAAAAAACATGTTAAGTGTATTGTGTGATGACTGATCTTGAGATGACCAACCAATGTATGATAGAAATTTCATGCCGTATTTTTTTGTATGTGATTATGTAATTTGTAATAACTTTATTTTCTTTTCCTTGTTGATAAACTGTGTGGCATCCCACTCTCTAAGTATGTAAGGACATGTGTGTCTATGTAAAAATTTTGTATATTCTAAGCCCCTATACCCCCTCACTTTCATGTGAGAAACATTGTAATAAAAGGGTGTTTGACAAGAGGCATTGTTGTTCAGCGTAATATTTTTACACCATGATTGAAATGAGACTGGTGGTTTCTGAAATTTTAGATAGTAGAGGCATCATAATCCCCCCCCCAAAGTTTTGGTTGATTTATCAAATAATGATAAACTGGTCCATAGAAAAATTATCAAGATCAAATAATAGTTATTTAATCATAACCAATTAAAACATGTTAACCATTTGATAATTTAGTATATATATATAAAGTTTTATTAAATTTTATTTTTTAGGTAATCATATCTATATCAATATACTTCAATGGTGAGGTTATTTATATTCATCAGGGTTTTAGCTATAGTTGTTCACCTGTAATAGTGTAAAATCTTCATGAATTTATGAATATAAATAGATTTATATATAGATAGATATTTATTATTTATTAGATATATTTATAGGTAAAGTTACAATATGTATAAAATAATAAGTATCACAAAAAACATGTTAATATTATCGTATGATGATTGATCTTGATATGGCCAACTAATGTATGATTGAAATTTCATATCATATTTTTTTGTATGTGATTATTTAATTTTTAATAATTTATTAATCATTAGATGGCCAACTAATGTATTATTAAAGTTTCATGTCATATTTTTTTGTACATGATTATATAATTTTTAATAATTTTGTTTTTTTTTCTACATTGATGACCTACATGTCATCCCTATCTCTAAATATATAAGGACCTATGTGTCTTTATAAAAATTTTATGTATCCCAAACCCCTATATCCCATCACTTTCATGTGAGTAACATTGTAACAAAAGGGCATTCGACAAGATGCATTATTATTTGATGGTGGATTTTTACACCGTTACTGGAAGGAGACTGGTAGTTTCTAAAATATGAGATAATAAAGGCTCTAGGAGTCCCCCCTAGGTTCTAGTTGGTTTATCAAATAATGATAAATTGGTCCATATAAAAAGTTTCAAGATCAAGTCATAATTATTTAATCATAACTAATTAAAACATGTTAAACATTTTATGATGTAGTATAAATATATATAACATTTTATTAAAAAATCTAGGTGATCATGTCTATGTCAATATACTGAAATGGTGAGGTAATTTATACTGATCATGGTTTTAGCTATATTTTTTCACCTATAATAGTGTAAAATATTCATAAATGTGGGAAATTAGATAAATTTTGTATGAAGATTCATAGTTTCTTAAAACTAAGGGTTGATCAAGTAATTAATTCGATTATATATTTACATATTCAATATGCTAATCATCTATGGTACATTGAGTATCCTCTGCTAGATGATGTATATTGTTTGGAGGTGTCATCGTTGTTTAGGAAATAATGTAGTAATAGTTTAATGGAATTATATTTGGCTATTTCTATTATTGATGAGGTGCAACCTACTACTAAACAATCGTGTTGTGGGAGATTTATTTAATTTGTTCCTTCACAACATTATCATTCATTATCTTCTCATATTACTTTGGTAACATAAATGAATTATGAATAAGATGATCATAATATGGAAAGAACTATAGGGTACATCCCCATTAATACTCATGATTTAATGAATGGAACTTTATTTGACGAGTAAGTATCTGATAATGAGATAGGAGATGATGTAGGTGTGTATGATGTGGGGAATGAACCTTATGATTTTCCTTTTATAGATAAGTTAAAATCAGTTAGTGGTAGTCATCCTACATTATTGACTTACTTGATCGAGGGAATTTCATGTGCACAACATTTTTATTGGGGTTTCATTGCATCAACTACTGTATTCTCTGGCATTATAGGTAATAAATCTACATCAACTGATAACACCATATATGTTGGATAGAATTTTGAAAGTAAAAGTGCATTGAAAAATGTGCTAAATCAATACCACATATAGTGAAATTTTTCATTTTTCATTGATGGGTATAAGAAGAAAAAATATTTCATTCTGTGTGACAAGTATGAACTAGAATGTAAATTTAAAATGTGATAAATATATGATAATTTTTTCATGTTGGAAAATAACTAATCTATAAGTCCCACATAATTGTGTTTATCCAAGCTAGTTTAGGTATCACTCTTCACTTGATGTATAGTTTATATCGACTATTATTGTAAAGATGATATGAACGTGTTAGGATGTTCCTATATCCCTTGTCCATTAATGAATACAATAATTATTCAAATATAATATATCTTATGAAAAATCTTGGAATGAAAAACAAAATATAATTATGAAAGTCTACAGTGATTGGGATGAATCATATGCAGTGTTACCGCAACTAATGAGATTGTTATCTCCTAAAAACCAGTTTATTTATTTTATGGACGTCATTGAGTATGTCTACCCAAATCATCGAGTTTATCAAACAAAGTTTAAGTTTCATAGGCTATTTTTGGGCATTCAGGCTATGTATCAGTGCTTTTCCTTATTGTAAAAAAATCCATTCAAGTTGATGGAAATTTTCTTTATGAAAAGTATGCATGTATTCTACTATTACAATCACACATGATGATAATAATTCTCTTCTACCACTTGAATTTTTCATTGTTGAAAAGGATAATTTAAAATCATGGAGTTGGTTTTTATCTTGTATATGCATTCATGTTACATAAATACAAGGAGTGTGTATGATATTTGATCATCATCGAGTGATTATAGAGGCTATTAATAGTGATGGAGTTTCATGGTGAGAACCAAATGCATGTCATCAATATTGCATCAGCCATATTTTCAATAATATGCATAATCATTTTTAGGATGGGGCAATGAAGAAGGTGACCTTCAAGTTGGGTATGTTTTCTTAAACTTATATTTTTTTGGAAATAAATTTAATATCATTTTAAATACGTCAGTGTCTTCTAATTTCTATATACAGGACCCAACAAGGAATGTTCAATCAGTGACTTGAAGAAATTCAAAGGGTTAATTAAGATCCATATAATTATATGATGTTGATTTCAAAGGAGAGATGGTCATTATCATATGATGGTGGCAGGATATATTACCATATAACCACAAATATTATGGATTATATAAATGGGGTCTTCAAGGGTGTTTGTAAACTACCAATCATAAGGTTAATACATGATGCATTTTATATATGTGTAAAGTACTTTGTTGAAAAGTTCCAATAGGCCTATCATAGGATGCAATGTGGAATACATTTTAGTCAGAATTTACAAAGAGACGTTGATAGGATACTATAGGATGCATCATCATTTCATGTTTAAACCTTTGACTCGGTAGTGAGATGTTTTAAGGCAACATAGTGTCATGAACCACTCATGGAAAATAGTGGTTGAGTGCTAGTGGTCTTACTAGAAAGTAGGTACTATGATTGTGGTTCTTTCTAGGCATTAAGATGTCCCTATTCACATGCCATTGCACCTTGTGCATTGGTGAACTTATCATGGGAACCACATTTTGAATTGGTGTATCATGTGAGAACTTTAGTTGATTGTTATAGTGCACCTTGGATGCATTTTTTTTTATTTTCATACTTTTACCTTGTTTGTTTATCATCTGGTTATGGTCCCTGATATTACTAGGTTTCAAATTCAAGATTTTTCATTTCTAGATTTTTATATTTCTAGATTTTTTTTCATTTATGGCTTGTTTCATTTTTTGATTGTTTCATTTCTGGTTTGAATCAGAAATAATTTTTTGATATTTCATAGTTGTACCTTACATCCTCATTAGCTAACTATGGTTCATAATATTAATAGGTCCCCCCCCCCAGGATGACTAAAGTCTACTCATATCATAAATGATAGGGAATGGACTTGAGAATGGGGAGTGGGACTATGATGTAGCATTTATCATATAGAAATTAATACTCATAAAAATGTCCCAAAGTGGCTAGAAGGGGCTCCACTTCACAATGTCATTGATCAAGTTTATGTATTTTATCATTACTATGTAATTTTTCCATTTCTAGGGTTTTTCATTTATGGATTGTTTACTTTTATATTTGAATTAGAAATAATTTTGTGATATTTCAACTATTAATAAATTTAACACACAACAGTTTTGAATAATAAGAGTTTCAGCCTCATTATCTTTAAATATGTCCTTAAAATCACATGAAGTAGCCTCATGAAGCTTTTCTAGAAGGTTTCAATTTTTGTGAGAAAAAAATATCATTATTAGGAACCAACCCAGATACCCCTAGCACCATGATACTAGATCCAGCTCTGACATAGCTCGAAGGGCATTCTCGATCCCCACAGGTTGGCATCTAGCACCTAGAATCATACAAGATCAAATAGGGAATGAATTTTACACAAAACAATGGAAGATAAAATATTACCAGTTAGTATGATTAACACTCCAAAAGGAGAAAGTTCCAGAAAAAATAGGTAAAATAGCACCCAATATGAAGACAAACATCCCAAAGGAAACATCATCCTGAGATGAAAATATCAAAATAGAAGGAATGGGTCTCAAAGATCTTGTGTAAAAAGTGGACAACAGCTCCACCAGTCACCATCATTACTCCATGATCCAAATAATCAAGAATATCCACCACCTCTAAGTGGTACTTTCCCTTTTCTTATACCTAGCATAATAAAGTCTAAAAACTTCTGAAGGTAAAGGTAGGGTGTGAGTTATAAATCCCATTAGGGTCTCACAAAGTGTTTGATAATCAATACCAAAATAATAAACTAGTTATACTACCAATTTAAATTAAACAATGCATGGCATGACATTTAAATATTTTCAAAAAAAAATGCTTTTCAATACAAAGATATAAAATATAAAAAAATTGGATTAAATAAACATTTTATATAAAATATTTTATATGAATCATTTAGCATGAATAAAATAGTTCATAAATAGCATCATGTATAATCAAAATAAGTAAAGAAAGCACCATGAAAAAGAGCCTTGTGGTATGTTAGTTTCTTTGTTGATACGATCCTCACACTTCTCATTTATCAACATGTATCTAGGTATGTGTGTGAACTCAAATCAAAACCCCATTTGGGGATCCACTATGGGCAATCAATCTATACCCTGTTTAGGGAGACATTATGGGAAATCAATCAAAAAAAAATTTAGTTAGTGTTGACATCATAAATCCAGTGCTAGGGGATCAATATCCTAGAATTCTTGTCCTAGTTTCCTACTAACTACCCAGGTGTACATGTTCTTCAATCAATCAATAAATTAATCAAATTTTTAAATAATAATTTCAAAAATACAATTGCCCAATTCTAGTTTTCAACATGACCTTTTCATTCCAAAACAAAATCATAGGTTTTCATAATTTCATGCTATTTCAAATAATATTTCAATTTAATCCATTTTATCAAGATCAACATCAAATCATTTCATCAAAACAATTTCTAAATCAAGCCATCACTTTTCATAAATTCACCTAAAAATTTAAATTCCATTGAAATTGGTGTTTTTCTTAAATCTCATTCCCGTTCCAAATCAAATAATAAATCATCACAAATCCATGTTTTTAAATCAATTAAAAACTCATTTTAGTTTAATAAATCAATTAAAGGTTTCAATCATGGGGTAAATAATTATGGAACCTCCTACCTTTCAATAAATGGATCAAAAAAAATAACACCCAAAACAAGATTCTCCATTGAAGAACGAAGGTGAAAAAGATATAGGAACACAACCAAGATTAAATATCCAACAAAATATATTTTAGATCCATCAATTATATTATGATCTATCAAACTAAAAGGATGAGAGAAAAGGAGATGATAAGAAACTATATGATAGGATATCCACTTACCTGAAGGAGATTGAACGAGATTATTGCTACTTCTATCTGCCAATAAAATGGTTTGGATGATTTAATTGTGCCTCTTGAGAGACTCAAAGACACAAAAAATCATGTAAGGGTTGAATGAGTATATTAAGCATATAAAACTGGAGGTTTGGGATTTTTAAATTAATTTTTAGAGGAATTAAAACTCATGCACATGGTTTTCTAGGTAGGGTCATGTGATTAGTAGTAACTGCGCGCCCCAACTGTGCGCCTTTATTGGTATTTTGTTTGGGGTGCATGGTTCAGATACCTGGTTAAACTAACTATGCTCCAAACCTATATTCCACACTGTCCATGGGGTGCATGGTTTGGAGGTCTGTCCGCATAGTTTGAAAAAATGTGCTTCCCCTTACAGTGGCTTTCAACAGTGTGCATGGTTTGTTGGGTCAAACCATATGGTTTTCCCTAAACATCCGCCAACCGTACACAGTCCTTTGGGATTTCAAAAATTTACAAATTCTCCTAGAATGACCCCAAAACAAGTTCCAAATCAAAGGAGATCAAAATAAGGGTCAAGGAATACCTGAAATAAGGTGACGATATGTTACAATCTCTCTACCATAACTTTATGTCCCCAAAAATCATGTCAATAAGTTTCCAAATCAAAGAGATAAGGCCAATGCTCTCTCATCAGTGCCTTATGCTCCCAATTCTCATGAGAATCAGAACTATTATTCCATATCAGACAAACCAAAGGTATTTTCCTCCCATGAAAAACCTTTGTATCAGAATCAATAATCCTAAATGGATACTCATTCATGGATAAATCAAGCTCAACATCAAGACCACTCCAACTCAAAACATGAGATGGGTTAGAAAGATACTTTAAAAGTTGATATACATGAAATATATTGTGAATTTTATTCAATTATGGTGGAATTGATAAATGTTAATCCACTTTCCCCACCCACGTAACAATCTCAAGAGGACCCACAAAGCGAGGAGTAAGCTTCCCTTACCTCCCAAGACATAGGTGACCCAACCAAGGTGAAACTCTAAAAAAATCATAGTTTCCAATAGGAAACTCCAAAAAACTATGATGATGATTAGTATAAGATTTATACTGGATATGTGCCATCAACATTCTCTGACAGTTCAACTAAATCTTTATTATCGTCACTTGGACCAAACTTGGTCCGATCAAGGAAGTCTCACCAATCTCCAATCAACACAACATAGATTTACATGTCCTTCTATAAAAGGTCTCAAAGGGGGACATCTAAATTGTATACTAGTAACTATTATTATATAAAAATTGAACTGATCCCAAATGGACATCCCAATCTCCCTCAAAGTTGAGAACGCAAGCCCGTAACATATCCTCAATAATATGTATAGTCTTTTCTGTCTGTCCATCCATTTGTGGATGGTTTGTCGTAATCAAATGAACTTGAGATCCCATTGCCTCAGGAAGGCCTCACTAAAAATAATAGGTAAAGTGGGGGATCTCTATCAAATACTATAGCAGATGGAACTCCATAAAAACAAAAAATCTCTTTCACATGGAGATTTCCCAACTCCTCAACTTTGGTTGTATCAAGAATGGGTATAAAGTGAGCCAATTTGGTCAGCCTATCAATCAAAACCCATATAAAATTCTTTCCTCGATGGGTATGTGGAAACTCAACCAAAAATTATATAAAAATCCCATGACAGTTCCAAGTCAGCACTAAAAGTTTATAAAGTAAACTTGAAGGTCTCTAGTGCTCAGCCTTGACCTATTGACAAGTACAATAACAAGAAACAAAATCAGTAATGTTTCTTCTCATACATGGCCACCGTAATCATCACCTCATGTCATAAAACATCTTTTTGGTACTCATGTGCACCACCCACTAGGAATTATGGAAACCCTCATCACATATTTTTTCATAGATAAAGAAATAACGAACTGATTCTAAAATCACAGGATACCCTCAGAAAAGAATGACTATTCACCAAAATTATCCCTGCTATAAAGAGATCCCCTAATTCCACAGAACTCATCATCAATACACTATTCTAAAATAATCAAAATGAGAAGATCGAAGGTCAAATGAACACTTTCCAAAACAAACTTATCTCCTTCCTGAACTTCTAAATGCAATTATTCAAAAAGATCCATCAAGATCCACTCTTATGATAATCCTTTCACAGCCTGGGTCATAAGTTTCTTGATCAAATCATCGGTAATGACATTACCCTTACCCAAGGTGTAAGAAATATCAAAATCAAAAGACTACAGATACTCCACCCAAATCCTCTACTGAAGGTTCAAATATTTTTTAGAGAAGATATAACATAGGATCTTGTGGTCAGAAAACATGGTAAACCTTTCTCTAAAAAGGTAATGCCTCAAAATCTTAAGCACATGCATCACGACTAATAGTTCAAGGTAATGGGTCAGATAATTCTCTTAGTGTGGATTTAGATGTCGAGAACTACAATCCACCATATGATCTCTTTGCAAAAAAATGCATCCCAAACCCGAACCTGATGCGTTATAAAAGACCACATGGCCCTATATGGACTATGGAAGAGTTAACACTGGTGCAGAAGTCAAAAGAAATTTTAGCTCAATAAAATAACTCTCACATTTATCATCCCAAGATAACTTCACCCCATTCAAAGTGAGATTAATCATCGAAGAAGTAAACTTCAATAAATCATTTACAAATTGATGATAATACCCCAATAAACCCAAAAAGCTTCGAATCTCGAAAACATTTTGCCGTTGATTTCTCAACATTTATAGAACTTCTCTCAGATTATGCACATGATCCTCCTCGTATTAAGAGTAAAATAGTATGTCATATAAAAAGACTACCAAAAACATGTGAAGATGCTCATGTAATATTTTATTCATCAATGACATAAAGACTAGAGGATAATTGGTTAGACCAAATGGAATGACAAGATACTCATAATGGTCATACCTTCTCCAAAATGCGGTCTTCTAAATGTTGGATTATTTTATTCTCAAATGGTGATAACTAGATCGAAGATCAATGTTCAAGAACCACTTATCCTTTTTTAACTGGTTAAAAATATTATCAATCCATGGTAACAAATACTTGTTCTACACTATAACTCAATTGTGTTTCCCATAATCAACATAAAGGCAAAGTGTTCCATCAGATTTATTAGTAAAGAGAACAAAATCTGCCCAAGGTGACACACTTGAGCATATAAATCCTTTCTCTAATAGGTCGTCTAACTAAGTCTTTAACTCTTTCAACTCTACTAGTTTCATTCGATAAGAAGGAATATACACCCATTGAGTGATAGACACTAAATCAATAGAAAACTCTACCTCTATTACCAGTGGAAAACCAGATAAATCAAAAGGAAACATGTTGGGAAACTCGATGAGAACTGTATAGAGATAACTAATCAAATATTATTACTCTATATCAAAATAAAAAACTGATATTACTTTCCCTAACTCTGGATAAGAAGTTATGTCTCTACTCGACCTCGGGTCCCATTATCCCTAAAAAACATGGCACACCCCATTGGGTGTAGTAAAGGTGACTATTCAAAGATAAAAATCAATTTGAGACTTATTAGCAATGAGCTAATCTATACAAAGAATGATGTTAAGAGTTTTGATGTCGAGAACTAGAAAATTCTAGGAAATCTCAATCTCTGATAAAGAGAAAACACAAGCAGGACAATGGAGACCCTACTCTCTGTTCATTTTGAGGGGCGTAGTAATATCCATCACATAAGATAAAAGATCCATAGGAATATTTAGCATGTTCACAATATGTGTTGATATAAACGAGTGAGATGCACTAGTATCAAATAAAGCAGTCACTAAAGATGAAGATATAGTGATGGTACCTCTTATAGTCTTTGAACCCATATCCACTTCCTCTGGAGACTCTTCCACTATGTGAAGAAGCTTTGTTTTAGATGTATGTGGCTGGAACCCCTTTGTTCACAAATCAACTAATTTCACTATAGTACTTTTCATAAATGATGATCTCATGACTTTGTGTAGAGAGGTAAATATATGGAATAACTTCTGTAGGTGGCTTAAGAAACAACACAAACTATAGAACTTAGGTACCTTAGAGAAAACCCTTTTCAAATACCCAACCTTGCCACACTAAAAGTAAGTCAAGGGGCATCTATTGGGCACTGCATGAGGTCTAGAAGACACCTGATATCTAGACCCACAATGTATCTCATCACACTTTATATTTCCTTTAAAGTAACTCATAGAACTGTCACTAAGAGAAAAAGAAACTCCCTACAACCCTGACTTACCAGACAGATCAAGCTCAACCATCAATGCCATGTCTAGTATATCAACATATGAAGTGAGCTTCAGTAAGAAAACCTGTGAACATATATCAGGTCATAGACCCATATCAAACCATCAATCCTTTTTCTTCTCATTCGATATAATCTCATGTGAAAATTGTACAAGCTTGATAAAGTGGTTCTTATACTATGTCATGGTCATGTCAACCTGCTGGAGGTTCAAAAACTCCATAGCCTTAGCCAACACCATAGATTCTGGATATAAATGATCGGTTAAAAGAACTCTAAATTACTTCCACTCTAAACTTTCATGCTTTTTCACTATTACCATCAAATCTCACAATCACTTGTTTAGCCCTTCTATCTTAAAGGTAGCACACTTCACCTTAATCAGATTAGGCATCTCCAAGAAATCAAAATTGCACTCTATCTTGTCCAACCAATACTCATCCTCTTGATCATCATTAGATCCTTAAAAATTATATGGTTTCTAGAAAATAAAATCTTGAGCATGATTCTGAGATTCATCCCTTTTAGGTTTTATAACTAGAGTCTGAACGAGAACGAGTGTTGGTGCATGTCCCAGAGCTTGGACATCATGCACAATAATCTCAAAAAAATTCTAGTCAATGGGATGATCTGCTCATTGTGGTTCACCAGCAAATTCCTCTTGGTACTTATTCAAATATCTTCTTGGAGACATGATGCTACACAACATTAGTAAACAACACTAAAATATCGAAAGATTACTCAGATCAACTACTCAAACAAGAGTAATGGTAATATAAATCCTATCAAATAAGATTTCAAGATTTAGATTTCAACATAACCAAATAAAAAGAAGGGAAAAGACTAGAATCATATCAAAACATTACTCAAAGACACTTTTCCTAAATACCCATGGTGACTTGAGGCTTTTTATGATGAGATTTGGTCAGGAACTTTCTCGCAACTACCTTATAAGTCCCATCAAGACACCCTAAATGGTATACTAACATCAAGGAAATATTATTAACCTACCTATGATACCAATTTTTCATAAACCAAACTAGATACCTAGGTACCATAATACCCAAGTCAGCTTTGGCATTGCTCTAAGGGAATTCTTGATCACCACGGGTTGGTGACTAGCACTTAGAATCATGCATGATCAAAGAGGGAATGAATTTTCCATAAAACAACGGAAGATAGAAGATTACCAGTTAGTATTATCAACACTCAAAAATGAGAAAGCACCAGAAACAAAAGGTTAAAATAGTACCCAATAGGAAGACAAACATCCCAAAGGAAACATCATCATAAGATGACAACATCAAACTAGACAAAAAAGTTCTCAAATCTCTTGTGTAACAAGTGGAAAATAGCTCCACCATTCACCATCATCACCCCACAGTCCAAAGGATCAAGAATATCCACCACCTCCAAGTTATGATTTCTCTTTTCTCAGACCTGACATAAGAAAGTCTACAAATTACTAAAGGCAAAGTTAGGGTATAAGCTATAAAGACCAGTAGGTATCACCAAGTGTTCCATAATCAATACCAAAACAATAAATCAATTAATCTATAAATTTAAATCAAATAAGGCATGGTATGGAATTTACATATTTTCAACAAAACATGATTTCAATAAAAAGCTGGAAGATATAACAAAACAAGATTAAATAAACATTTTCTATAAAATGGTTTATATAAATCAGTTGGTATGAAAAAAACAGTTCATAAAGAACGACATGTACAGTTAAAATAGGTAAAGAAAGCACCATGAAAAACAAACCCACAGTACATTAGTTTCTTTGGTAATAGGATCCTCACACTTCTAATTTATCAACATGAATCTAGGTATGTGTGCACTCTCAAATTAATACCCCATTTAGGGAGCCACTATGAGCAACCAATCTACACCCCATTCGGGGATCCACTAAGGGAAATAAAATCGAACATGGTTTAGTTAGTTTTGTCATCATAAATACAGTTCTAAGGGATCAAGATCCTAGCATACTTATCCTAGTTACCCACTAACTACCTAAGAATACATGTTCTTTAATCAATCAATCAATCAATCAAATTGGAAATCAGTCATTTCAAAAATACAATTGACCAATTCCAGTTTTCAACATTCCCATTTTATTCCAAAACCAAATCATAAGTTTTCATCATTTCATGAAATTTAAAATCATCTTTAAATTTAATAAATTTTCTCAAGATCAACATCAAACTATTTCATAAAAATTATTTCTAAATCAAGCCATCATTTTTCATAAATTCTCTAAAAAATTTAATTCCATTGAAATTGGGGTTTTTCTTAAATCTCATTCCCATTTCAAATCAAAGATCAAATCATCACAAATACATGTTTTTAAATCAATTAAAAACTTATTTCAATTTAATCAAGAAATTCAAGGTTTCAATCATAGGGTAAAGAATTATGGAACCACCTACCTTTAAATCAAGGGATCAAATAAATCAACACCCGCAACAGGATTCATCAACGAAAAATGAAGGTGTGAAAGATCTAGGAACAAAACCTAGAATCAAGATCCAACAAAATAGAGTTTAGATACATCAATTACATGATTATCAATAAAACTCTAAGGTGGAGATAAAGAGATATTTAAATAAACCATATGAGAGGTGATCCACTTACCTAGAGGAGATCGAACGAGATCGATATTTCTTTGATCCGCCAAGAAAATGGTTTAGAGGAGTCAATTTCACCTCTTGACAACCTCTAAGAGACAACAAATCCTATTAGGGTTGAATGAGGGGGTTAAACATCTTAAACTAGGGTTCATGATTTTTAAATTAATTTTCAGAAGAATTAAAACCTACACGCATGGTTTGTTGGGTAGGGTCGCGTGGTTAGTAGTAATCATGCACCCTAACTGTGCACCCCTATTAGTCTTCTATTTGGAGTGCATGATTTAGTCGCATGGTTAAACTAACCATGCACCAACCATACATTCCCCACTATCCAAGGAGTTCATGGTTTGGAGGGGTTTCCATACAATTTGGACAAACTGTGTGCCCCTTCCAGTGGATTTCAACAAGGTGCATGGTTTACTGAGCCAAACCGCACAATTTTCCTTAACCGTGTGCCAACCGTGCACAACACTTTGGGCTTCTAAAAGTTTCAAAATTATCTTGGAACGACCCTAAAACAAGACATGACTCAAAGGATATCAAAACAAGGGTCAATGAATACCTGAAAGAAGGTAACAATATTTTACAATCATTGATTCTTTAAAATAAAGTGTTAGCGTAGAGAATATCCACTCCCCTTATGACACGTTCGGTTGATATCATGAAACCAATTATACTATACAGGATTGTCATCATAGTCAATATACAAAAAATTATTTAGAAATATATTAAACATGATTGGAGATAATTAAAATAAAAAATTTATGGATGAAGCCAACAACATCACTCGCATTCATTTGTTTATCGCATTTTTCATCACAATGATTAATTACAAATGCTAATTGTCTACCTCATTTTTCTTCTTGTAGTTTTTTAAAAAATATTTTACAAATTGTATTAAATTAACTATAAAAAGAAATGATGATATCAAATGTAGAGATGTCGGGCCTTTCATTTCTCACATTCCAGGACAGAAATGTTTCACATCTAATCACAGAGAGACGTCATGTTCCTTCTTTGAGCATACAGAGGTCTCATCATTTTCATCATGTTACACCATCTCCTTTCATTGTCCCTTATCTTAACAGTGATGGGTTCTATGATGTAGTGATGTGTGACTTCACCTTTATCGATCATCATTTCATTACTTTCTTAGTAGATAGATGGAGTCCAGAGACATAAATTTCATTTTCCAGAGGGAGAGATGACTATTACTCTTGAGGATGTGACCATTACGTTGGGCCTTCCCATCAAGGGAGCGGTTGTGACAGTCTGAGTTGGTGCAGATTAGTTTGATTTAGTTCACAAACTACTAGGAATTGAGTTCTGGGATGATGGAAGGTCTGTCATCAGGAGTCGATCACGCATGTCATGGATAGATGAGCACTTCACCCATATAGTCGACGATGGTGACGAGACCATCATGGTGTGATTTGCACATGCATACATTTTGAGTCTTATTGGTGGCAAGATCTTCATTGATCATTCCACTACATTTTCCCACTTGATGTATTTATTGTTATTTGAGGACTTGGACCAGGCAGGGAGGTATAACTGAGGGTCCACATGTCTTGCTTATATATATGGAGTGTTATGTAGTGCATGTCGCATCGATAAGATGCAGATTATAGGATGTGTTATTCTTATCTAGATATGGATATGAGAGTATATCCATTTCTTAGCTTCACATGATCGCACACCAATGTCTGCCAATATTTTACGGGAGTCCCCGCATGGACGATGATATGTTTTTCCTTCCTTCTTATATGAAAATCAAATGTATAAATTTATATTATGAAATATAAGTATAAAAATGTTATCTACGGGTGGAGTCGAGCGCATCGATATTCATATACTGTCAAACATAATGTTTACGCTTACAGACTTATGTTGGATAGTCTTTGACCAAATAACTCACGTGATTATTAATTATATAGTTAAATTATTATTATGTATTGTACATGACTTCATTTATTAATTGCTAATTCATTTTTTTGATATTCCAAGTTTCATGAATGTCATACATTCAGCCTATCATGCTAAGTCTCCCACCTTACTGTTCGGCGATACCTGCCGTCAGCTCATACATCATACCTATGATTCATTTTCATATTGTTGAGTGACATCATGTTGATAGAGTTATGAGGTTGTTCAGCTTCTATCAATGCATTCCTACACTGCCCCAATCGGTTGTCTTCACTTCATTCCATGAAGATGTCAGGGAAGCAAGACTTCGACTGGAAGTGATATCATGCACGCTATATCGAGATTTGGGATAGACGTCATGAGTCATGATTACGAGGGGCAGACATAGTACCCATGCCTCTATCAAATCAATTGGATTACGGGCCCTAGTACCGCATGTCCGCGTTCATATATATTACATGACGCAGACGATGTTATCATCAGTCAACAATAATTCTTCCTTCCACTTTTGAATAGTTTTTTATTAACTTTAGTTTACTGTATAATTTGTTTTTGCAAGATGTTTGTATCACACACCTCATTCACATCTCTGATCCCACAATGGGAGACGTATTTGACCAGACTAATTTTCAGAGAGTAGTGACAAAGTTTCTTTTTCTCAAGAATGAGATTTATCATGAGATTTTCTTTGATGTGTCAGACAATGCTGATGGTGATGAGCCTAATATAGATGTGTCAAAAGAAAACAAGCCTTTTACAGATGCAACACATGATGATGTGGCACGAGAGGAGGATGTTCATCATGATTAGCTAGATGCTCCTCCACTTCCTATTACATGCAGGCCATAGCCACAACCATTGCCACAACCACACTCAGAGGCACAAGCACAAACATAGCCGCATGTTATTCGTCCAGAAGACCCCAATGTATATGCTACTAATTTTACTACACAAACCATTAGTTTGTCAAGTTTTGTTGCAGTGATAGAGATTGAATGGTCTATGATGCAATCTTTATTTTCCTCTGATCTGTAGATATCCACTACACAACAGTCATATTCTTCACATATGGGAGAGAGTTTTAGTCAACAATCATTTTCCTTACAGCTAGGACATGGTACGGGTGATGAAATTGTAGATCCACCACTTGTCACACATGATGACGTGGAGGTAGGTACCGGAGATGCTACACAAGAGGTGTGTACGTTAAAGCATAGACGTCGACAAACACAATGTGGATGCATTATCTATACATCTGACTGTGGCAATGAGAAGCACTTGAGACAGTGACACAGATTGGACTGATACATGATTATATGTTTTTTAAATCATTAGTTGCACGTTATTTTAAAACGTACAAATATATTATATCTTGTTACATAACACAAATAAATTAATATAATTAGAAATTAATACAAATGTTTATGAAAGATCAATAAACATTAATATTAATAACTACATTGGTAATAATAATAATTACTATTTGTTAATTATATTAATACTTATTATTATTAGTCATATTATGTATAATAAATATTCATATTAATTTATTATGAAATAATAATATTATTATTAATTATGAATTCTATAATAATTGTTAATATTAATAATTAATATTATATTATTATTTATATAAGTAATTAATTAATAACACATACCATAATATATTATAAATAATAATATTATTAACTACTAAGTATATTATTTAATACAAATTATTTTATTTGTATTATTAAATAATAAATATTAGTCATTATACTATTAATAATATTAATAACATGATAGTATATTATTAATTAATAATAAATAATGTAATTGATTGTTAATAAATATTTTACCTATTAATAAATTACTTATAATTAATCAACAAAAATTTCACAAAAAATTATGAATATTAGATATTATACTATTAATTATATTAATAACATAATAATATATTATTAATTAATAATAAATAATGCAATTGATAATTAATAAATATATTACCTATTAATTACTAATAATTATATCAACAAAAAATATAAATATTAGTTATTATACTATTGATTATATTAATGACATAATAATATACTATTAATTAATAATAAATAATACAATTGATGATTAATAAATATACTGTCTATTAATAAATTACTAATAATTATATTAACAAAAAGTTCACAAAAATTTCTAAATATATTAATCACTCTAATTAATTAATAAGTGGCAGTATATTATATTTTATATAAATTATCAAGTTTTAATTCAGTGATTATGTTATTATTAATTACTAAATGTTATTTATATTAAATATATTGTTTATATGTTATTTATTAATTTTTAAAATTAACTATTAACTAGTATTACAAATAATAATAATAATAATAATAATAATAACAATAATAATAATAATAATAATGAGGACATGTGTTCTACATTCACAAATTCTGTATAGAAATCGTGAATGCGGTTCACGTCTAATTTCGGGCATCAGGAATCGTGAACATTGTTTATGTTTCTATAAACCTCCTTTTAAAAAAATATACACCCCTATCCCTTTTTAAGTTTTTTATTTTTCAAAAGCCAAAAATGAAAAAATTTATTATATATCATTATAATTTGAAGATCAAAACAGGGCTCTAATTTCAGTTAAGGACCTACATTATTTTAGATTAAAGTTAAATCTCAATTTAATTTAAAATTCATAATTCATGTGTTTTTTTGATCAAAACTATGGTTGTCTGTTTTGATACTCATTGTAATTTTAATATTTTAACCCTCGATTGACCGGACAGATATTTGCAATCGTATCGATCCGATTTTGGGAAAGGGGCATTTCTGTCATTGTAATATATAATATCCCTGATATAAAAGGCAGTTCCAGCTACATAAAACGTGCAGAGGACCGAAGCGCACGGTTTTCGTTATCTATTGGCGTTCCCTCAACGGATCTTCGCAGGTTAGGGTTTTGGCCAGCGTCTGTTCGAAATCAAATCGTTCCAGCCATGATCTCTGATTCGATCACCAGCTCTCCCATTCACTCGGCCGTTATCTCCAAGGATTTCGGCAAAAAGAAGAAGGTAAGCGTTTGATTTCTCTTGTTTACACCCTTAATCTTGTTGCTTCTGATGTTTTCCATCCCCGGCGTTCGTTTATGCATCGCAATTCATCCCCGGAGAGTCTTGTTCGTTTATGCATCTCAATTCATGTATTTTTGTCTCCTGATGTTGTTTACTTGTTTTAATCTTGTCCTTTTTTCTTTTGTGGTTATGATTTCAGACGAATAGGTCTGCGAAATTAAAGCAGTGCAAGCTCGATGTTCGCCGTGAACAATGGCTCGCACAAGGTACGTGGAACAATTTCATCTCTCTCCGTCTCTCGTTCGCTCTCTCTCTCTCTCCGTTCGTCTCCCTTTGCTCTCTCCTTTCCCTTTTCTTCTGTCTATGTTGTTTGATTAATTTGGCATGCCGGATGTCTTCCTTTTTCCACAGTGAACGGCAAGGGAAAGGACCAATCAAACGGCGGGAGTGATAAGATGTGCATATCGCCGTTGCATGCGCGTGGGGAGAATCATTCGTTAGGGGATCTAGGGAGTAACTCGATAGGAGAGGATAACGGTGGAACCATTCACCATTACAGCGATTCAGAATCACCATTGAACAGTCCCATCAGCTGCAACAGCAGTTTATTGAGCAGCAAAAATTCTGGCACGAATTTCTCGGGTAGCAGCAGCCGCAGTAGCACAAGCGGCGGAAGTTGCTCAGGAAACATCTCAGAAGAAGAAGGGGATGATGGATGTTTGGACGATTGGGAGGCTGTTGCAGATGCACTGGCTGTAGGAAACCAGCAGGACATGCCTAGTGCAGAACAGCCAACCGTGAATGAACCTGCTGGCAGATTAATCCCTCCCCATCAGGGCCTTGAAAGTTCAGCCTTGGGAGTGAATCATCAATCAAAGCAAGATCGTACTGCAAGGGTCCCAAGTGTGCCAACTGGTAGGCGGGCCTGGAGGTCTGATGATGCACTTCGTCCATCCGGCTTGCCAAATTTATCTAAGCAGCATAGCTTCCCCATGAATACCAGTCATCACTATGGTGCTGGGGGCATTTCACGGGGGTGTAACCGATCTGTAACAGTGCCATCTTCATGCCCGATATGTTTTGAAGATCTAGATGTTACAGACTCGAGTTTTTTTCCTTGCGTTTGTGGGTTTAGGCTTTGTCTGTTTTGCCACAAGAGGATTCTTGAGGAGGATGGACGATGTCCAGGCTGCAGGAAGAAGTATCATCATGATCTCATGAAGGGGGAGCCAAGCATGAATGGGGGGAGCCCGACATTCCGGCTGGCTCGTTCTTGCAGCATGGTTGTGAGGTCTTAGGGAGGGGGGCCTTGCATTTCTGTTCCTAATATATGTTTGATCTCTCATTTTGTTGTTTTTTATGTTGGGGAACTGAATCTAAGCAGATATGGCTGTAGGGCTGTGTTGAAGAACCTCTGTTCTATTGTGTTTCTTCTATGATTTTGGTTCTATTCTGTATTATGGCTCTGTTGGTGAATATATAAGGTGGTATAGAAATGGAATACCAGAATATTTGTTCTGCTGAGGCTGTGTTTGGTCTGAAAGTTTTTGTTTTTCGTTTTTTGGCCAAGCGCAGGGGAAACACAACAGACTGTTTTCCAGCAGTACTCAGCGCCGAACTAACAGAAATCTACATCCAAACAAAAGCGGCCATCCAATTGCAACATCTTTAAAATATTTTCCATTCAACAAACAATAAGTTCCAGTCCGAAGGTATTTGTCAAATGTGATGCTGCTCATTTATAATTTTTCATTTTACTTGAGTTAAATGTGGCAAACGCTACAACATACAACATATAAAGCCAATCGTTAACTTTTTGTGAAACACATGAACCCCATGAGATTCATTTATTAATGAAGGTGATCTATGAAAGGGACTACCGTAGATATGGGATTTTAAACACATGAAATAACATTCATCACCACTAAAAAAAGATATGGGATTTTAAACACATGAAATAACATTCATCACCACTAAAAAAACGCTGATGTTGGAAGCATCATTAAAAGCTGATGACTTTTATCAGTGTTAAAAGTAGTGATGATAAAAGGATTTTTCACGAGTGGTGATAGAAGTACCGGTAAAGAAAGTTCTTTGTCGGTGCTACTTTAATACTGATAAATGATTCCATTTGTAGTGCTTTTAGCATTGATAAAGTGACATTTTATCGGTGGTGATAAAATCCATGGTGCATCAGCGTGATGTTAAAATTACACCACACATCACCAACAATTACAAATTTTAATTTCAATTAAATTTACATCACAAATACATGAAAAAACACTATATTACAAATATTTTACACTTTGGTTTGTATAATTTAGTACGTAAAATTTATCACAAACATCAATAAATTCAAAAACATTAATGTATCATTGTATTTGGACCCTGACCCCCTCTCAAAAGATCATGCTACTAGTTGCTGAACAAATCAGCTCAACTTTAGAAAAATAGTGTGTATAAAAAACAATTTTTATGTTAGTAATATTATAATGAAAGAAATTAAACATAAATATGAAGCAAATGCATTAATAAAATGTCACTTTAAAATTGAAAACATGCACTTCGAGTCATACCAGATGCATACCATGTGTCAGATTAATACATGATTGATTCTTGCATGTTACAAATGATTTATGAACCATTATCCTAAAATATCAAGACAATTCGAGCGCATTTGCTCAGTTTTAAGCATTCGACTTGTGTTTTGAACTAAAATGTCAATTTTAAATAAAAAATTACACTTTTGAGTCATACCGAGCACACCGTGTGTTAGATTGACGTGCGACTAATTCTGACACATCACAAATGATTTATGAATTATTGTCCTAAAATATCAAAACAATTCAAGTGTGTTTGCTAGATTTTCAGCGATTGACACACATTTTTAACTAAAATGTCATTTTTAAACTGAAAACATGCATTCTAAGTCATACCGGTCACACCGTGTGTCGGATTGACGTGCGGTTGATCCCTACACATAAAAACTAACTTATGAATCGTTATCCTATGGTATCAAGATAACCCAAGCGCGCTTGTTCAGTTTTTAGTCAGTGACGCGTTTTTAACTAAAATGTCATTTTTAAACTAAAAACACACATTTCGAGTCATACCGGTCACACCGTACATCAGATTGAGATGTGACTGATTCCTACATGTCACAAACGACTTATGGATCGTTGTCCTAAAGTGCCAAAACAATCTAAATGTGCATGCTCGATTTTGAGTATGTTACACATTTTTGAACTAAAATGTCAATTTTAAATAAAAACACACACTTTGATCATACTGGTCACACCATATGTTGGATTGACGCGTGGTTGATTCATACATGTCGCAAATGATTTATGGACCATTCTCCAAAAGTATGAAGACAATCTGAGCGTATTTACTTGGTTTTGAGTATGTGATGTGTGTTTTGAACTAAAATGTTAATTTTAAATAAAAACATATACTTTGAGTCATACCAGCCACACCATGTATGATTGACGTGCAGTTGATTCTTATACATCAAAAATAGCTTACAAATTATTTTCCTAAAGTATTAAGACAATCTAAGTGTGTTTGATTGATTTTCAGTGAGTGACATGTTTTTAACTAAAATGTCATTTTTAAACTAAAAACAAGTACTTTGAGTCATATCAGTCACACTGTGCGTCAGATTGACGTGCGACTGATTTCTACACATGAAAAATGAATTATGAATCATTATCAAAAAGTATTAAGACAACCCGAGTGGAGTTTCTCAGTTTTCAGTTTCTGACACTCGTTTTTAACTAAAATGTTATTTTTAAACTAAAAATAAGCACTTTGAGTCATACTAGTCACACCGTGTTTCAGATTGACGTGCAACTGATTCCTACATATCACAAGTGACTTATGGATCATTTTATTAAATCATCAAGACCATACACGTGTTTTTTCTTGGTTTTCAGTAAATGACACATTTTTAATTAAATGTCATTTTTAAACTGAAAACACACATTTTGAGTCATATCGGTCACAACATGTATTAGATTGAGGTGCACCTAATTCCTACATGTCACAAATGAATTATAGACCATTGACCTAAAGTCTCAAAAACAATCTTAATTTTTTTGCTTGATTTTGTGTATGTCACGTGTCTTTTGAACTAAAGTTTCAATTTTAAATAAAAAAACACACTTTGAGTCATACCGGTCACACCATATATCGAATTGACATGCAATTGATTCATACACATCATAAATGACTTATGGATCATTTTCATAAATGTTAGGTCCACTAGGCTGAATGCCCTGAGAGGGGGGGTGAATCAGGGTATAACTAATTAAAAAAATTAAAGCCCGTTCTGATCTTGTTTCGCTGTTAAGCAAAACACTCTTCTCTCTCTTTCCTGCTGCACAATATAAACAGAAAGTAAAGCAAGCACAGGACACAACAATTTTACTTGGTTCACCGCTAATGGCTACGTCCAAGGAGCATACGCCGACAGGTTGCCGGTCGTACCAAGTCCACTAAACTTCACTAGCTATGGATTACAATGTTCGGGCTAGATCACTTCTATGCCCAGGCTCACTGCCTATACAATGTTTAGGGTCAGCTCACTGCCTATACAATGTTTAGGGTCAGCTCACTGCTTTCCCAAGGGTCACTCTCTGTTTCTCTCTCTCTGGCTCACTGCCGGTGGAGAGGATCATCTTCTTCCTCTTCCTAATCTCACTGCTCTGTGAAGGGAATCACTCACAGTTTATAGACCTGTAGGTCTCTTCATTTCCATTAAGGAATGCATCTTTCTCTGTATTTAGATGCTCTGTTGAAGTTCAACTTTCACCCGTTGATGAATACCTCTTTGCCTCTGAACACTGAGCAATTCCTTTTGGAAACACCTTCGCAAAGCACCCTACTTCGCGAAGCTCCCAATTTCGCGAAACTCAACAAGCCTTCGCGAAGCTCCTGCCTTTTCGCGAAGCTCAATCGCGAAGCACCCTCGCGAAGCACTCTCGCGATGCTCAAGCCTTCGCAAAGCAACGACCCTCGCGAAGCTAAGTAAGCCAACGCGGAGCTCACAGGTTTCACGGAGCTACAATAGCCGCCGCGAAGCACCTCTTTCGCGAAGCACACTGGCTCCGCGAACCACCTTCGCAAATTCGAGAGCGAATGATCTTCTATGAAAATGCTCTCTACTCCGCTCGAAGGGGTCAGCCTCTATTTATAGGTGATTCCACCGACCCTCGTCCATTCCACGCGAAGTCAACACCACGTCATCTCAAATCGCGAAGCTCCAAAGATTCCGCCGGAATTCTGTCCAAATCGCGAAGCTCCACGACAATTTTCCGTTCGCGGAGCTTGACGTAGTCGCGAAGAATCACCGTCAACATACCTTCGTGACTTCGCCGCGAAGCTCCTTCGCGAAGCCCAACATTCCTTCGCGCCTTCGCCGCGAGGATCCCTCGCAAATCCCTTCACTGCCGCGATGCGCTTCAGCCTCTGCCGTTCGCGAAACTTGACGTAATCGCGAAGCATCACCGCCTCCATTCTTTTGGTCTTCGCGATTTCCAAACCATGCATTCTATCTTCGCAAAATTCATGCCTTTGCCATATGAAATTATGCTTTTCATGGAAATCCACTTTTCACGATGCTCACCAAACTCCAAATTTTGGACCCCAAAAATTTGGCAAACACTGGGAAACGACGCCACCTTGTACCGCTCTTTTGTACCGCCTCCAGATCGTCCTTTCCTTTGTCATAGTTCTTTGTCAACATGGAATGTCAACAACTTCTCGGGAACTCGACAATTCTCCATGGAAACCTGCTTTTCAACAAACACAATCAACCCAAAAATACTGCAATGTTACCTTGAGGGATTTTTGCCCAACAATCTCCCCCTTTGGGTTTGTTGACAACTCTTCACAACTCTACCAGGATGATTTTCTGTACTTTGATACCTCACTGAGTCTTCTTCCAGCTGCTACCACCATTCGCCTCTTGCGATTCTGATAGCGTTCAAGGATTCACTTAACACGTACTCTAAGCCCACATGAGCAATGCTCAGCGTGAGAAACAAGAGTAGTATGAAATGTTCATCAATGAATCACTTCATGTCAGACCCCAGTTGTCGATTCCACCCTGATACCAATTCTTAAATTGATACCAATTGTTGAACCACACTGATACCAGTTGGTGAATTCTTAAGTTGATACCAATTGTTGATAGCTGGACACCATCTCACACCATTCCAACACCACTGTTCTGCTTTTATCATGATCCTCAGCTGTCGTGATTTCTATGCTTTGATTGATCACTTCTAGCATCGTCAGATTTAAAAATCTCCCCCTTTCTCATTGCTCCCCCTTTCTGGCTGCTCCACCTGTCAGCTTCTCCCCGCATCAATTATGATTTATCAAATCTCCGCACTGTCTCCCCCTTGAACAATCACTATTTCTCCCCCTTTAACAAACACTTTTCTCCCCCTTTGTCAACGAACCCAAAGGGCACTCCTTTGCAGTCTGTAACAGAGTAGAGAACACATTAGCACAGTAGGGAAAACACATCATACCTCAGGGAGGGGGGGGGGGGTCCTACATCCACACTATTTCAAGTGCGGGGAATCGACTGAACTCCCAGAGCCAGTCGATGCCTCTCAAAAGCTTCCTTGGGTAAGGCCTTTGTCAGAATGTCTGCAACCTGTAGCTCTGTAGGCACGTACTCCAACTTCACGATTCCCTTCTCAACCTTCTCCTTGATAAAATGATACTTAATCTCAATGTGCTTTGTCCTTGAATGATGGACGAGATTTTTGCTAAGATTTATTGCACTTGAGTTGTCGCACTGGATTCCGATCGGAGACTTCACTTCAACTCCCATATCTTCAAGCTGCTGCTTCATCCACAATAACTGTGTGTATGCTTGAGTGGCCGCAATATACTCGTCTTCTGCGGTACTCAATGAGATGCAATCTTGCTTCTTGCTAAGCCAAGAAATACACAATCCACCAAGATAGAAAGCACCACCTGACGTTGATTTCCTATCATCTGCTGAACCGTCCCAGTCTACATCAGTATATCCCAATAACTCTGTCTGAGATCTATCAGTATATGTCAAGCCGAAATCCACTGTGCCCTGGATATACCGAAGTATTCTTTTCACTGCAAGCATGTGGCTTTCCTTGGGATTGCTCTAATATCTCGCTGCTTGGCATGTGGCGAAAACAATATCAGGCCTTGTTGCGGTTAAGTACAACAAACTTCCAATGATTTGCCTGTATTCTATGATATTAACTGCCTTGCCATCCTCATCTTTTGATAATTTCATCCGGGTAGCAACCAGAGTCTTCATATCCTTGGAATTTTCCATTCCAAACCTTCTCAAGACCTCCTTGGCATATTTAGATTGAGAAATAAATGTTCCATTCCTTCCTTGTGTCACCTGTAGACCAAGAAAAAACGTTAGCTCTCCAATCATTGACATTTCAAACTCATTTTTCATGAATTCGGAAAACTGTCTGCACTGAGCTTCATCTGATCCGCCAAATATTATGTCATCGAAATAAACCAATACCATCATCCTTTGATTACTTTCATTGTTGAAATAGAGGTTGTAATCAACTCCCCCACGCTGGAAACCAAGCTTTTTCAAGTACTGATCAAGCCTTGAGTACCATGCCCTTGGTGCTTGTTTCATCCCATACAACGCCTTCTTCAGCCTGCAAACTTTGTTCGCATCCTCATGAATGAGAAAACCATCTGGATGCTCAATATACACATCCTCTTCCAGAACACCATTCAAGAATGAGGATTTGACATCCATCTGGACCACTTTGAACTTTCATTGCACTGCTATGGCCAAAAATAATCTGATTGTCTCCAGCCTTGCAACCGGTGCAAATGTCTCATTGACATCTATTCCCTCGATCTGGGAGTACCCCTTGCACACTAGTCGTGCTTTGTTCCGAATCATTGTTCCATCTTCATTCATCTTTTTGCGATAGACCCATTTGGTCCCAATGACATTCTTGTCTGCTGGCCTCGAAACAATCTCCCATGTCTGGTTCTTCTCAATTTGATCAAGCTCTTCATTCATAGCCTGAACCCAGTTTTCATCTTCAGCTGCATCGGAAAAACATTTCGGCTCCACTTGAGATAAAAACGATGATTGCTGCAATGATTTCATTCTTCGAGTCTGAACTAGAGCTGTCTGATCACCAATGATATTTTTCCTATCAATTTCAGCTCGACTCTTTGTCTTCCTTGCAGATATAGACTTGACACTTTCTTGTTCATCATCAGTATCTTCTTCTGATTCAGCCTCTGCCACTTCTACTCCCCCTGTGTTGCTTACCTCATCATCACGTTCATCCAGAAACTGTTCACTCGGTCATTGAGCAGTCTGTTCATTTTCAACTATAGTGACATCATTGCTCTCAACAATTTTTCCCAGCCTCTTGTTGAAGAATTTATATGCTTTGCTTTTCCCTAAGTATCCAAGGAATATCCCTTCATCTCCTCGTGTCTCAAACTTCCTATGATGTTCTTTGTTGAGAATTAAATACTTACTTCCAAAGATTTTAAAGTATTTCAACGTTGGCTTCTTTCCGTACCACAGTTCATACGGAGTCTTCCCTTGCTTCGGACATAACAGGGACCTATTTGAAACATAGACCGATGTCAAAACTGCTTCCTTCAAAAATTTCTCTGGTAGGTCCTTATCAATAAGCATAGTTCTGGCCATGTTGTTGATGATCCGATTTCTCCTTTCAACCACTCCATTCTGTTGGGGAGTTCTTACTGATGAAACTTGATGCCTTATCCCATGTTTCTCGAGATAGTTTTCAACCTGACTGTTTGTAAATTCCGTACCATTATCAGTACGAAACTTCAGAATTTTCTGCCCAAGCATCTTTTCTGATTCCCTCCTGTACTGCTTTATGCAACTGAACACCTCTGTCTTATGGGTAATGATGAATACCCAGGCCATTCTGCTATAGTCATCAATGAAAAGAACATAGTACCTTTGCCCATCTATAGCTCGTGGTGAGATAGGTCCACATACATCAGCATGCACCAATTCGAGCACTCCAGTTGTTTTTTGTTCCTTTGGCCTGTATGTCTTCCTGATGATCTTCCCTTGTTGACAAACATCACATGTATGAGTGCGATCATGTGATAGTTTGGGAAGGTCTCTAGTAGCATCACACTTTACCAGATCTTCCATAGATGGTTGACATAGATGACCAAGTCGCTTATGCCATAGCTGATTTTCTTCTTCTCTGGATAAAAGGCATGAATCTTCTTCCCCACCTACCAGGTAAATATTCCCCTTTGTTCGTTTTCCCTGAAGAATGACTGTTCCATCTTTTCCTTTAACAATACCCATCTTCTTGGTAAATAGGATAGAGTGCCCAGAGTCGCATAGTTGACTGACGCTAAGCAAATTATGACTGAGACCCTCTACCACTAAGACATCAGCATGTCTCATTTCTTTGCCACCAAACTTGGCTTTTCCTGACCCAACAATCTTCAGGCCTTCATCATTTCCAAATTTGACAACTCCTTCTTTGTCATATTTTATGCCTGTAACCAGATCCTTATTACCCGTCATGTGGGATGTGCAATCACTGTCAAGGATCCAAACACCAGAACGATCTGATGCTTTAAGGGCAATTTCAGCAACTACGGCCTTCTCAGTTTTCTTCTTCCTAGTCCATAGTTTTTCTTTCATACTCGGCATGGATTGAGACTTCTGTTCTTTATCAGAGTATGACGGACCAGCTTCATCTTGCAAAACTGCAAATCTATTCTGAACTTTTAACTCACTTGTCGGTTTACTGATCTGCTGCTTGTGAACATTTTGATTCTGCTTTGGCACATTTTTCTGAATGGTCGGAGTGCAGTACCTAGCCATGTGTCCAAATCCTCCGCACCAAAAACAGTGTCCTTCAAAAAAGGTTCTGGAAAACCGTTCTCTGTTTGGCTTCCATCTCTGTTCTTGTTCCCTTCGATATCTTTTGGCTATGGAACACACATACTGTGAATGTCCCATCTTTCCACAACAATAACACCTGATATAAGGTGAATTCCTTCGTGTTACTTCAACACTACAAGTTTCCCCTTTGGATCTCTGAGTATTCTGATTCTGATTTGTGCTCAAATCCACTTTCAATCTCGGGACAGGTGCTCGCGGTCTAACTTCAACTGCCACAGATTTTTGTTTCTGATTAAGCCATGAATCAGCCTTAACTTCTGAGTTCAATTGCTGCTTCTTTCCTGCTGAACTACTATGATCTTCTTTCTTCTTTTCAGTCTTCGTAAAGACCTGATTTCCCAAGAATGTGTTGGGATTCAAAGGTTTTTACTGGTCTTTAACTTTTCTCCGCAGACCGACAACTTCCTCTTCAAGATCTTCAATACGCTTAACGTGATCTTTCACTTTTCGACTCAAGAAATCGATCTCCCTTTTCTGCTCTTCAATCACGAGCTTATGCTCATCAACCTTTTCTGTGCGCTCTGGCCTGTAAGACTTAAGATTTTCAATTTCTTTCTCAAGCTGAGACTTCTCTTCTTCTTGTTGTTGCATATAGAGTTTGGCATCACGTACTATCTTGTTGGCTTTCTTTGTTTTTGCTCACCAAACATCTATCTCTTCAAGAGATGCTTCTAATTCAGCTTCCATGTCAACTCTCCCTTCAATTTCTTCTTCTTCTTCATCAGTTTCAGTTTCTTTCTTTTCTAGAGAACTACTGGCAACATCCACCATCGCATTTTGTCCACAATCTTTGCAGTTTTCTATCTCTTCAACTTCTTCACCCTCAGACTCAGCTGAACTGTCTATTTCTTGGGAAAGAAGATTCTTCTTCTTAAAGAAATTTCTCTTGAACTGCTTCTTCCCTTTCACATAGGCTAAAGATTTTTTCATGGGAATCTTAAATTTATCTTCATCGCTTTCTTCTTGAAACTTTTTGGGGCATCTTGCAGCAAGATGACCAACCTTTCCGCATCAGAAGCATGCTAGTGGAAGTTTCCCTTTAAACTTTCCTTTTCCTCTTTGCAGATTTGAAGAAAGGAACGACATCACCTCATCTGACTCTTCTTCCTCCTGAGAATCTTCAATAGTGAGACTCTTCATGGCCTTAAATGCCACCTCTTTGGATTTCCCTTTTTCCACAGCATCGTTGTCATCATTTCTCATTTCATATGCAACAAGAGTGCTGTGTAGGTTATCCAATGTCAGCTCTTTCAGATCTTTATCTTCCAAAACAGAAACTTTCGGATTGAACCGAGGTGAAAGCTTTCTCAGGATGCACTTTACGATTTTAATGTCTTCGATAATTTCTCCAAGACCTCACATGTCTTCTACCACATCATTTACCCTGTCAAAGAATGCATCAATAGACTCATTTGGGTTCATTCTCAGATCTTCATACTTGTTCCACAACACTTGCAGCTTTGCCTCTCTGACTTTTGTATCCCCTTCATAAATATTCAAAAGCTTTTCCCACATGGCATGTGACGTTTTGCATGACATCACCTTTGTATATATGGGATTAGAGAGGGCTCCCCCTAAGGCATTGATTGATTTGGAATCAGCATCCAACTCTTTGTGCTCAGCTTCTGATAATGCACCACTAGTAATATCAGCTGTGATACCATGCATAGCTGCTGAAAACACATCCATTCCCAAAGATCAGAAATAGTGTTGCATTCGATTATTCCATATCTGAAAATTACATTCGTCGAAGATCGGAATCCCTCTATGATTAGTGACCTCCATTTGAGAGAAGAACAACTGTCAACCTTCCCTTTGATACCACTTGTTAGGTCCACTAGGCTGAATACCCTGAGAGGGGGGGTGAATCAGGGTATGACTAATTAAAAAAATTAAAGCCCGTTCTGATCTTGTTTTGTTGTTAATCAAAACACTCTTCTCTCTCTTTCCTGCTACACAATATAAACAGAAAGTAAAGCAAGAACAGGACACAACAATTTTACTTGGTTCACCGCTAAGGGCTACGTCCAAGGAGCATACGCCGACAGGTTTCCGGTCGTACCAAGTCCACTAAACTTCACTAGCTATGGATTACAATGTTCGGGCTAGATCACTTCTATGCCCAGGTTCACTGCCTATACAATGTTTAGGGTCAGCTCACTGCTTTCCCAAGGGTCACTCCCTGTTTCTCTCTCTCTGGCTCACTGCCGGTGGAGAGGATCACCTTCTTTCTCTTCCTAAGCTCACTGCTCTGTGAAGGGAATCACTCACAGTTTATAGACCTGTAGGTATATTCATTTCCATTAAGGAATGCATCTTTCTCTGTATTTAGATGCTCTGTTGAAGTTCAACTTTCACCCGTTGATGAATACCTATTTGCCTCTGAACATTGGTCAATTCCTTTTGGAAACACCTTCGCAAAGCACCCTACTTCGCGAAGCTCCCAATTTCACGAAGCTCAACAAGCCTTCGCGAAGCTCCTACCTTTTCGTGAAGCTCACTCGCAAATCACCCTCGCGAAGCACTATCGTGATGCTCAAGCTGTCTCAAAGAAACGACCCCCGCGAAGCTAAATAAGCCAACGTGGAGCTCACAGGTTTCGCGGAGCTACAATAGCCGCCGCGAAGCACCTCTTTCGCGAAGCACACTGGCTCCGCGAACCACCTTCGCAAATTCAAGAGCGAATGATCTTCTATGAAAATGCTCTCTACTCCGCTCGAAGGGGTCGGCCTCTATTTATAGGCGATTCCACCGACCCTCGTCCATTCCACGCGAAGTCAATGCCACGTCATCTCAAATCGCGAAGCTCCAAAGATTCCGCCGGAATTCTGTCCAAATCGCGAAGCTCCACGGCAATTTTCCGTTCGCGGAGCTTGACGTAGTTGCGAAGAATCACCGTCAACATACCTTCGCGACTTCGCCACGAAGCTCCCTTACGAAGCCCAACATTCCTTCGCGCCTTCACCACGAAGCTCCCTCACAAAGCCCTTCACTGCCGCGATGCACTTTAGCCTCTTCCGTTCGCGAAGCTTGACGTAATCGCGAAGCATCACCGCCTCCATTCTTCTGGTCTTCGCGATTTCCAAACCATGCATTCTATCTTCGCGAAATTCATGCCTTTGCCATATGAAATTATGCTCTTCATGGAAATCCACTTTTCGCGATGCTCACCAAACTCCAACTTTTGGACCCCAAAAATTTGGCAAACACTGGGAAACGGCGCCACCTTGCACTGCTCTTTTGTACCGCCTCCAGATCGTCCTTTCCTTTTTCATAGTTCTTTGTCAACATGGAATGTCAACAACTTCTTGGGAACTCGACAATTCTCCATGGAAACCTGCTTTGTCAACAAACACAATCAACCCAAAAATACTGCAATGTTACCTTGAGGGATTTTTGCCCAACAATAAAGTATGAAGAAAATATGAGTGCATTTGCTTGGTTTTGAGTATGTGACATGTGTTTTGAACTAAAATGTCAATTTTAAATAAAAACATACAGTTTGAGTCATACCAACAACATGATGTGTCAGATTGACGAGCAATTGATTCTTACATGTCTACAATAACTTATGGATCATTTTTCTAAAGTATCAAGAAAATCCGAGTGTTTTTGCTCAGTTTTTAACGAGTGACACGTTTTTATCTAAAATGTCATTTTTAAACTGAAAACATGCACTCTAAGTCATACCGGCCACACCATGAATCATATTGATGTATGACTGATTCCTGCACATAAAAAATGACTTATAGATCATTATCCAAAAGTGTCAAGACAATCTGAGCATGTTTTCTTTATTTTTAGCAAGTGAAACACATTTTAACTAAAATGTCATTTTTAAACTGAAAACACACACTTTGAGTCATACCGGCCATACACTGTGTTAGATTGATGTGTGAATGATTCATACATGTCAAAAACGATTTTATGTATTGTTGTCCAAAAGCATCAAGACAATATGAGTGTGTTTTATGTAGGGTCTGGGCATAGTGGAAGCATGCGGTGGTGGAAGATATATTAAAATTTCATTTAATATTTCAATGCTCGAAACCCCATTAGAGGATCTTGCAACTTAAATTTATAATCAATTTATTTAGATCAGAAGAAAGAAAATACCATGGCTTAGGGTCTTTCTTCGATATGGATGTTGATCATCCAAAAAAGTCCCTTCCAGATTGCATTCTTTGTGCTGTACAAATCTAAGGATAGAATCCCTCTACCAGGGATCCACACGTGCTTCTTTGATCTCCAAGCAATGCCAATCGATCTATGGGTTCTAGTGTGATGAATCAATTGTCTTGCGTTATTTGTGTTGATCGATTGTCTTTCGATCTTGAAGGAATCTGTCTTTCATTTCTTTTTCTTGAGAGGAAGAGAGAATGAGGAGCCGAGAAAAAATTTATTGTGCACAATAATTCTCTATTTTTGATTACACACTACATAATAGCCATAAAGGACTATTTATAAATCTAGGGTTTAGGTTAATATTTTTTTAATTGCATGTCATCCCTTAAAATAATATATTATTCTTAATAAACCCCATGCCACAAAAATAATAATAATAATATAATTTTTGTTGCGTCTGCCAACATGCGCATATGATAAATATTATTTATCGACTTGTAAATAAATATCCATCACCGAACATGGTCTTGGTCCATTCAGACTCCTTGACATTTATTGAATACCCAAATAAATATTTTATTCATAAATAAATATTTTATTCACCAATAAATATTTACAATTGATAAAATGTGAATAAAATTATTCTTCGGTCTTGAGAATAATATTTATTCTATTAATTAAATTCACTTATAATTTAATTGAGATTATCGGTAACACTTAGTGTGCGACCCTATAAGATTATTTCTTGTTGAAATTAGGTGGGCTTGCCTAAAGTACAAGATTACTATCTGGAAATGGGCCAATGAATCTAAGAGAAAGAATTTAATGTCACAACGATGACAACCACATATGAATGTTTACTATGTAATATAATCATTTTTTCACAATATCTCATCAAGAAGGCTGCACATATGTGTCACCAACCTATATGATCGATATATATTTATTCTATTATTTTAAATAAATACGTCGTTACATAATGACCATGGAATTTAGGGCAATGGTTCTATTCCAATCAAATGGATGAGATATCAGCTTCCATAAAGATGGAAGAGAAAAATCCATCCTTAACTTATCCATTAATAACATGTCACTCATGACGCACCCAACATATTCAACTTGACCATGAATTGTTATAATTATGGTTTATGAAATATATATAAGTATGCAAGTTATAAGATGCATTAATAATAATCTTAAAGTCCAAGAACCATTACACACACTCACAGAAAGGAATATCCAATGACACCAAAACATACAGAATTCCTACCGACGGGTCTGTTCTCGTAATCTCTCATCTTGGAGATTACCAAGTGTGAACTTCATGAGAAGAAGTCTCATCCACTTATGAGTACTCACACCTAACAATATATGTACTATGTGTCCCATCATAGTAAATTATCCAACAGTAGAATATTATTTAAGAATATCGTCATAGCACTTCTAGGTTATCATCATAGCGGGGAACTGCTATGACCTTATCAATGCGATGTACACTCTAGGACATTATTACATCAGAGCCATGTAGAAAAATGTATAGTATGTATTAATATGTTTTATTAATATTCAATATATTGAATATACATGTAATCAAAGTATAAATAGTTGGTCTTAGGACACTAACTCCAACAAAATCCCACTTGGACTAGAACCAACTGCCTATGACTTTTAGTGTGATATACCTCACATGATAATCATATTTTTGGTGACTCAAATATTTATTTGGTCCAACATGTTGTATTCCATGGAAATACTGCTCGTTACAACATCTCCTCTTCGAGAAAAGTACCTCAAGAGATGATACTTCTGAAGCATGTGCTTCATTCACTAATGTGACCTTTGCTCTTTTGCAAGAGCCACCACTGTAATATTATCACAGTAAATTGTATTATGATATTTACTTTTAGGTACCATGTCAAGTTATTGGATGAAGTTTTTCATCTATACTGCTTCTTTAGCTGTCTCAGAATCTACAATATACTCGGACTCTTCTGTAGAATCTGCAACCACAACCTGCTTTGAGCTCTTCTAAATCACAACACCTCTATTCAAAGTAAATATGTATCCCATTTGTGACTTCATTCCATCATGATCAATTTGGAAACTACCATCTGTAAATCCTATGATGACTAGTTCCTCATCTCCTCCATAAACTAGGAACATATCCTTAGTATACATCAGATACTTAAAGATAGTCTTGTCTAAGGACACATTTTTCTAGAAAGATGAATTCCATGTGACACTGAAAACAATCCCCTCTTGTATTTTTGCATACTAAATCTCTTCAGTATCTTGTTAATGTATTTACTTTGACTTTGGATGTGCATCATCTTGGATTTATCACGATGAATTTTGATCCCAAGAATATATGCTGCCTTGCCCAAGTCCTTCATAAAGAAGTATTTATTCAACCATGCCTTAATAAACTATAAGACTTGTATTTAATTTTCAATGAGTAATATGTCATCAACATATACTATTAAGAAAAGGAATACACTCCCACTAAACCATTTATAAACACAAGGACCACATTTGTTCTTTATGAAACAAAATTTCGTTATGGATTTATCAAAATGAATGTTCCATGACATGATTCTTTCTTTAATACATAAATGGTTTTTTTGTAATTTTCATATATTGTTGGAATCCTTTGGATCCACTAACAATTTAATTTGTTTCCTATATACATATTTCAGAAGGTTCCCATTAAGGAAGGCTATTTTGACTTCCATTTTCAAAATCTCATAGTCATGGTAAGCTACAATGGAAAGTAGAGTTCTGATGGATTTCAACATTGAAACTGGTCAAAAGGTTTCATCATAGTCTATTCATTGATACAGTTTAAACCCCTTTTCAACCAATCATGCTTTATATGTATTTAATTTTCCTTCTATGTCCAATTTCTTCTTTAATACCCATTTGCAGTTGATAGGATTTACATACACTAGAGGATCTACCATAATCCAAATTTGGTTTTGGTATATGGAATCCATTTTGGAATTCATGGATTCTTTCCACTTGTAAATATCTATGCCACTTAATTATTCCTTGTAAGTTAAAGGATCATTAATAATGAGCCACCATCCTTAGTGACTAGAAAACCATACTGTTCTGGTTTTCTAACATCTCTAAGCACTCCTACGCAGTACTTGTGTCTCTGGAACAACTTCTTCTTCCATGAGGATTTTTGGGATTTGTTCATATGCCAAATCTTGTATATCTTGAGCCTAGACTTCATCAAAGTATATACCACTCCCACAATCTCTTTTAGATATAATATCCTTCTCAAGAAATGTGGGATGTCTTTCAACCACAACCTTTTTTTACGAAGGATTGTATAGGTCATATCCATTTATTTCTTTGGGATATACTATAAAGATACACTTTGTGAATTAGGGAGAAATATTTTTACCTTAAGAGGACTTAACAAATGCTTCAAAACCCCACACATGTAAGTAATACAATATAGGTTTCTTTCCATTTTATAATTGGTATGGTATACCATCCATCGCTTTAGTTAGCACTCAATTTAGTATGTATGATACTGTTTGTAATTCATATCCCCAAAAGGATAATGGAAGACTCACATGAATCATCATTGATCTCACCTTGTACAACAAGGTTCAGTTATCCCTTTCAATTACACCATTATACTGAGGTTTATAAGGAGAAGTGAGTTGAGATAGTATCCCAATATCCCATAAATAATAAATAAAATCTTGATTAATATATTCTCTACCATAGTATGAGTGGAGTTTCTTAATCTTCTTACCAAGCTGGTTATCAACTTCATTCTTGTATTCCTTGAATTTATCAAAAGAATCCAACTTATACCTCATTAATTTGACATATCTATATCTACTAAAATCATCAGTAAAAGTTATAAAGTATGAGTACCCACCCCTTTCTTCAACAGGAAATGGTCCACACACATCAATATAAACTAATTCAAGAATCTATTTAGCATTTTCACCATTCCCACTAAATGGGTCTTTGGTTATTTTTCCATGTAAACATGCATGACATACACCAAGTGGTTTTAGTTAAAAAGAATATAAATATCTATCTTGATGTAATTTAGTCAAGTATTTTTTTTACATGACCAAGCCAGTGATGCCAAAGCTGGGTGTGGTATGAGTCATGTGAAGTAACTTCATTATCAATTGTCATTACTTGGTTCATGTAATCAAACACATAAATACCATTATTTAAATGTCCCTTACAATAACAAATGCTATCTTTATAAAAGAAGCAACATTTATTCCAAAATTTGAAAATAAATCCATGAGTATCTAGTCTGGATACTGATATAATGTTTTTGGTAACTGAAGGAACAACATAAAAATCTTTCAAAACCAAGATCATCCCAGTTTCCAACATGAGGTGTTAGTAGTCGATAACTATAACCATAAGTTTAGTTCCATTGGATTCTTGTATATCTAACTCCCATCATTCATTATTTCAAAATCTACTTGGAACCTGTATTTGAATATATTTGTGAGCACCAAAAGCTGTATCTAATACCTAATTTGTAGAAACAGATAAATTTCACTTGATAATAAACACACTTGAATATTCCCCTTGATTATTTGTCCAAGTGTAGTTTTTCTTCCAATTTCCCTTATTTCCACATGATAAATAGATAGAATTCTATTCCCTACCTTTCTCCTTGGTCTTCCTCTTCTTGGAAGGGTGTGAATAAGATTTGGACTTAGAGCTCTTTGCTTTTACTTTCTATTTGTTCACCATAAAGATGGAAGTATTTTAGTGATTCGTATCCTTATCTACTTGGAGAAGGAGAGTAAGTATATCTGTGAGATACTTCTCAATGTTTTTCATATTAAAATTTACAAAAAATTTGGATAATCCATGAGGGATTAAAGGAAGAATGATATTTGCTTCCAGTTCTTCAGGGATTTTAAACCCTAGAAATTCCAGGTGCTCAATGTAGCCAATGAGCTTGACTATGTGATGCCTAACTAGGGCACCCTTTACAAGCTTACTATGAAAGATTACTTTAGAAATCTCAAAATGTTCCTATCCATCTATCTCCTGGTAAAGACCACAAAGATACTCAAGCATGCTATAAGAATCCCTGTTTTCATAAGACTTTATTAGTTCACTAGAAATAGATGATAACATCAAAAATTGAATGTAAACTACATTTATAAAATGTTTTTCTTAGACAAGGAACTCTTCACCACTTGCCTCCTTAGTAGGAAGATTAGGTTTTCAGGATTCTAACATGTAAGATTTCCGTTCATGGTGTAACACAACCCAAAGACGTCTAAACCACTCATGGAAGTTACTTCCAATGAGGAGGTGGTATTTATTTAATATTGATCATATGTATAGAGTGGGTCATGAGCTTTTGATTTTATTCTACAATTAAAATAATAGATTATTAGTACTTTTTCTTGATTACAAATTATGTGAGAAATAATAAATTAATTGGTTTTATTAATTCTCCCACTATTTTATCAAGTCCCAATATCCCTCACCATTGAACTCGAAATTTCTAGTTGCTAAGAAATTATAGTGGAAAGGATCCCCATTAATTTTCTTAATGATCCAGAATTTGTCCATGAAAATCATAAGAAAGTAATTTGGTACACGGTCTTGCCAACTACGGGCTTACAAATCCTTGATCCATTGAGTGGATTCCCCTATCCTGAAACCCCGACTTAGATTTCTACAACACTTAAATCTAAATTTGTATTGAATAGACTTTGGATATTAAAATAAATAAAAGTTCGATTAAGTTAATGAAAAACCCTCATAGGAACTCTCTAATAAAAGTAAGTGTCCAGACTTTGGCCATGTACCACACTTAGTTCTATAGTTTCACTCCCAATCAAGTAATGGAAGATTTTTTCTAACTTAATATTATTTTGAGGGATTTTAATTAATTATTAATATATTTTATCCTATTTTATCCTTTACATGTACTATTAATATTAAGTGTATGTTACTTAATTAATTAATCATACTGGATAAAATATTTACACATAATTTATTTATTTAAATTCCATATTTGCACATTAATTTATTCATTTATGTGATCTTAGTATTGTATTAATAAAATAAATAATGCATAGATAGAAATAAATAAATAAATAAATGACTTGATCATGAGATTATCTAACGGTTGATTTAACAAGCAGACATTAAATCAACCTTTGACCTAGGAGAAATAACTCCTATTGCTAGTATTATCATGAGTTATAATATTCCACCTGTCCACCTGTGTATCACCTGAGTTGGAATCATAATGGTTCCGTCTTAAACCATCTCCACGTGCCTTGGGAAACTCCATTAATTAGATGTATTTATAACTCACATGCTGGTGAAGGGAAACAAAGGATTAGTTAAGGGGGATTACATAAATAACCATGGAAATGTAGATCATACATAATAATGGAGGGTGAGATGAGTCACATGCTATAATATTTAATTTAATAATAAATAATTACAAACTAATGCAATAAATTAAATTAAGACAACCAAAACATACATAGGTCCCTGTCAAGCTCATAAATGGTCACACATGCAATGTATAAGAAAAATTAAATAACCAAAATTCATTTATTATTTATTATTTATTATTAAGATAAATGCGCTTTCATTAATTAATTAATTAATTAATTAATCCCCTTTCATCTAAATAACCATCCAAATTCTCTCAGAGATTACCATCATAAAGGAATTAATGGGAAATAAAAAAAGTGCCAATAGTTATATATTTATTAAAATAAATTAATTAATAATTTAAAATTATTTGAAAGCCTTATTAAATTTTCAAACACTTAAAGTTTCAATCAAAGAAATAAGGCTTTAATACTAATTTTTTTAATTTAATATAATTTTTAATTCTTCCATTAATTGGGATAATAAACAATGTGTACTATCCAGCCATACATTGTGTACATAGGTTGTCATGTATTTGGGTTACACACCTAGGGATTTAGTGTGTTGACTCGGTCAGAATACATGACATGTACTGGCTAGCTACATGCCATGTATATTCTAGCCATGTGCCTGAGATACTCTCTTGGGTCTTTGATGTGTATCTCGATGAGATCACATGATGTGTACAAGCTTGATACATGTTTTTTATCCCATATGATGTGTGTCCATTGTTCTTATCGAGTGAATTGGCATGCATTTTGGACATGAGAAATGATAAACTATACTGCGTGTACACCGAATATACATCATGTATATACTAAATTCTCTAGGATTTCAATATTACACAGTTTGACCATTTATAATGATCACACAGATTATGTAATTTACCCCGGTAACCCATGAAGACTACACGTTGTGTATGCCAACTACATGCTATGTAATCTGACATCTTGTGCGCTAGTTGTTGGCTCATTCTACACATGGTGTGAAATAAATATACCACATGTAATTAAATGATTGACGTGTCATGTATCCCTTGACACATCTAGGTATAATTCACATGAGTATACAACGTGAACTCTGACTAAACACCATGTAACCCAGTTTTACTAGCCAAAATTTTGGCACTTCTTGATGAAATCACTGGTCATTCTTGATTTGTTCTTAGACCTTGAAGAAAATGAAACACTTAATGAACATGATTAATATGTCAACAATATGTTAATTCAAATTGGATTAAAGAATAAATAATATGAAATGAAAACATTCAACCAAGATTGGGTATAGATCAACAATTAATTAAATAATTATTAATTTAAAACATGTCTGATACCACTTGCAGGTTTTGAGTGTAGAGGAAGCATGTGGTGTTGGGCAATATATTAAGATTTATTTTAAAATTTTAATTCTCGAAACCCCATTAAATGATCTTGCACATTATATTTATAATCAATTTATTTAGATTGGAATAAATAAAATACCTTAGATTAGGATCTTTCTTTGATGTAGATATTAATATTCTGAAAAAAACCTTTCGGATTTCCTTTGTTGCACTGTGAGGATCCAAGGATAGAATCCCTCCAGTAGTGATCCACACATACTTCTTTGATCTCCAAACAATACCAATCGATCTCTGGGTGATAGCACATCGAATCGATTATCTTGTGTTGTTTATGTTGATCGCTTGTTCTTTAGTCTTGAAAGAATCTCTCTTGTGTTTCTCATTCTTGGGAGGGAGAGAGAATGTGGAGTCGAGAGAGAATCTTTGTGGAAAAATTCACTATTTTCGATTTCACACTACAAAACAGCCATAAAGGACTATTTATAAAGCTAGGGTTTAGGATAAGAATTTTTTTAATCACATGTCATCCCTTAAAATAATATCATATTCTTAACAAACCCCATGCCAAATAATAATAACAATAATATTATTTTGTTGGTGTGAACCAACACATGCATATGATAAATATTATTTATCAGCATGTAAATAAATATCAATCACTAGACACAGTCTTGGTTCATTCGAACTCCTAGACATTTATTGAATACATAAATAAATATTTTATTCATAAATAAATATTTTATTCACTAATAAATATTTTCAATTGATAAAATGTGAATAAAATTATTCCTAGGTATTAATAATAATATTTATTCTATTAATTAAATTCACTTAGAATTTAATTAAGAAAATCAGTAACACTTAGTGTGTGACACCCTAAGATTAGTTCTCATTGGCATTAGGTGGGATTTCCTAAAGTTCAAGATTATTGTCTATAAATAGGCCAAGACACCCAAAGATAAAGAACTTAATTCCATAATGATGAAAACCATAGAAAAACACTCACTATGTAATATAATCTCTTTCCCACAATATCTTATCAACCAGGTTTCACATATGTGTCACCAACCTATATGCTCAATACATCTTTATTTGACTATCTGAAATAAACACATCGTTACACTATGACCATAGAATTTAGGGTGACAATTCTATTCCAATCAAAGGGCCAAGATATCAGCTTCCATAAAGATGGAAGGAAAAAATCCTTCCTCAAATTATTTATTAATAACATGTTACTCATGATGCACCCAATATATCCAACTTAACCACGAACTGTTATCATCATGGTTTATGAAATACATCTAAGTACACAAGTCGTATCATGCATTAATAATAATCTTAAATTCCAAGGACCATTACACACACTCAAAAATAAGAATATCCGATGACACCAAAACATGAATAATTCCCACCAGCAGGTCTATTCTCATAATCTCCCATATTGAAGATTATCAAGTGAAAACTTTATGAGAAGAAGCCTCATCCTCTTACAAGTAATCACACTTAATATACTATGTAGTATTTGTCCCATCATAGTACATTATCCAACTGCAAAAAATTATTTAAGAATATCGTCATAACACTTAAAGGTTCTCATCATAGAAGGGAACTGATATGACCTTATTAATGTGATGTATACTCTAGGATGTTATTACATCAGAGTCGTACATAACAATGAACAATATACAATAAGATGTTTTATTAATATTAAATGCATCATATATATATGAAATCAAAGAGAAAATATTTGGTCATAGGATACCAACTCCAACATTTTCTTGGTCTTCAGTGAGAGACACATGTTTTTAACTAAAATTTTATTTTTAAACTAAAAACAGACACTACCAGAAAACTGGGCAAGGCCAGCACCACCCCTTTATTAGCGCTAACGAAAAAGCGCTGATAAAGGGGGGGGGCTTTATCAGTGCTTTTTTTTAGCACTGATAAAGGGACCCCCGTTATCAGCGCTTGTTTAGTAGTGCTGATAAAGGGTCGACTTCAATTTTTTTTAAAAATATATTAATATATAAATATAGTTATATAGTTATATTGATATAAATATAATATATAATTTTTAAATATATATTAGATAAGTATAAATGTACATTTACACTTATTATACTTAATATATAAGATATTTAGTGAAAATGGCTTATAAAAAAATTAAAAAAATATTTTTAATTAATAATTTTCTAATTATTATGGAGTAATAGTCATTTAATAACAATTTGAAGACTAAAAAATAAAAAAAATTAAAAAAAGATCCAAAATATGTTGAAAACGCAACTCGAACTTCAAACGGCCATAACTTTTGATCCGGGTGTCCGTTTGAGCTCTACCACATATCAAATCGAATCCTACGACGATCTCTATGTCGCCGTGACTGAGGGAGACTCTAGTAAATCGTTTTTCGAGGCCAAAAGAGGCACAAAAGGCCTCTAAAACTGAGTTTTTAGTCGGGGTATCCATATTTTTTAACATTTTGTGGATTTTCAGCCTCGTTTAAGGGGGTATTATTGGTTTTTTTCTGGTGGGGACTGAATTTATTCCAAGATATTACATTCATATTGATATCATGTCTTTTAAATTTCATCCTTTTTTATAATGCACTGCTATTTATAATCAAATATATAACTATATGTACATATTTTTTATATATTCACACCTAAAAATTAAATTTTTTAAATAAATAATTAAACATATTTACATATAAAATATATTAGCTTTATCTAAATAATAACTAATATCCATTTTATTTAAAATACCAATATATGAATATTTATATAACTACTATATATTAATATAACTATACATATATTAATATAACTATATATATATATATATTAATATAACTATATATATATATATTAATATAACTATATATATTAATATAACTATATATATTAATATAAATATATATTACTATACGAATAAATATAACTAAATATATATATAAATAAATAGATATATCATGAATAAGAGAACAAATCAATACATGGTAGTGGTAAAGGCTTTAGGTGTGCAGGGGGGAGGTCTCGAGATCAAATTTGGGTGGAGGCACAGGTGCGCGCGCAAGGGTGATTTAAAGGGCTAGCGCTGATAAAGGGTGTAGGCGGTACGGGTGGCCGCTAGAGGTGCGGGAAAGCGCTGATAAAGGGGGCTCAAGCGCTGTAAAAAGCCCCCCCCCGAGATTGGAAATATTTTTTTTTAATTTTTTTTAATTTTTTATATTTTTATCAACGCTAAAAAAAAGCTCTGATAAAAGACCCCTTTTATCAGAACTTTTTTTAGCACTGATAAAAGGGGTCTTTATCAGCACTTTTTGGAGCGCTGATAAAGGGGACCCCCCTTTATCTTCACCCGCATTAATAGTGCTTTTTCTAGTGCTTTTAATGGCCATTTTTAGCGCTGATAAAAGCCATATTTGTAGTAGTGACATGCTTTGAGTAAGTCATACCATGTGTCAGATTGATGTGAAATTGATTCCAACACATCATAAATGACTTATACATCATTTTCTTAAAGTATCAAGACAATACGAGTGTCAATATGAGCATGTTTTCTCAATTTTTAGTGAGTGACACATGTTTGGAACTAAAATTCCATTTTTAAAATGAAAACAATCACTTTGAGTTATACCGATCACACAGTGTGTCAGATTGACGTGAAACTGATTCCTATGTGATGCAAATTATATATGGATTTTTTTCTTAAATTATCATAACAATATGAATGTGTTTTCCTGGTTTTGAGTATGTCACATTTCTTTTGAACTAAAATGTAAATTTTAGATAAAAACACACACTTTGAGTCATACCAACTGTATTGTGTGTCAGATTGATGCGTAGTTGATTCTTACATGTCAAAAATGATTTATGGACAATTTTCCTGACATATCAACACAACATGATCACATTTCTTAGATTTGATTATGTGACATGGTTTTGAACTAAAATTTCAATTTTAAATAAAAACATACACTTTGAGTCATATCGGACACACCATGTGTCAGATTGATGTGCGACTATTTCCTACACATCACAAATGAATTATGAATTGTTTTAATAAAGTATCAAGACAATCTAAGTGTATTTTATTGGGTTTCATTGAGTTACACATGTTCTTAACTAAAATTTCAATTTAAACTGAAAACACACATTTTGATTCATTTGTAAAATGAAAACACAAACTACTGAACATAAACAAATCAAATAAAAAACAGATAACTCTATGAAGAGAAAAAATATCATATGAGTGAATCATCATTATTGAATATTTTTTCAAGAATTGTTTCCCTCTAATCATTTTATGATCTTAATAGAGCACTAAATTGCTGAATAAAAAAAATCTCAAAAAATCCATTTCTTCACGATCTTTGTGAAAATAACTAAATAAGTATTAGAGAAAAATGATAAGTAAATTAACTAAAAAAATTAGATAAAATGATGATATAATTAAACTAAATAAGTAGTAGGAAGTCACCCTTTCATGATGTTTTCATAGATTCTAACACCATATATTCTGCCCATTCATTTCTAAAAAAATATATTTCCTCTATTGAATATGTGGACAGTCGACAGTTCTGGTAGTATTGAAAAAATATAAATAAACAAAGGATTAATAAAAATTTTAAATGAAAATTTAATTATCATAAAAAATACCTCTTTGAAGATTCTAGTTTGTTTATGGAATAAAATATATTTCATAAATTTTCAAACATAATAACCATAATCTTTGACATAAGTTTGTTTCATAAAATGTAGAAACATTGATAAAAATAAGTATTTTTTTGATATATGTTTTGACAGTGAAATATTATTATATATAATCTAATATTTATACACTTGTATAATTCTATAGGCTTCTCATGCTTAGGGGTTGTCATCATGCCATGATATTTTCAATATTTAAATGCTACCCTATCATATTTTTTTCCATTAAAACATATTATAAAATGTATAACTTAATATTTATTTGTAAAATGTTGCATACAATGTATTAAAAATTGATAAACATCATCATGTGTGGTCGATTTGTTGGGTATCCATTCATTGAATCCAAAAAATAAATATTTAGAGTATCTAAATTGTTTGCAATGAGAAACCAATGATCCCTAAAAAAAATAATAAGTAATATGAGGAATTAAAATATATTTGATATGATTAAATTTTGGAGTTTTACCCTTACATCATTGGTATTAAGAAGAGCCAGTCATCTATAAGTTTTTTTTTCAAACATTTCGGCCAATTTTTACAATATTACTGAATATTCTTCCTCTTTTAAGGACCTTTTTGTGTAGAAGTAATGTGAGGACTAATGAGTCCAAATTTTTATTCACATGGTTTTCCTTTAAAATAGTATTGATATACATGATTTCAAAAAATATGAATAGTATTTAATTGTAATTAACATAGTAAATCAACCATTGGATAAAAAAATTATGAAAAAAACCCTCATGTATACATCTAAAATTGAGACTCCTAGACATCCATGATTGATGATTTTATCTAAATTCTCAAGAGAATGAAAGTATGTAATGACCTCTCCGTATATTTTTTCTTTAAAATCAATGATGTTCATAACACCATATTTGAATGTTGTGTCCACATGAACTTATAATATTAGTAAATGTGCAAGTTGAAATGGTGGGGTAAGAGTAAATTTTGAAGGTATTTTTTATTGACTGGTTGATCCTTTAGATTTTTTTGACTAAAACTTTTGTTTTTCCCTTTCTCCTATGTAATAAAATTCCTCGATTTAGGCCTTTTTTCAATAATTGTTAAAGTTTTTTCATAAAAAATAAATTTGAAAGGAAAACATCATTGACTATCAACATGTATTTTTACAAGATCAAACAATCAAGCTACAAAAGTTAAAATAGTAAGTTAGACCATGTGAACATCCAGATCATCAAGGGAAATAAGTAGCTCAATGTTCAGCTCGTGTTCTACATGAATCCCCAATATCACATGATCTTTTAGAATTTGTTTGTTGTGTATAATATCTCCTTGAATATTATAAGCAGTACCCCGCACAACAAGGTGATGATTGAGTGATGATAGATATAAATCATAATAATTTTCACCCTATAGAATATTAAAACAAGAAAGGTATCAGTTTTTACTGGATTCAAATTTCATAGAAATAGTTATGAAAAAATAGATTACCTATGGTAAAGTAGACCTTTTATGGGAATGAATCACCTCAAAGATATGGGGGATATTCATTTAGTGGTTTTTGTTTCATTTATTCTCTTTAATTACTTCCTATAACATTATCTAACAAATCATACTACCAATTAAGTTTTTATTCTAGAGTATTTATTCATGCCTATATCTCCTCTATTTTCTTATCTTTATCCCCTTGTGCATTTCTTTTCTCAAAATATGTTTGGAGTGACACTCCAAAAACCAAAACTCTAAGGCAATCATATTTTAGATTTAGAATACATACTTTTTTTTTCAAGTGAAGTGTACCTCATACTTACTTTACGGTAGGAGTATGTTGGTTTTGATGTATGCTACTTATTTTCATCACTTAGCTGTTATTTCATAAATTGAAAATTATTAATCAAAGTGATTAATAATTATAATGTCAAGTAATGTATTACCAATCATTATATACCAAAAAAGATTATTTATAGTGATCCATACTTTTCATTCATAAATATTACATCTTATTAGATAAATATTCATTATATAACATTACGATCCACACTAAAACTATAAAGGTTTAGTGTCTTTGGAAACTTGGATACATAAAAAACTGGTTCATAAAAGATCTATATTTCCTCCCACTTAGTTCTTTATAATTATAAACCTTATTAGACATATCATACTTAAAAATTTTGTTCATATCCCAAGTAAAATAAAACACAATAAATGGTGAGATCATATGCTCATTAAGGGTAAAAAAGGGAGATATCAATGATCACTTAAGCATAACATGAGCATAAGGGTGTGAGAAAATGAAGTTAACATTTGAAAATCATACCCAAAAATTATTAAACCATAAGAATTAGTCATGGAATAAATATTAGTAGTTTATAAGACACGAATCATAAAGGGGTCAAAGAACACGAGCCTTGAGAACATAAAATTGGCATAAGATCATGTCATAAAATAGTGGCATAAAGTGTAGAATAATCATAATCATAGAAATATTATGTCAAGACTACCCACCAAGACATTAAAAATATGTTAGTATTGGGATAAATGATTTTCTACCTACTTCAATCTTGGTATAACCTCTTGTGTACCCTCTTTTGGGCTTGGGATAACATCCTGTGTACCCTTTTTCAGGCTTGAGATAACCTCCCATGTACCATGTTTTGGGCACGAGATAACCTCCTATATACCCTTTAAGCTCACAGGATATTAATATCTACTCAATAAATTAAAGGACTATATAATTATGGGTCCATTTGTCACATTATCACAAATATATTTATATGTATTCCACGAAATCATAAAAACATTCATCATAATTTAACCCGTGGAAAATAAAGCGGGTTTCATTAATATTTCATTATAATAACAGTGAAAGAATAATGATGGTATAATTGGATCATATCATTATTAAATCATAAGTAACATCAAAAGATGTAATCACAGATGAAAAAATCCATTAAAATATCATTGGAATATTTCTTGAGGAAAATACCCTTTTCATTTTTAAATCATAGATTTAAAATCTAAAAATTTCTAAAATATTAAGGAAATTTTTTTCTTTAAAACAAATTATAAAATTGTAAAATAATATTCAAATCATTGATATATCATGATGGCAAGAAATTTCATTCATGTTGTGTATGTTAATATAAAGATTCCTTTCACACTTTCGGTAAAAAGTCAAAAATAGATCGTTCAGAAAATGACAAGAAGATTCATTTTAAACCATTTATTAAAAATTAAATCATGAGTAAAAATTACTTTAAAAAGTCATAGGATAATATTAAAAACATTCTTGAAATAATTTTTAGAAAACATAGATATAGAATAAAAAGTATTTTTGACTGAAGAGAGAAATAAAGTCAGATTTCCTTAAAAATGTTCTTTTAGTCTCTTGAGTACTTAAAGTGAGGAAAATAAAAGGAAAACATGTATTATAAATAAATAAATATAGGTGAATAAAATTAATGATATTATTTATAGATATATCATTAAATTTCATCAACAATAACTTAAGTATAAATAACATCGATAAACAATGAGATTGTAACATAAATCTCTTACCACTTTGGTAACTTTTGAATAATAAGCCCTAGGAAATAATAACTTCAAATGAAACTTTAAATATCATGATCATAAGTAGATTAATTATATAAATTTTAAAAAGTTTTGTATATACACCTCATAAATAAAGATAGGTTTATAATATAACATATGTCCCAAAGAAGACAATTTGAGACGATAAACCCTTACCTCAAGTTTGAATTTCTTTGAAAGTGATCTAAACTACTATATAATAAATTTAAATTTATTATAATTCTATAATAGAATAATTTATATACTTATAATATAATATATTATCCACTTATAACATTTTAACACTCAATTATTATTAATTCCTTATTAAAATCATCATTTTTGGGTGTTAACTATTTTGTTTTTCATGATAATTTCAGTTCAGTAATTTCGTTCCTTGTAATTTGATCACGGTTACATCATATATATATTTTTAATAATTGTATAAATATAACATATATTCTTTATTCATATATTTAGGGTCATCCATAAAAGGTAGAGATTGAAAAATGAATTACATCGTTCATAGAGACAATATATCATACGTACGCATAAACACTGTTTTCACTTTTTAATGGATGAAATGAAAAGAGGTAAATAATAATTAATATTTATATAATACTTATTATATCATACATATTTATTAAATAAATCTTTAATATCATCTATTTAAATCAAAAATGAAAAATGGATCACATTACTTCGTGGAAGTGGTGGTCCACACGTATGTACGAGCGACGTTATCATTTTTCAACAAATTGGAAGGTAAGAAGGTATATATGATATTATAATTAAAAAAGGATAATTATTTAATAAATATCATATATATATTTATTATTTTCATCTTTATAACCTTCTAAATAAAATTTTGACGAATTTTTTTTCATCGCTACATGGAGACGATAAGCCATACGTACACACGAGTGATGTTTTCAATTTTAATAGGATGAAAAAGAGATGTCAAATGTTTGTATCATAATCATAATATAATTTAAGTATATTTATGATAATATAGTTATTATTTTAGTATAGGTACAATATAATTATAATAAGTAGAAGAAGAAAGAAATTCGAAAGAGTTGGTAAAGACTATTACCTCTTATTTGGTAGACTTCATTTAGATCCCTTCTTAAGGACCCTTGGAATGGTATTTTAAGAAGAAAAAAACCTATAATTTTCATATAAGGAATTTAATAAGATAATTGGGCATGGTTTTTTTTCTAGATAGATGAATCAAATGGTATACGGAAGAGAGGAGAAGAGGTACCCTTTTATAAGTGGATAGAGGAGAACTTTTGGAATTACTTAAAGTATTACATTAATATAAATTAATTTTCAGGTTTAAGTGTATTGAAATTGATAAATTTAAAATATATGGTGAGTATGATTCAAAATAATCTCATAAAATAAATTTTAGATAAGTTTAGGTGACTCTTTCACCCTTACCTATTTGTTTTAACCCCCATTACCCATTTTTACAATTACCACAATATCAAAGTTTTTTACTCTTTAAGGGTCAAGAATGTTACCATAAAAGACAAGTAAACCATAAATGGACCACAATTGATATTTTAAACCATATCCCATTAACTTGTCCAAATATTGTATTTTTATGAATTTTAAATCATTTAATAAAATATTGTTTATAATATCCTTAATGTCATTTTTAGAAATACATGAAATATTTTAATATAATATGTGTCTAAATCATGTAAAATGGTTCCAAAATGACATGAATTAGAAGATAAGTAGGATACAGTCTTAATATAATTACACAATAAAATTTTGATAGGTTTGATATCATTTTAGACCTTATCTTTTGGATTAACCCATTCATTAACTCATTTTAACTTTAACTATGACAATGATATTTTCAATATTAAAGGGTTATAATTTTACTTATTAGGTGAAAATTGGATCATAAATGGAAAAAGGATGAAATTGTATAAAATTTTACAAATTAATTATCCTCTTTAAATATTTTAATGTTTTTATACATAATTTAATAAAATATTATTTAACATAAAATACTATTAATTTCATTTTAAGAACCATTCACATAATTTGACTTTGAAAACAACAACATAATAATATAATTAGAATATAAAACTTTCAAACACATCTAATGTGTTATATTTATCTTAAAATTTTATGGGAAACATTAACTCATCCAATAAATATTACTTTAGATTTTTTAAAAATATTTATGTGTTTTTTACTACTTACACAAGCACCGATTCAGCATTGCATAAGAATTTAAGGTAATTATTTAATTAATAAAAATTAAAAATAAATTACCATGATAAAAATAACAATTTATCTCTAAAATAACCATTTATAACTGAACAAATTTGTTATTATTATTATTATTTTTTATAGATATTAAAAGTAAGAAAGTTTCATTTTTGACTTTATATTTACTTAAAATAATATATGTCATTTTAAAAGAAAAATGGTAAAAAATTTCCATAAATTATAATATTGGATGATTATAGTAAAAAAAAATCATCCAATAGATTAAAAACAATTTTTAGGGTTATCTTTAGTCTTTATCATATTATTTTTATCATCAATTACCCGATTTACCCTTACTGATGTGATAATATTTATTAAGGTTACTATTGATAATGACCAAAAATAAAATTAACATATTTAATAAATTTAAACCCCTCTATTCAAAATATATATATTTTTTAAATATTCAATTTCTATAAGTATAAGAAATCAATTTTAATATAAACGCGTTAAGCGCAATGAAAACCAATTTTGGGAAAAAATACATTTTAAGCCAAAAAATGTACATATACCAAAATAAATTATATTTATGATTCCTATGTAATTAATTAGATTATATATAATTAAATAATAATTGTGTTACTTCAAGATAAAATTCAAATCATAATGATACATTTAAATTAAAATAAATGATAGTTTTACAAAAATTGGTATTTTTACTATTCACTGAAAAATCAATCTTTTCATAAAATCTCAAAATTTCATCATAAGATAATTTTGATATTATGATTTAAAAAATTAAGTTCATTTTTTAAAATAAAATTTCTAAAATTATAAAAAATAAATTATAATTCACACACACAAAATGCAATAAAAATCATTTTTGAAGAGAATGTATTTTTGAAGCATAAAATGACTTCACTAAAAATTGAGTCCTTATTTCTTAAGAGTTATTAAATACATTTATATTGAGTATGAATAATATTCATATATTTCATAATTATTTTAGTCATATTCATACCCACCAATTCAATGATTAGGTTTCATTTAAATAATAATATTTTTATAATACATATCAATTCACTTAATGATTGGTGTTGAATGTTAAGCAAACCATCAAAATTATTATTATTTTAGACTAAATTTTTAGAATATTTCATTCTACCCTTTAATTAAATTGCATCCTCATAATTTTAACTTGATATCAGTAATCAAGGGTTTGAAATTTGAAAATACATTTGTTGAAAACACACATCATAAAAAGGGTTAATAAAACTTCCTTTTAAAAAGTGGGAAAGATAAATACGAAGGGTATCTAGATTAACATATAACTAGGTTTCCAAATAGGATAAAATTAGTAGGAATTGAAAATATTGATGTGGAGGAAATGTTAATGTTCCAATAATTATGAGGAGTGATAGAGAACATGGTCATGTGAAAGTTAATGACCACAAAACTATAAATCAATAAGGGGTGAAAAGACCACCAATTCAACAAAAATGAAGGAAAAAAGATATATTTTTTATTTCAAGATCATTTTTCTAAAGTTTAGGGATTCATTTAAAATCCTGATAGATAATATGGAAAAATTTACCTGATTTCATTCCATTTCATAAGCCAAAATTCATCATTTGGTTGTGCTTTAATGAATTTCCACTTTAACTCTTATTTCAAGATAAAATTTTCATGCCTAAAGCACTAAAATTATCTTTTAATGGATCATAAGATCCATAAAATAATGACATATCATTCCTTATTTCTATAAATATTTAGCAAAACCAAAATAGTTGGAACAAGTTATCCAATATAATTTATTAATCTCTAAAACCTCAATAATAACCCCCAAAGTTAAACTTAATCCATTCCATAAATAGTTAACCTTAAGATTCCTCTAAAACACGCCCAACCAAATTCAAAACCCAAAAATATGAAAAATTTGGTCAAACATTTTTTTTCAATATCAACTTTAAAGTTTATCCCCACACAATATAAAGTAACTCAAAATTTCACATACCAAACATGTGAATACATTGATCATATATTCTCTTAAAACATATTAATAACTTGAATCACCATAAAACCTCAATGAAAAAATATATGCTTCCAAAAAATAACAAAATCCTTATTCCTCAAATAAAATCATAGAATATTGGGTATATTACATAAATCCAAAAATGTAATAAACTTCATCAAATATGACCTAAATCACTTTATCATAAAATAACTAACCAATTTCAAGGTCACAAATACTATCTCATTTAGTTTATCAATGTCAATAATATCATTATCTCAACTAAAAATTATTATCTCGACATTGGAAATATATTAAGGGTTATATTTCCATAAATAACATGTTTAAAAAAAATATATCCTTACTAATAAATCAATTCTCTAGATCATCAACACCATTCAACATATTTTTTCAAATCCTTATGTAAACACTATTGCAGAACAACCATTAGATGTTTCATGATTCTTAGAACCAAAATACCAAAAAATAATTCTAAAATATAATTCTTGAATATCAATACATAAAAACTTCAATCCTTTCACTTCAATGATTGGAATAACATATTCCATTATTTGGTATAGGAGTTAACCTTTAGAATAGGTCATTGACTTGAATAATGCCCAGGTTCGTTACATTTAAGACAAAGAATTATAAATGGATCCCTTGGATGAAATTTATTTCTCTCCATTGAACTTCTCATTTTTACTCAATAATTTTTTAATCCATGAACTTATTTTCCAAACATAAACAATTTTACCATTCCTTCAAGACATTCTCTTGGGTGTATCTTTCCACATTTATGACAAGAAGAAAATTGGGCCTTCTTTCCTCCATTATCTCCACCACCCAAGTGCTCACTGAACTTCATTATTCTCTTCTTTGGTGAGTATGGGAGTTGGTTAAGGTATATGTTGTTAATAATATATCATGATAAATAATTTAGAATAATCATAATATCTTTTACTTCAGCCATCATCCCATTTGGTTGCTCAGAATCACCGCATTGTCCATCACATTAAGTGTTAACATGACTCCTCCTAGTTCTAGCCATTGACTAAAACCAAAAATCATGGTGTGAGCAATAATAATCATAATCATGAAAAATAATTTATAGGATTTTTAAATCATGACACATTATTTTCAATATATGAAACCTTAGGTTTAACCTAGGTTGTTATGACCCTCTCACACCAAAGATATCATAATGAGGGGAGATAGATAGTGATCCTCAAGCCCTGCCTCCAGTAGGACCTAGGTTAGAAACTAGCACCGAGGTTATAAAAATATCATAGTATGGGAGGAATTAACCTCTATAAAAGAAAAAAGATCAGGATATAGGATAAAAAATCACAAAAAAAATCCAACATATAATATAAAGGTAAACCGAATACCATCCCACAATGCATGAATAAAGTAAAACTAATACATATAAAATTATCTAAAATATACCAAAAGGAAAATCTATGGAAGAAACCCAACAAAAACTCCAACCCATATAGTAATTCTCATATTGTCCCCCAAAGTCCTTTAGAAAACCTAAAAAATAGTTTATAACATAGGGTGATAATAACAGGTATACTCAGTAGGGACATAACCAAGGCCTCAAGTTCACATGTTAAAAGAGAATGCTAATGTGCTAGTGAACAAACAATCAACAAACACATATACAATCCAACTAATCATCCCGACCTCATATGGTTCACTTAACAAATCATACATCCAATATAATAATATAGAATTGAGATCGTAACAAAGAAAGGTTCCATGCTGTTGGTTCCCCACTAATTTTCTACTCTCATGCCCCAACATCGAACATCTTGTGCTCTATACCTTCCTCACATACCACTTCACATCCCATCACATCCCACCCACATACACCTAGGCTATCACATCACATCACATCCCAACCAGAACTAGGGAAGTAAGGTATCATGAAGGACATAAACCTCATGACCTACTCCTACCAAACATAACCCCCACCACATATCACATCACACCACATCATGTATCTCCCATAGACACCTAGGACAAAACATCGTATCTCACCTGAAGACACATGACCCAACACATCACTACTGGGTAATCTCTAACACCAACCTGTATCACCACCAATGGAAAATCTCTAACACAAACCCATATCACTACTACTAAAGGAAGAGAGGGTGAGAGGGGGTAGCCAGACATCCATATCACCACCATCCTGGATGTTAGGGAAAACACCCAAAACTCATCCCCTTTGAGCATTGGTAAGGTTATCCAACTCGAGTGGGGAACATATAAAATAACATAAACATACATGGTATAAAGATAAAAAATTACCCAAAATCTGGGTTCACATCAACCTCACTAGAGAACACCACATCACTACCACCATACCACACATCAACTATCTCAAACACTTCCGCCACTATATGCAACACACCACACAACCACCACACAAACCACACAACATTCCACTTTATACTCACAAGTTTCACCACTTTTATTAGTTATCCATTTCATTTCACATAACACCACTCATTATTTATTCAATTCATTTATCACATATCTATTTTTAGTTTGTCTTATTTATTCACCAGCCTATTTTGTTTCATTTATCACTGTAGTTCATCCCATGGATAACTGGGAAACTAACATAACCATGTTATGCTACAACTGACCCAATGCCCAAAACCATCACCACACCACCACACATCCTCCATCATCATCAAAACACATCGCCCAAGCCATCTCACCATATCAAACACTCATCATAGCTATCATGAAATGATATCACCACATACCAAAACAAAACCACTATGCCATAACCACTATTCCACAACCACTACACCACAACCTAATCGCACCATATCACACAACTACCCGCATCGCATACATGCCAACCAACCAACACATCACATCCCCAAACATCACACAACCCAGCTGATCACCTCTATCACCACACAACATCCCAAACCATGTAGGGAAATAGAACAAGCACAAGCATATACAACAACACATAAACTGGATTCTACGATTATCCAGGGGCATTATCACATCAAATATTTATTTAGCATGGGTATTATCGCACAAACTAGAATCCAAGAAAAACCAGTTTATTATCCAAATACACATTATTTAACATTTTATTCAAGATATGATCACAAAACAACACAAAAAGGGTCATCATAACATAGAAACTATAGTGAAAACAAGTCTCCCAACAATTGTTAATTTTAGAATTGGAAACATGCATGAATAACAATCTCATCAACATATAACAAATTAGTAAAGCATGAGATGAATCCCCATTCCCATAAATTTTATTTTTAAAAATTATTCTATGATTACATCAACCCTTACTATCTATACAAAGGTAAGAAAAAGCATGAATATCCCACACATAGCATGAAAAAGAGTGAGAATTAGGATCCCCTACCTCAAGAAATATTTCTGATCTCACTGCGCACTGTAGGGTGAAGAATAAATAGACTACAAACCATAAACGCACATAGAAACCCTAGAAAAACCTACAATACACAAAAGAGTTTTCAAAAACATAGCCCAGACTCACCCCAAACCAAAACTGCACCACCATAGTAGATTTTCAAAGAAGAACAAAAGGAAAACTATAGAAAATAGAGGAGATATCACCACAAATATCCAATGGTAATAAACTAAAACAAAATGATTGAAGTAAGGGAGAAGTGGGATAAAAGGCCTCCTCAGAGCACCTAGGGTTTTTACAAAATGAGAGGAGGAAGAGCAGCCAATAGACCAAAGTATCGGCTAAACAAAAACCTATTTAAAACTTGGAACCCAATCCTTTAATGTAATGTAACCCATTCATGATGTAAATTTCATGGGTTCCCATTAATTACAAGTCATGAACCACATACATGACATGAAATCCCCATATCTCGGGTTTCTATTGAAATTTATTTCACCTCAGACTTTATTTATTACATGTCATGAATTCGAATTTTAGAATAAGAATCTGTTTCATATTGCACACCTCAGCCGAACACTAGCTGTGAATTCATCACCCACATAAACTGTGAATAACCATCTCATGACATGAATCTAGTTCACATCATGAACCACCACCTATAGTACGCCTACAACTTTAGCCCCACTGAGCCCTCTAGACCTACTCCAAATTTCTCCAACTTCCCAAATAGTAAATTAATGGGTTATGAAGACACAAAATATTACATTAAATACCTATCAAACAATTATCATACTTGAGAATAAAAATCAACCCTAGTAAAGAAATGTGTCCAAACAACCAACCTATGAGATAACTCTCAAGGATATTGTTACACCTCAAATGATACCTCCAACCAAACAAACCCAACCAAAACACCCAAAAAACATCTTACGCAACCGCACAACCTCACCACAACCTCTCACCAGGAACAACACCACATCCTCCTACACTAAAAACAAACCACCACATTTGCACATAGATACATCAACCTCCACATAACCCAAGACAACCATTGGCACAACCAAAAAACATCACCACACCGACTGAGCACATAAATTAGGGAATCTCATCTTCCATGTCAAGATATTATCCATTTTGAATGGAACTAAACCATATGCATAGTTTTAATTGTGTAAAAGTATAACACATCCTAATTAGGATTCAGGTCCCCCCATTTTTATATGTTTTAAAATTTAATATAGTTCACACATCAAGTAAATAACACATCTCATAAAATAACCAAATCCATCATCACATCACAAAGTAGAACAAGGAAAATAAAAACTCAAAATAGCTTATAGTATCGAGCACACATATGTGCCTATCAATCCATAGTACTATTATATAGAATACCATAGATCCAAAATATACAAACCAAGGGAATTATTTTCCCATTCAACACCTTCTCTTGATGATCCTGGATCTCTACCGGCCTCTCCACGAATGTTGCATCATCCTTGATATCCAACTCACCCCAATCAATAACGTGGGAGCCATTGTGAAGATATTGATGAAGCTGATACATGAGGAAGATGTCATGGATCCTCTCCATCCATGGTGGAAATTCCAATCGATACTCCACCTTTCCAACATGACCCAACACATCAAAGGGACCAAAAAACATGGGAGAAAGATTACCCCTACCAAACCTCTATTTCCCTCATTGAGGAGAGACTTTCAAGAACACGTGGTCTCCAACCTCAAACTACAGGGGTCTCCACCTACAATCAACATAGGCCTTATGATGGTCCTATGCCACCCTCATAATCTCTCAAAATAACTATATCTTCTAGGATGTTCTTTTCACCACATTAGGACCAAGAACTACTAACTCCCTAACCTCCATCCAATATATTGGAGAATTACATGGTTGCCTATAAAACACCTAAAATGGAGCCATTCCAATGGAAGAGTGACATATTTTTTTGAATGAAAACTCAACCAAAGGTAGGTGTTGAACCCAAGATCCAATAAAGTTCAAGATGTAGCCTGACAACATATCCTCCAGTGTCTGGATGGTCCACTCCATCAGTCCATCTGTCTGTGGGTGGAAAGTAGTGTTAAGGCATAATCGGAAGCCAAAATCATGCTGAAATATCATATAGAATTATAAAGTAAAATGAGTATCCCAATTAGTGATTATGTTACTCAGTAACAAATGAATATTAAACACATTATCTATATACCACCTCACTAAAACATCCATGGTACTCGACTCACAGATCACTAAAAAGTGAGCCGATTTCATGAGTTGGTCAACTACCACCCAAACTTCATCACATACCCCCTAATCTTGGGGTAACCTTATGACCAAATCCATTGATATTTACTCCAATTTCTACTCAAGAACATCTATGGACTACAACAAACCACCCAGAACATGGTGCTCCCCTTTCACCTGCTGAAAAACCAAACACTTTTCCCAAAACTTTTCCACCAACCTTTTCATCCTTGGCCACTAAAGATGTATCATTGACATGATACATATTTTTCACACTGGGATATATCTATATGGTTAATATGTGAAACTCAAAAAGAACTACCTCTTGCTTCACCCATGGGACAAACAACCTCCCTTGGAATAATACTTGATTTTGACTTTCCTTTGACCATCCCTTGGAAGCATCAATATGACCAAAATGATCACACATGACCTATTCCTCTAAGTCTCCCCCATGAGACTCCTCCACCTACTGCATCAAAGATGATTCCATTGTCATATAATAAAGAAAACCTCAAAAACTTATCTCTCTAATTTAAATATTCATCACTGTAAGATCCTCTATCTATTTTCAAACATTTATAGACTCTCGATCCAAATATCCTCAGGACTTCCAACTCAATACATCAAAAAATACATTATCCTTCCCTAGGGTGAAAGAGATCTCAAAATCATGATCCTAAAGAAACTCTATCCACCTATAATTGTGAAAATTTAGATCACATTGAGAAAATATATACCTCAATATTTTTTGATCCATGAAGACCACAAGGAACTCCCCAATGAGGTAGTGGCGATATAAATTTAGCACAAAAACAACTACTTACAACTCCAGATCATGGGTGAAATAGTTGCGATCATGAGGGAATAACTACCTAGACCCATATGAGATCATTTATCACTACTGTATCAGCACACATCTCAATACTCGATGAGATGCATCATATAAAACCTCAAACAACACACCATCATCAGGAAACTGAAGCATTGGAGCACTAAACAACTTCACCTTTAGGTAGCTGAATGTTTCCTGAAACTGATCATTCCACAAAAAAATTTGGTCCTTCCTATTAAATTTTGTTATATGGGATAAGGATTGATATAAATCAGGTAAAAACCTCTAATAATATCCATTGAGATCAAGGAAACTACAAACCTCAGTCACATTCTTGGGTGCTTCCCAAGAAACAAATGCCTTAACCTTTGACGGGTACATTGACACAACCTATTGAGACCCCACATGTCCAAGGAAAAACACATATCACATCCATAACACACACTTCTAAAACTTTACATAAAGTCGGTGGTGTTGAATGGCCTATAAAATATCCCCAAGATTCTTGAAATGATCCTCCTATGACCTAAATTAGATCAAGATATCATCGATGAGTATGATGATGAAATAGTCTAGGAACTCATGGAACATGGAGTTAATAATCCCCATGAACAAGACTGGTGTGTTCGTAAAACCAGATGACATGAAAAAAAACTCAAAGTTTCCATACCTACATCTAATGGAAGTATTCTGAACATCCTCATTTTTCACCCTAAACCGGTGATATCCAAACCATAGATTGATCTTAGAGAACAAGATACACTATCACAAAATTGGGCAAGGCCAGTGCCATCCCTTTATCAGCGCTAATGAAAAAGCACTGATAAAGGGGGGGGGGGCTTTATCAGCACTCAAAAAAGCGCTGATAAAGGGTCGATTTCAATTTTTTTTTAAAAATATATATTAATATATAAATATAGTTATCTAGTTATATTGATATAAATATAATATATAATTTTTAAATATATTTTATATAAGTATAAATGTACATTTACACTTAATATACTTAATATATAAGATATTTAGTGAAAATGGATTCTTAAAAAATTAAAAAAATATTTTTAATTAATAATTTTATAATTATTATGGAGTAATAGTCATTTAATAAAAATTTGAAGAATAAAAAATAAAAAAAATTAAAAAAAGATCCAAAATATGTTGAAAACGCAACTCAAACTTCAAACGGTCATAACTTTTGATCCGGGTGTCCGTTTGAGCTCTACCACATATCAAATCGAAGACTACGATGAGCTCTACGTCGCCGTGACTGGGGGAGACTCCAGTCAAGCGTTTTTCGAGGCCAAAAGAGGCACAAAATGCCTCCAAAACTGAGTTTTTAGTCAGGGTATCCAGATTTTTTAACATTTTGTGGATTTTCAGCCTCGTTTAAGGGGGTATTATTGGTTTTTTTTGGTGGGGACTGAATTTATTACAAAGTATTACATTCATATTGATATTATGTCTTTGAAATTTCATCCTTTTTTATAATTCACTGCTATTTATAATCAAATATATAACTATATGTACATATTTTTTATATATTCACACCTAAAAATTAAATTTTTTAAATAAATAATTAAACATATTTACATATAAAATATATTAGCTTTATCTAAATAATAACTAATATCCATTTTATTTAAAATACCAATATATGAATATTTATATAACTACTATATATTAATATAACTATACATATATTAATATAACTATATATATATATTAATATAACTATATGTATATATTAATATAACTATATATATATATTAATATAACTATATATATATATATTAATAAAACTATATATATTAATATAAATATATATTACTATACAAATAAATATAACTAAATATATATATAAATAAATAGATATATCATGAATAAGAGAACAAATCAATATAGGGTAGTGGAAAAGGCTTTAGGTGCATAGGGGGGAGGTCTCGAGATCAAATCCGGGTGGAGGCACGGGTGCGTGTGCAAGGTTGATTTAAAGGTCTAGTGCTGATAAAGGGTGCAGGAGGTGCGGGAGGGCGCTGGAGGTGCAGGAAAGCACTGATAAAGGGGGGCTCAAGTGCTGTAAAAAGCCCCCCCGAGATTGGTAGTATTTTTTTAATTTTTTTTTTAATTTTGTTTATTTTGTTTATTTTTATCATAGATAAAAAAAGCGCTGATGAAAGGGGTATTTTATCAGCGCTAAGAAGAAAGCACTGATAAAAGACCCTTTTATCAGCTCTTCATTTTAGCGCTGATAAAAGACCCCTTTGATCAGCGCTTTTTTTAGCACTGATAAAAGGGGTCTTTATCAGCGATTTTTGGAGCGCTGATAAAGGGGACCCCCCTTTATCTTCGTTGGCTTTATCAGCACTTTTATAGCACTGATAAAGGACATTTTTAGCGCTAATAAAAGCCATATTTTTAGTAGTGATAACTCCCCTAAACTATTCTAACTGATCATTGATCCTCAAAAGAGGGTAACAATTATTAAGTATCACCTGATTCAACCTCTAGTGGTCTATAAACAACCTATAACTATCATACACCTTCTTGGAGAACAACACTGAAGCACCCTAGGGTGACACACTAGGTCAAATGAAACCCCTACACATTAGATCATCCACTTGAAGCCTCAAATGAAACAAATTTTTAGGTGTTATTTGATAGGGAGTTATCAAAATTGGGGATGCACCCTACTGCAACTGTAAGTTCTGAGCATAGTGGAAGCGTATGATGGGTCATGACCAACTTTTTTTTTATGATCGATGATTAATACAAGATTTACAAAATGATGAATTTCATGATAAATGAAATAAAATAAAATAATATAAACAATGGATAAATACTGAAACCAAATCCTAGGATCATCACATATTATTTATAATTAATTTAAGTAATTAAAGAATTACCTCATGTGAAATTATTTCTTCATTGATGGATCTAAAAACAGATCTACATCATACCATCGCTTCATTGTAGGAATCAAGAAAATATTCCATCTAGAAGTGATCCACATGCATTCCCAAAATCTCTTAATTCCATTGTAGGAATCTATGGATGCTTGTATGATAGTTTCTATCAGTTATTCCATTCTTCTTCTTCTTTTTAAAAGGTTGGGGCCAAAGCCTCATTTTATTATTAAAGAAAATACCTCTTTTGACTGGGTAGAGGGGGAACCATTACATAACCTGAAGGCCCAAGTCCAATTGGCCTAAATACAAGGCTTGAAAGCCCATTTTTTGGCCCAAAGGATCCCTCATTGAATAGTACTGCTACAGTACCCAGGATGCTACAGTACCACTACCACTATAGTTCCTTCTACAGTACCTTTGCTACTATAGTGTCACCAATAAAACAATCCACTACTGCTATAGTATTGCTATAGTGCCCTGCTATAGTGTTGCTACAATACCCCTTGAAAATTTTTCCCTGCCCGGATTTGATCTTGGGTCTTTTGGATTCCAAGCAGAAGGAAGATCTCTCTACATTCTTGGGAGTGTTATTAGAGAAAAAATAACTCTATGGATTCAAGAGGATTCTCCAAATTTCATTGTGCACAACAAATTTGTAAGATGGTATTAATATAGGCACACTAAGGGGGGGATGACCCCGTAAGGGGCACCGACTCGTTAGGGATTCCCCTGTAGCTGTCTCTCTTTGCTCTGTCTTGGGTCGACTTTGGATCACTTCTTCAAAGCTCCTTCTTGGCGCTCTCAGAGCGGCAACTTCTCTCCCAGGGCGGCGTCGTGGTGAATTCATGGGCACGACCAGCTTGTCTCTTCCCACCATTTTCTGGACTATTCTTGCTTTACCCCTTCTTCACTGGGTAGGGTTTCATCTGAAGGTGTGATGAAGCTAGTGGTCGTTGATCCATATTCTCCTGGCCATGGGTCGACGCATAGTTATGTGTCGACTGAGAGCATGTGTGGTAGTTCGATGTGGTCTCTATGTGGGTTCGTGAAGGCGGTGATGGGATCTAGTTCTGGTTTGTGGAAACACCTCGCAGATGTCTTTTTGGGTTTGGTTCTTACTCTTTGATTTTTTTACCTTATGAATTCGTGATTCCAGGTTTGCATGATGTTCGTGTTTTGGTTTTGGGTGATCTGAATTTTTTGGATCTGGTTATGATGTCTGTGTTGGATTCTAGAGTTTTGATGTGAATCTATTTTGGAGGTGTTTTTCTTGTTGTGTAAACCGTGGAGGCATTATTCTGTATTGGACAGTGCATTCTAGTTTTGGTTCGATGGCGTCGTTGGCATTGCGGTAGTGGCATGGATGAGTTTCTTCGAGAACTCCTCATGACATCGGTGAATCTTACAGTAATATATGGGATTCATGATCCTAGTTTGATGGTATTAATTAAGTGTAATAGAATGTTATGGTAATATGAATGATGATGATGGATGTTTTTCTTATTTGGTTCTCCAGTTGGGTGAAGTAGGATTTTCTAAATGGAGTGTGAACTAGCTGGTTTGTATTTGTATTTTGGTTAAGGGATTACACCATACATTCTACAAGGAAATGCTTCAGAAGAGGATTCAGAGCAGGTAGCTTCCACTGCGCATGGATATTCAGATCAGATGATTGAGAGGGTATGGACCAACCATCAGTACCAGGCCCATGCATTTTTGCACGGGACGACTCACTGAGTAGTCATGCATCGGGGGAGGCTCACCATAATGTCATTGATGCTAGGAAGGGGTATTTATAAGTATAATTTTTTGGGTTGATTTTGGATCTTATGAACTTTGGGTTATATTTATGTCTCTACGTCGTTTATGTCTTGTGATGTTTCCCCCTTTCCCCTTAAAAAGGGGTTTATCAAAAAAATAAATAAAAACTTAGGCCTTCGGGCCATTAATTCATTGTGAACAAAAAATTAAATGAATTGGATCACTTGAAAAATAATATAATTGAGTTTATATACCACTAGGCTTAGAAATAAATAATTTCAAAATTTCCCTCTATTATTTATTTAATCCCTACAAAAACCCCATGTATATAATAATACTAATAATATTATTTCCTAACATGTGTTAAACTCATGAATTAAAATAAATATTATTTATTCAAATAATATTCAATATATATTATTTCTCACCAGACCATTAAACCCAGTCCACCATTCCTCCATAATATTTATCAAGCCTTGAATAATAACTATTCGTTTAATAAATAAAAATCACTACATTATTCTCTAATAAATAAATAAATATTATATTCACTAAATATAAAATAAATATTTATTAAATATTCTATTAATATATTATTCTTTCAAATAACTAGTGATATAATATATGAAATAAATAAAACATGAATAATTATTAAACCACATGAATGAATAATATTTATTCAACTTGTTAAATAATAAATAATAATATATTATTTAACTAAGATTCTAGATACGCATAGTGTGCGACCCTCTAGGTCTATTTCTCATTGGCATTAGGTGAAGTAGCCTAAAGTCTAAGGTTATCATCTAGAAACACACCATGACACCCATAAATAAATATGTTAATTCCACAATGACATAATACCTCATATGAATTCTTACTGTGTAATATAATCCCTTTATCATGACATCTCTAATCCAGCAGGTTACATGCCGATGCCATCAACCTATACGCTCAATATCCTTTTCTTTGAATTTTCGAAAATCAAACATGACTATATAGAACCATGGATATGGATTTATTTAGGCTATATCATTTCCATAAAAGGGCCTAATATATCAACTTCCATTAAAGAACATAAGGGACAAATCATTTCTCGCATTATTCATTAATGAAATATTACTCGTGATGTACCCAACGTATCCTACCTTTCCATGAACACATGTCATCATGATTTTCATCAATACATCAAAGTATGTGACTTATAACACTCATTAATAAAAATATTAAAGTATAAGGGTCAATACATACATTTTTATATAAGAATATCCAATAAAACATATAAATGCGGATTTCTTATTGGTGGTTCATGTTCTTATAATATTATATACTGGATATTACCAAGGGAATGCACCATGATAAGCTACCTCAAAGTCCTATGAGTCTCCTCCCTTGATATCTTGTATCATTTGTTTCCCTTAAATTATTTCATCTAGATATAGAATATTTATTTAAGAATACTGTTGTGGTACTTATGGGTTCTCATTATAGTTGGGAACTGATATGACCTTTCAACATGACAACTACTCCTAGGACATTATCACATACTATGTTACATAGAAGAATAATCATGATGTGACACACAACTTATGAATATTCAAAAAAAAACACATGTTATCATAAATTACTTAGGAGTGGTTCTAGGGCACCAACTCCAACAGTACCCCACTTAAAATAGAGACAACTGCTAACAACCTTTAGTCCACTAGCTCTCATATGATACTAATTCTTCTGCTGAGATAGGACTTTAGTCAAGGTGTCCACCATGTTTTCTTCTATGGGAGCTATTCATACTGTAACTTCACCCATCTAAGAAAAATACCTCAAGCGGTGGTACTTCTAGAGAATGTGCTTTGTCTGTTGGTGTAACCTTGGCTCTTTTGCAAGATCCACCACTACAGTACTATCACAATACAATGTGATAGGATATTTACTACTAGGTACCACATCAAGACCTTGGAAAAAGTTTTGTATCCAAATAGATTCCTTGGATGCATCAAAAGCCTCTATATACTTAGACTATGTTGTAGAATCAACAGAAAATGGATACTTTAAACTCTTCCAGCTCACAACTCTTCCATTGAGACTGAAAACATATCCTGACTACAACTTTAGATCATTCTGATCTATTTGAAAACTAGCATCAATATAACCCCGGATGACTAGCTCCTCATATCCTCTATACATTAGGAATATATCCTTAGTTCTTCTTAAATACTCGAGGATAACCATATCAATAGACCAATGTTGTTCTCCTAGATCTTCTTGATATCTTCCTACCATGCTTAATGCATAGGAAACATCAATTATAGTACATAACATGGTATACATGATTTATTATATCGCTGAAGATTATGAGATATTACTCATTCTCTCTTTCTCCTAATGTGCTTGAGGACACATTTTCATAGCAAGATGTTTACCATGTGATACTAGAACTAATCTATTCTTGTATTGTCCCATACCAAATCTCTTTAGTATATAGTTAATGTATATACTTTGAGTTAGTCCAAGCTTCCTCTCAGATCTATCATGAATGATCTTTATCCCTAGAATATAGTTTGCTTCACCTAATTCCTTTATAGAGAAACAATTATTCAACTAGTCCTTAATAGACTGTAAGAATGGTTTTTCATTTCTAATAAGTAATATGTAATCAACATAAACTACTAGGATAATGAAAAAATTCCTACTAAAACTCTTGTAAACACATGGCTCACATTCATTCTTAATGAAACCAAATTCTTTTATAGCTTCATCAAATAAAATATCCCATGATATGGATGATTTATTTAATCTATAAATGGATTTATACAACTTGAAAATCCTTTTGGAATAGACTGGAGTCACAAAACCTCCTAGTTGTGTCATGTAGACATCTTTCTAAAGGTTCCCATTAAAGGAAATATATTTTTTAAATCCATCTTCCAAATTTCATAGTCATGGTAAGATAATATAACAAGTATAATTCTAATGGATTTAAACATGGAAACTAGTGAAAAGGTTTCATCATAGTAAATTCCTTGATTCTGTTTAAACCCTTCAGGCAATAACTTTTCTTTATAGGTATTTAAATTACCTACCATGTCCATTTTTCTCTTGAATACCCATTTTCACCCTATGGACTTTACATCAACTGATGCATTGACCAGAACCCAAACTTGGTTATGATATATGGAATCAATTTAAGAATTCATGGCTTCTTTCTATATAGTATATTCTATGATCTCTACTACCTCTTTGTAGGAGAGAGGTTCATCATTGTCTACCAATAATGTTCTACCATCGTTGGTGACTATAAAACTGTTTATCTAGTTCTCTTACCTCTCTATTTATTCTACACAGTACTTGTGTTTCAAGAACTACTTATTCCATGGGGACCTATGGAATATGTTCCTACACTAACTATTATGTATATTGAGCATCAACTTATTTAAATTCAATATTTCTCCTACTATCCTTTTTGAGGATGTTCTCCCTCTCAAGAAATATAACTTGTCTATAAACAATCACTATCTTTTCTGAGCGGTTGTATAGGTGAAATCACTTTGTTTCCTTATGATAACATCTAAAGATACACCTTGTGCCAATGGGTGCCACTTTGTTTCTTGAGGAGACCTAAAAAATGACTTGCAACCCCATACATGTGTATGTGACAAAAAATATTTATTTACATTCCATAAATTGAAGGGAATTCCATTTTCCACTTTAGTTGGCACTTGTTTTAGTGTGTATGTCATAATTTGTGATGAATATATCCAAAAGGACAATGGAAGATATGCATAAATCATTATCTATCTTACCATGTATAAAAAGGTATAGTTCCCCCTTTCACTAACATCATGTGATGTCTCAACCCAGAATCTACTAAATGGGTTCCCTGAGCTGATGGACCACATGGCCTCAAGTGCACCTCATTGTATGCAAGATGATTTCGAATAGAAGCAAGGGCCTAGGGTGTGTCAATGGGGATACTCCTCCCTCATATCAGAGTGTAGCACAACTGATATGTAATAACATAATATATGGATAAAATAGTGGAAGCAGTATAATAAACAATCAAACTGCCAGCGGAATATAAGCATAAACATCCATGCATAATAAAAAACTCAAAAGATAAACTATATCATATACAAAAGATGATTATGTCATGTCATGACTCTACAAAATTGGAAAACAGGTATACATGGAAGCAAGTAATAAATGACATATAAAAGACCCAAAAACTATCCAAGCATCTCAATCATTTTCCTAGTCATATTCCACCAAGTTCGATCCTAATAAAGCAAGGAAGATTAGGTGTCCAAAGTGGGATTTTCCCCTTATTAACACCTATATACATGTAATATTATTGGGCACCAATGAAAATCTAGATAGGGTGTGAGTTAAATATCATTAGGCTACCACAAATGATGTCTATGAAATCCATTATGTGAATATAAACTGAGCAGTGTGCATGTATATATAAATTTAAAGTAATTCCAAATAAATAACTCATACTCGCTTTAACCTCAGCTGGTACTTTCTATGAACATGTAATCATTTAATTAATTCATTTAAGTTCAGTTTATATAGAATATCCATGTGACATGTAAACAACACTGACATTGTATCATGATAATGACAAAGGAGGATCCAAATTATAACCAACACATCCTTGACCTCAGGGGTTACCCAACTCATAGTAGTAACTCATTTTTTCTGATAGTAAGGGGTCTGAGTGTAATCCAAGGGGAATATCCCAATGCATTCCACTATAAAAGTATCTAACTGAGTCCAATGATATCATCCCAAGTAAAATGGGCTAATCACAACTGGGCCCAATGGGGTGAATCCATGGTGAAACATGTGCAAAGACATCAAGATGGATCCAAGGAGTGTATCCAAGGCATCCTAATATTCAGAAGATAGTGAAGGGTATCCTAAGACATCATGCCAGACACCCACTATTAGAAAACAACCATGTTCCAAGGTGGGTGTCTCCCTTGGAAACTATATTCTTGAATCAAAATGATGTCCTATGAGTTCTCAAAGTATTCCCTTGATAATCCAAGGCTGTCTCAAGTTTGAACACTCCTATAAAGATAAAAATGTCTATATGAAATAATCACCTTATAAATAATTCATTATTAATTTAAGACCATGTAATACTCATACCTGTTAATAATTCAATTCATTTATTCCATCACCTTTCATTAATGTGACAAGGAATATCAAGGACATGCGACCATTTATCAATTCAGTTTATAAACATTTAATGGGTTCACTCCATAGAATACATGCAACCAATTATTACTTTGATTCCATATTCAATTATTAGGTTCATTCCATTAACTTCTATAATCATGAAAATGTGGGCTAAGGTCATGAAAATATATACAATTCAATTATAATTAACTAGGCCAAGTGATACCTATAAATAAGCATTCCATTTAACATTCTAAAGGTTCATTGATTAATTGGAACACTTACCTTAGAAGGCTCAAGTGATAACTTTCCATGTTCTAACCATTTAACAATTAAGTATCCATTAATTATATAAGTACACTTACCTTATCATGGTTAAGTCATAACATACCCAAACAGTTTCACAAATAGTCATAAAAAGACACCAAAGGCATAAATATGGAAGCACCCAACTTGGGGTGGAAGGCATTGAGGTCTCAACCTCCAATGGTATGATTTTAAATTATATAAAGGGTTCTATAATATGAGAATAATGATTATAAGGGTGATGATTTCTGTACAGTCTTCCCCATTAAAGAAACTCATCCTCAAGTTCACCTTACAAGGGTAGTGAAATGCTATCTGAGAACAATTTCAGCCACTGATCACACACACCAGCCTACCACTCCCAAGTCTCATCCTATACATGGACTTGCTACTATAACACCCATACTAAATAGATAGATTTTCCTTGTAGAGCCTTCACGATTTGGTTAATTATGCATATAGGATAATCCTCAAAAAAATAATCACCATCTAACTCAACCTCATTAAGATAAAAGGTATGATATGGGTTTATATGATAATGAAAAAGCTGCAAAACATGGAAGACATTGTGCATGACACAATACTTATAAGGTAATAAAAATTGATAGGTTACAATACCAACTCTATTTATAATCTCAAATGTCCTGATATAATGATATGATAGATTCCCTTTCTTTTGAATCCATCTATGCCCAAGTGTGGGTGATACCTGTAGAAAAAAATGATCCCCGACCTCGAACTCTAGAGGTCATCAATGAAAATAAACATATTATTTCTATCTAGATTGAGAACTAGACATATGCTTCCTGATCAATTGTACCTTTGCCTAATTCTAATGCATGATACGAGGGCCTAGTAGCATTGCCTCTCATACCTCTAACCAGTATAGGGGTTAATGACAAGACCTACTATATAAGGCCTCATACGGAGCCATATGAATCATCTCCTAAAATATATTATTATATATGATCTCAAAGAGAGGGATATGATTCTACCAAGAACTACCAAAATCAAGGACACATGCCCAGAGCATGTCCTCTAACACCAATGTTGTTTGTTCTGACTGGATATCAGTCTGAGGGTGAAATGATGTGCTCAAAAGCACCTATATACCCATAACTCTTTGTAATCTCTTCCAGAACCATGAAATGAAATGAGAATCATGATACGAAATGATAGTAAAAGGGACCCCATATAGTGGTATAATCACACAAACATACAATCTTTCCAACTCATCAACTGAGAAGGTCTCCTGAATAAGAAAGAAGTGGGATAATTTAGCCAGTCAATCCATGACTACCCAAACTGTGTCGCTATCTTGAGGCGACCTAAGTAATAAAATGATACACTCCATAGAAACATCTTCCCATTTCCATTATGGTACTGGAAATGGATACAACAAGCCATAGGGTCACTGGTTCTCTTCCTTCACCTACTGACAGGTGGAACACATAGTGATAAAACCCACTATCTGACATTCATCCCAGGACACCAATACTAGAAACACATACCATGATACATCTTGGAGATTCCTGGATGAACTACCTACTGAGAAGTGAGAGAATCTCACATCAGTTACTCTCTCATATCTATATGAACCCAGAAATTCATATGTATATATAGGATGTCTTCTCCATAAACAAACCAATCCAGAGGTGGGTTCTCACCAGAAATACTCTCCCAGAGAACTAACCCCTCAGGATCTAAAAACTGCATACTTTTCATCCTATCAAGGAGTGAAGTTGTAACTATCAATGATGAAAGATAAGACTAATCATGACTCTCATGAAACTCTAGATTCAACTCATAAAATAGGGCATCAATTTTTATTCATCACTGGCTTCCTGTATGGCCTGTTCTTGAGTTTTCCAACTCTACACATTCACTAACACATTGACCTTTCTAGGAGTATAAGCAAGATGAAAGTCAAAATACTAAATATATTTGACCCATATTAACTGTATAAGATTCAATTCACATTGTGAAAAGATATAATTGTGGCTCTTGTGGCCCATATACACCATAAAGTGCTCACCCATTAGATAGTGTCTCTAGCAGCATAAGTCAAGGACAATTACTACTAGATTAAGGTTGTGTGTTAGGTAATTACACTCATGAGTTCTCAACTGGTGATACCCATACACAAATAATCTATCCTCAAACATTATAACTACACCAATCCAATACCAGATGCATCACATAACACTGTATAGCCTCTTCCAAGATTTAGTATAATCAGAATTGGTGTCGAGGTAACCCTTATTTTAAGCTCCTAAAAGTCCTTATCTCACACTTCATAGCATAAATTCAAACCCTTATTTGTAAGACTATTAATAGATGCAACAAGTCATTATAAGTCTTGTATAAAATTCTTGTAATATCCATCCAACCCTAAGAAAATTTGTACATCAAACACGTTCTCGTGCTTCTCCTAGGACACAACAACACTCAACTTCTCTAGGTCAAATGATACTTCTGATTCTGAGATAATATGACCCAAGAAGTGAACAATTTCAATCCAAAATTGGTACTTAGAAATATTGGCATAAATCTGGTTCTCTCTTAGTGTATTCAAAATGGTCTCAAATTGTTTATCAAGGTCTCTAAGAGTATGATAATACACAAAGATTTCATCCATGAAAACCAAGAAAAGGAATCCAAATAGGGATATAAAACCCTATTCATAAAGTCCATGAAAATAGAATGATAATTCATAGGACCAAATGACATAATTAGATACTCATATCAACCATACCGACTATAGAAATCCATACACAGTATATCTGAAGGCCTGAATCACACCTAATGATATCAAAATATTAGGTCAATCTTCAATAATACCTTATATCCTCATATTTGGTCAAATAGATCATATATTAGAGTCATTAGATACTTATTCTTAACCATAAGATGGTTTAACTATCACCAATACACACATAGACTAAGGGTCCCATCCACCTTATTGGAAAAAATAATGGATGAACCCCAAGAAGATCTACTGGGTCGGATAAATCCTTTATACTCCTAATATTACAAATGCCTCTTGGGATCCTAAATCTCAGTTGGTTCAATCCTGTAAGGAGAAATGGACACTGGAGTTGCTCTTGGAACAATCTTAACCATAAAATATACCACTCTCTTAGGAGGTAATCCAAAAACATCATCAAGAAATACATCCCTAAAATGATCTACCATGGAAGGAAAATATATCAGATGTATTCTCTAATCCTCCATGAAAATACTAGAAATTTTGGTGGTCACCCACCTATCCCATGATACTCTAATCTAGATCTATTGGTCCGTACATTCCACTCACCCTTGGGAAGATAATTTCTTCCCTACGGTGATGTAAATGAAACCCTATGGTGATAGAAATAAAAAAAGGCATGATAGGGGACCAACCAATCTATCCTAAGGATGAAATAAAAACCCATCATCTCAAGTATGAAGAGGTCCCATAAGAAGGGATAAATGACTACCTCAAGGGGGTAGTCCCTACACTGGCGTATACCCTCAAACTGTACACTCAACAATGTATCCAGGGTCATCACCCCATAGAAGTACTGAATTTCCAGTCTGAGAATTTCCATGGTCAATAAAGAGATAAAGGAGTGAGAATTACCTATATAGAACAAATAGAATATGGTATTAGAGGCTACTATAACAGTACCTCATACTATAGATGGTCCTTCACTATGATCCTCAAGTATCTACTATAAATCATACAACTGGATTGATCCATGAACCTATGTTACAAATGGACTACCCTGAGTAGGTCCACTCTACTAGTGCTGATAATCATAAGTATGGATACCATTTCCATGACCTCCTCCACATATAGTCTTACTGGTGGTACTAAAACTCCCATATTAATGTGGCGCAAAAGATCTTGCCCCTAAAGGTGGATCTAGTGTAGATTCTCTTCCAATAGAAGCAGGTGGAAAGTTCTGATAGAATCTATTAAGATGACCCATACGGCTGCAAGTATGACACTCAAGATGGTCTCAATCACACTAAGGCTTCAGATTACCCTACCTTCCACACTGATGGCATATAAAGGAACTTATAGTGCATATACTTTGGATTCCACTACTCTAACGAGAAACCTCATGGCTACGATTCTTACTATTGGAAGTACTACTGCCCTATCTCAGCACTGAACCTCTATTCCTAGCACTACTAGCTTCTCTCAGGTGGAACTCAATGATAAGTGAACGAATAAGGATCTCATAAAAGGTAATCAGGTGAAATACATTCACTTACAAGTGGATGTCATACTTGATCCCATCCTTGAAATGTTGTGCTCGTGATAGCACATCACTAGCTAGAAGTAGTGTAAAGTGTTACAAATCAATAAAACACACTGGATTCTACATGACTAACATAAAATCCCACTCTAGGTGCATGAACTCTCTAGCTTGGTCACCTCTTAATATCTGAGGGAAAAAGTAATCATAGAGGGAAGTCTGGAAGTCCACCCAAACCATGCCCTGATGATGACCCGCTTGAGTAATCACATCCTACCAGTGTTTGGAGGAATCATGAAGCATATAGGTGGAAATATTGACCCTCCTCTATAGAGGTGTCTTCAGACACTCAAAGATAGAAATAGTGGCCTCTAACCAAGACTTAGCAGCATGTGGTCTTCCATCCTCCCAAAATATGGGAGGATGATACTACTAAAATTCACGAGTTCAATCATCCATAGCATGTGCAGGTCATAGAGCACCATACATAGACTGCATCATATGTTGAAAACCCTTTTAAAGCTGAGAATTAGTTCTTGGTTTGGGTATAGTAGGTGGTGCCTCAGGTGGAACTACTAGAGGAATCACTGGTGGCTTAGGCCTAACCACCTCTGAAGCATGGTCATCACCACCCTCCTAGCGCATAATTAGAGGATTTCATTATATAATAGCTATAAAAATTCCAATAACGCACCTCAAAATATATTTTAATTATATATAAGCACTATAGGAATAAGATTATAAGCTTAAGGGATCACCACCCAAGGTACTACCCCAACTATCCACTTAGAAGGATAATGTATTGGTAAGTTTCCAAGTTTAATTTATAGTGGTTACATTGAGTGAAAGGTAATTTTCACCTTACCTCTTCATTTATTGGAAACCATTTCATTTTTATATTTCATTTTTTTCATTTAAAGTTTGCATTTGGTTATATACATATATCACAGTTCGATTAAATGGATCATCATTCCTAGCTAATAACAGACTGTATACTTTATAACTAAAAGTGACACCCATTTAATTCCATTCCACTCCATCTAAATTTAGTATCATAATGTAACAGGTGATATATAATGGATTGAATCAGTAAATTACCCATTCTAATTCATGAGGGACCATACACCTCATAAATTGAAATTGGTAGTCACTTAATTGTAACCAAAGAGCATCTCATGTAACCAGAGGTACATAGATGACATGGGTAGAAACTAGAAATTTAATATGTCACCATCAAAATATATAGGAAAACACTATTTATATTGATGCTAACACTTTAAATAACCAATTCCTTACCATGTATATGAATTTATCTGCATACACATATATAACAACCACGGATCACTCAAAAATCATAAGAAACACAAGTAATGAAAGCAGTGAAATAAACCTATATGGGTTAGATAACCCTAGTAATGTCTTATAATCAAGTTTTAGTATGTCCTAATATTATTTCTATATTTCCCAAAAAATAATACAAAATAAAGGAAAATGGATCTGATAGCACTTTGTGACGTCTCGACCTGGAAGCTACTAAACAGGTGCCCCGATCTGGTGGGCCACATAGCCTCAAGCACACCTTCCTGTATTCCAAAGGCTGAGGACTATCAGAGAGGTCCTAAGGTGTGTCCTTAAGGAGACTATTCCCACATATCAAAGTGTAACATAGTAGATATGTAATAACATAACAAATGGATAACAATAAGAGAAGTGGTATAATAAACAATCAAAATTGTAGCGGAAGATAATCATAAACATCCATCGATAATAAACAATTCAAAAGATAAATTGTATCATATAAAAAAGATTATGATGTCATGTCATGTCTCTAAAAAACCATAAAATAGGTATACATGGCAGTAGGTAATACATGATATACAAAAAGAACCAAAAACTATCCAAGCATCCTAAGAACTAGCCCAATCATCTACAACCAAGATCCATCCTAATAAAACAAGAAAGATCAGGTGTACAAAGTGGGATACTTCCCCTTATCAAAACCTACATACATGTAATCTTCTCAGGTACCAATGGTGGCCCAGATAGGGTGTGAGATAAATCTCTGTAGGCCACTACCAATAAAATCTATGAAATCTAGTTTGTGAATATAAAATTAGTGTACCAATATATATAAATATAAACAAATTCCAAATAAATAACTCATACCTACTTCAACCTTAAATGGTAATGTATCTACACATGTAATCATTTAATTAATTAATTTAAGTTCAGTTTATATAGAATAGTCACATGAGATTTAAACAGTACTGATAATGTATCATGATAATAATAAATAAGGATCCAAGGTATAACCAAGGCATCCTTGACCTCAAGGTTCGACCAACTCATAGTAGTAACTCATGTAGTCTGGTAGTAAGGGGATTGAGTGTAATCCAAGGGGAATCACCCTAGGAATTCCACTATAAAATATTCTAACTGAGTCCAAGGATCTCTTTTGAGGTAAAATAGGCTAATCATGATTGGACCCAATGGGGTGAATCCATGGAACCACATGTCTGAAGACATCAAGATGGATTGAAGGTGGGTATACAAGGAATCCTAATATTAAAAAGATAGTGAAGTGGATTCTATAGAATCATACTAGGAATCCACTAGTATAAAATGACCATGTTCAAAGGTGGGTGTCTCCCTTGGAAATTGTATCCTTGAACTGGAATGATATCCTCTAAGTGCTCAAGGAATTCCATCAGTAATCTAAGGTTGGATCAAGTCTAACTACTCCTATAAAGATAAAAATGTCCATATGAAATGGTAACCTTATAAATAATTCATTATTCATTTAAGTACATGTAATACTCATTCCCGTGAATAAGTCAGTTATTTCATTCCATTAACTTTTATTAATGCAACAAGGTATATTAAGGACTCACAACCATTTATCAATTAATTTTATAAACATTTAAGGGGTTCATTCCAAAAAGGACATGCAACCAATTATTAATTTGATTATATATTCAATTATTAGGTTCATTCATTTACCTTTCATAATCATGACAAGGTGTGCTAAATATATACAAAAATATTCAATTCAATTATAATTAACTAGGCTATGTGATATCTATAAATATAATTACCATTTAACATTTTAAATGTCCATTGATTAATTAGAACACTTAAATTATAAGGTTCAAGTTATAAATGTTCATGTGCTAACCATTTAACAATTAAGGATTCACTAATTATATAAGTACACTTACCATATCATGGTCAAGTCATAGCACACTTAAACAGTGGATAAAATAGTCATAACAAAGCCACTAAAGGAATAAATAACGAACCACCCTACTTGGTTTGAAAGGATTTGAGCTCTTAACCTATAATGGTATGATTATCAATTATAGAAAAGGCTCTATAGTATGAGTACGATGATTATAAGAATGGAATATGAATTTTAGAGGCAACGCCCGATGAAATCATTATGTGCGCAATGAAAAACTTTATAAAATGGAGAGACTTGAGGGATGAGTTATAGACTACCTACCTTATTCATGTATCACTCTCCTCATCTATTATTAGCCCTCATATTGTCCTGGAGGAATCCAATAATATAAACGAAAGTCAAATCAGACTTCAGATGGTGGAGATATCCAAGAACCTAGGAGGAGGGAACTTGAGAGCCTTCAACATGAGGAAAGGGTTGCCTTCTATCCGCTGGATGATAAAATGATAAAGAATTAATTTTATAATTATTTTAGGGTAAAAATAAACATTTCACTAATTTTTGACTGGGTCGCATAGTTTGGCCACACAATTGGCCAAACTATATGCCAATCGTACATCGGGATCTGTCCTTAGAGGGGTATTTCACATTTCATGTGAACAGTTTGAGAAACCATGAAAAAACATTTCTTTTAACCTCTAATAAAAACTATAGAACCTCTACATGGTCATTCTCCCTAGGTCTCATAGTTAGGAAAAGCCATGCGGCCCACTACTACCCACTGAAACACCCCACACAATTTCTACCAATCATGCGACCCAATAGTTTTTTCCACCAACTAGGGTTCCAAGATCTGAACAAGCCCAAGACACCCATGAAACCTATGAAACCTAATTATTCATCCATATCAAGTCCAAAATAAATAATTATACAAAACTTTAGAGGATCTATACCTTATAGAAAAACTAATATCTTACACACCATTCCACTGTAGTGTGTAAGGTGGAGTGAGTTGAGATAGAATCCCAAAATCCTGTAAAAAGATGATAAAATATTGGTTAAGATATTTACCACCTAGATCTAATCAAAGATTATTTATCTTCCTTACAAGTTTATTCTCTACTTCATTCTTTATTTTTTTTTAATTTCTCAAAGGAATCATACTTATACCTCATCAAGTAGACATAGCCATATATACTCAAGTCATCAGTAAAAGTTATGAAGTAAAAATACCCACCTATAAATTTTACTAGAAATGGTCTACACACAACAACATGTACCAATACTAAAATATCTATGGACCTTTCACCCTAACCATAGAATGGCAGTTTGGTCATTTTACCTTGTAAAAAATAATGACATCTTTTAAGTGGTTTTATCTAAAAAGAGTCTAAATAACCATCTTGTTAGAGCTTTGTCAAATGATTCTCATTTACATGACCAATATGGTGATTCCATAGTTGGGTGTTATATGAGTCATGTGAACATGATTCTTTACCTATTTCCAATACTTGGTTTTTATAATTTAATACATAAATACCATTATTTAAATGCACCATACCATAAAATATGTTGTCTTTATAAAATAAGAAACATTTTTTCACAAACATGAAAATAAAAACATATTCATCTAGGAATGATATAGAAATTATGTTCTTGGTAATCATTTTTATATAATAAAAATCTATTAAACTAATATGATCCCTATTGGCAATGAAAGGTGGTAGTCAATAATGGCTAGAGCATCCAACCTCACACCATTGGAAGCTCAAAAACAAACATCTCTTATAGATATTATATAATCTACTTGGTTCCTACATTTGGTTATAGATTTGGGCATAAAAATCTATATATAATACCCAATGTGTAGATATTGAAATATTACACTGGATAACAAACACATCTTTATCTTCCACTTCCTTATTGGTGCAGTTCTTCTTCTAGTGGCATTTCTTGGAACATGAAAAACATACTGCCTAATTTTCCATTCCCCACCTCTAGATATTCCTCTTATTAGAAGGATGATGCTTTAAACATTTAGACTTGTTATGAGTATTGAGACCCTTTTCCTCTTCCTTTTCTTATTCACCATAAGGATTATGGGTTTGTCACACCCCATTTCCCTATCCATTAGAGAATCAATGTAAGAAATTATGAAAGTCTCTTCTCATTATTAATCATGTTATAATTAATAATAAAACTAGAGAAGGTATTGGGTTGTGAAGAAAGTATGAGATCTGTGTGCAACTCATATAATAATTTAATCCTTAATATTTAAAATCATTCAATGTATCAAATAATCTTGACTACATGAGGAACAAATAGAATATATTCTCCAAGCTTAGTTGTAAATAGAGCACTTTAGATCTCATATCTCTATTTTCTTTCCTTCTCTTGATAGAGATCCTGAAGGTGAGACATCATTCTATACGCATCCATTCCCTTAATTTTCTTCAAAATCTCATTGTTCATGGATGATAACATGAAACAATGAATATCTATAGCATCATTAAAATGTTTCTCATAGAAAGATAAATCTTCCTCACTAGCCTCATTTCTAGACACGTTAGGAATAAGTTTTTCCAGTACATAAAATTTATTTTAATGGCATAGGATAACACATAAGATCATTTTTCATTATTTGAAATTAGTTCCAGTGAGAAGGTTATAATTTTCAAGTATGAATCACTGTAATATGTTTGAAGTGATTTTCATTACTGTTTCAAAAAATAATATGATCAGAGTTTTAATACTTTATCTAATAACATTTTAAAAAATAAAAAAATATTATATTTATTAATCTCTCATTATTTTATTAAAACCAAATATCCCTTACCATTGGCTTTATAATATCTATTTTCTTAGAAATTATAGTGGAAAGGATCCATATTACCCTTCTCATCACCCCAAATTTTTTTTGTTAAGAAATTTGAAGTGTTTTAGGTAGGAATTCCAAATAACAAATGCATTAACTCATAATTCCTTGATCCGTTGAGTGAACTCCCCCATACCAAAATACATATATTGGATTTCCTTAACCTTTTCCTCTAAGTTATTCCAAGTGCTTCTTGGGAATCCAACACTTGATGTGAACTAAGTTAAGTCAATCCAAAAATTCAAGTTATAACTACTTGATAATTGAAAGCACCCTAACTTTGGCTGGTCAAGCACTTTGAACTATGGTTTTATTTTAACTTAAGTAGTGGAGGGATATACTGAATTAATATATATAATTGAGTTATTTTATCTTTCATGAATAAATTTACAATTATTATATTTATTACATTATTGTTAATATTAATTTTATTTACTTAAGTGATTAACCATGTCTTAGATAATATTTATTCATAATCCAATTTATTTTAGTTTTATCTTGTATGCTTGTTAATTCATTAATTCACGTGATCGTGACAAAACATCCATAATGAAATAACAATGAAACTTGAAATAAATAAAATAATAAAGTGGTATGATCATAAACTTTTACTAATAGTCACTTTATCTAGAAGATGATAAACTAATTGTTGACCTAGGGGAAATCACCTTAAACCATTTATGGTTTGTATTGCAGATTTCCACCTATCCAACTATGAATATATCTTGGTTTGGTTTCACCTCAAATTTAAACTTGAACCACCTCCACCATCTTGGGAGGTCCATCCATTAAAAATGATTTTTCCCACACATAGATAAGGGGAAACAAAGGATCAGTTAAAGAGTTTACAGAAAAGAAACCATGGGCACATAGGCCCTTACATAATGATATAAGAGATGAAACACATACCCACACTTTAATTTAAGAATAATTAAATAAAACCAATGACATACAAAGGTATGTTCTAGACTCATGATCATCCACATGCATATAATGAATTACACATTTAATAAAATTAGAAATCAATTCTTACCACTCCTATTTAAGATAAATCATGCTCGAATCAATTAATTATATTCTTTAATTAATCAATTATTTTATCTTAATTCTCATCCTAATTTCCTCAAGATTCTCATCCATCATAATTTTAAACAAATTAAATAAATCTATTTAAAATAAACTGTGTATAAAAATGTACCTTGGAGGCAACACAACGAGTACCCATCCAAACTAACCAATTTGTTTTATACTCATATACTATTTACTCTTGAGACATGTGGAACACATGACTTATCACTTAATATCATGATGTGTACTATCAACTTAATGATCAAACAGTTTATATGATCTTTTTATTATTATTGTGTTTCATGTAATGCTTCAATGTGCATAGAATAATAACTATAATGCAACTTATAAATGATATATAGATCCAAAAATTAAAAAAAAAACACACACACACACACACATATATATATAAACCATCACATGGTGTGTCCTATCAACTTAATGACCACACACAAGTACATGTTAATAAGGTTTTCACAATATAATAAATTAATTTTAATTTTGAGTAATTTGGTAAAAGTACATGGCACATGAATTTAAGATACACGTCATGTATTATTATCACCATCAATCCATGAAACACTCCTAGATACTCGATGTGTAATAATTACATGGAAAATTTTGGATTACATGGCATGTACATGGGATAAACGGTGTGTGGTCTCCAAGTTATATGGACACTAGTTATATAGGCCATGTAAGAAGATACACGACTTGTCTGTGACTAAAGGACTACATTCCATGTAGGGAAGTTACATGGAGTGTAATTTTTTCAACCATGTTCCAAGTTGGCCCAGTCAACATGAAGTGTATAATTAAATTCATTGCTTGTAATAAATGCATAGGATTTGAATTAATTCTGATTTAATTCTTGGTGTATCAAACACCAGTACACTGAATGTACCTTTGGGTTACATGAAATGTACTCTTGTGTTATCTGAACATATTCCTCAACACCTCTAGATGAGATCTTCAAATTTATTTCATTCATAAAATTAATCGATTTGATTATATTTATGAGAAATGAAGAGGAAGAAAGAAGATATCATAATCCAAATTAAAGAATGATTAATTTGGAATTGAAAACCAATAATAAATACATAAATCGATCAATGATCTTTAAATAATTATAAATAATTATATGATCAATCTGATACCACTTTTAGGTTCCAGGAGCAGTGGAAGCATGTGATGGGTTGTGCCCAAATTTTCTTTTTTTTTATGATCAATGATTAATACAAGATTTACATGATGATGAATGCCATGATCAATGAAATTAAATCAAAGAATATAGACAATGGATAAATTTTAGGAAAAAAGTATAGGATCATCACATATTATTTATAATTAATTTAATAAATTAAAGAATTACCTTTCATGAAATTATTTCTTCATTGATGGATTTGACAATGGATCTACATCGTACCATTGTTGCATTGTAGGAATCAAGATTAGATTCCCTCTAGCGGTGATCCACATGTGTTCCAAAAATATTTAAACATCATAGTAGGAATATTCTGGTGCAAGCATGGAAGATCCTATTGCTTGTGTTGTTCCACTTTGATTACCCTGATAATCACTTCCAAAGTATTCTCCTTGACCTCTATAGACTTAAGAGTGGAAGGTGGAGGAAGATCGATATCTGTTCTTGGGAGCATTCTTGGTGAAGAGAGCTCTCTAGGGATTCTATAGGATTCTTTGGATTTGATTGTGCATAATAAATAAAATGAATTGGCTCACTTGAAAAATAATATAATTGGGTTTATATACTACTAGGTATAAAAATAAATAATTTCACAAGTTCCATTTATTATTTATTTAATCCATACAGAACCCTATGTCTATAATAATAATAAAATTATTATTTCCTAACATGTGCTAAATTTACGAATTAAATTAAATATTATTTATTTAAATAATATTTAATACATATTATTTATCACCAAACCATTAAAATTGGTCCTCCATTCCTCCACAATATTTGTTAGGCCTTGAATAATGACTATTTATTAAATAAATAAATATCACTTCATTATTTTCCAATAAATAAATAAATAATATATCCATTAGATAAAAAATAAATATTTACTAAATATCCCGTTCACATAATATTATTTCAAATAATTGGTGATGAAATATATGTGATCAAGAAAAAATTAATTATTATTAAACCACATGTATGAATAATATTTATTCAACTTGTTAAATAATAAATAATAATATATTATTTAACTGAGATTTTGGATACACTTAGTGTGTGACCCTCTAGGCCTCTTTATCAGTGACATTAGGTGAAGCAGACTAAAGTCTAAGGTTGACATCTAGTAACATGCCAAGCCACCCATAGAGAAATAAGTTAATTCCATAATGAAATAATACCTCATATTGCTACTTACTATGTAATATAATCCCTTTATCATGATATCTATAATCAAACAGGTTGCATGTTGGTGCCATCAACCTATGTTCTTGATGTATCTTTCTTTGAATTTTTGGAAATAAAACTTTCCTATAGAATTCCATGAAGATGGATTTATTTAGGATATATCATTTCCATAAAATGGCCTAAGATATAAATTTTTTTTAAAGAAAAGAGGAAAAATTATTTCTCTCATTATTCATTAATGAAATATTACTCTTGATGCACCCAACGTATCCTACCTCACCACAAACATGTCATCATGGTTTTCATCAATAGATCAAATTAAGATACTTATAACACTCATTAATAATAATATTAAAGTCTAAGGTTCAATACACATGTACACTGATAAGAACATCAAATGACACATATAAATGTGGATTTCCTACTGGTGGGTCTTATTATCATAATATCCTACACTATATATTACCAAGGGTGTACACCATGAGATGATGTTTCAAAGTCCTATGAATATCCACCCCAAATAGCCTGTATCATTTGTGTCCCTCAAATGATTTAATCTAGCTATTGAACATATATTTAATAATACTTTCATGACACTTCTGGGTTCTCATCATAGTGGGGAACTGGGATGGCCATTGAGTGTGAAAAACACTCTTAGGATATTATCACATACTATGTCATGCAGAAGAATAATCATGATGTGATAAGGAGTTTATTAATATTCAAAACAATGAATATAGGTTATCATAAAGTACACAGAAGTTGGTTTTAGGGAACCAACTCCAACAACAACTCTATATGGTCATAATCTAGCCTAGGAACCTACTAGTTGGGACCATCATGAGGATTACCTATACCAACTACACTTACCCTCAGTTTCTATACAATAACCTGTGGTCCCAGCCCCTAAAACTGCCTTAGAGGAAACTACTGTTTTTGAAAAGGGGCTTGACTGCTCATCTAAAACTGGTATCCCTGAGCAGTCAGACACTGATCCTGATGGTTCCCATGTCCCCTACAAACATAACATGAGAATGGGAATACCCAAATAGGTTCTTAGAAATCACCTATCCCTGATATATGGGTAAGAAACCCCATGATCAGTTCTACACTAAATAGAACCCTAACTATCTCAACACCCATGATCCACTTTCTGAATATCTACTCCTCAAAACACCCTGAAAACCACTATCCCATGGCTAAACTCCTAGTAAAACCATCCGCTTGATAACCTCAACCATTTTTTACACCTCCATATATGTTGGGAGTGTAAACAGAGTGACTAAATACTTGATCATTGGGTGAAAATCCTCCTCCAAACATCACACTCTGGACTCCTCATCTGAAAAAACATCTAGAGAAAAGTACAAGAGGTCCTTTAACCTGATACTGAGCTCCCACACAATCAATCCCCCATGATGAAGAGAGATTAGCTCTAGCCTCTTGGCTACCCTCATTGTTGACAAAAGGAATTCTACCTAGAAATTCATCTGAAAGTCAGGTCACAAAAAATATACCTCCTTACAATCACTGAGAAACAACTTCCCCCATTGAAATGTATCTCCCCACATCTAACTAACTACCAATGACACCCAAAATTCATCTTGCGCTCAGATTATACCAAAAGCGATCTTGAGCTCCTCCAAGCAGTGATGCATTTCCATATAAGAGACTCTACCCTTGTACTTACCCAAAATATACCACTTAAAGGTGCATAAAGCCTGATTCCATGCCTTGTCCTCCTCTATTAGGTCAATCCATTGACAATCTACTAGATCAACCAACTTAACTTCAATTGCATGAGAAACTCATGGATGATGAATAGAATCTATTCCTAAAAATAAAAGAAAACACCCTAAGCTCAATATAATGGAATTTTATCAAAGATTATTTATTTATTCATTTTATTTTCCCACAATAACCTATTTTAGACATGAACACAACCAATAATGATGCATGTACCTCTCCTAGGTCTCTACCCTGCAAATAGGTCCACCTCACTTGGCTATTCAATAATCTCATAATATATGTACTAGATCAAGAGGGGAATTAAAATCCCATGTCCTATCTAGTCTCACTGGCCTATATCACGCACTAAGGTCAAATGGTACCATTTCCATAACAACTCATACAAACATCATAGCGCCTAACTCTAAAATCCATCCTATCTCTCAACCTGGATTTGATAAAACTCTTTCACAACCCCCTTCCACCAAAGAAAATGCAATGAGGGGAGAGTGATAGTGACCCCTAAGTACTACCTTCAATAGTCCATGAGTTGGAGACTATCACTAAGGATATAAAAATCTAATTGCATGAGAGGAATTACCCTCTATAAAAGAAATAAGATCAGGAGATGGGATTAACAATCACCAAAAAACTCCAGTAGATAATATAAATGTAAACTAAAAACCATCCTAAAATGCATAAATTATGTAAAAATGATACATATAAAAGTCTAACACATATACCAAAATACAATTCTAGGAAAAAAACCCAACAATAGATCCAACCCATCTAGTAACGTCTAGTTAGTTCCCTAAAGTTATCATGAAAAATTTAAAAGTAGTTTATATATATAGGCTGAGCATAACAAGTATACTCAATAGGGGCATATCTAGGGACTGAAGTGCACATGTAAAAAGAGCATGCTAATGTTCCAATGAACAAACATTATAACCAACAAGAACCTATACAGGTCAACTAACCATCCCAACCTCACATAGATCTATCACAAAATCATTCTTCCAATATAATAATATAGCATCAATATCATAAAAAAGAAAGGTTCCTCGCTGCTGCTTCCTCAATGATATCCCACTCTCATTCCCAAAAGTCGAATGTTCTGTGATCCCATCCCTTCCACACATACCACATCACATCACATCACATCCTTCCCGAAGACACTTGGGCCATCACATCACATCACATCCCAACCAAAACTAGGGTGTAAGGTATCATGAATGTGAAGGAAATAAATCTCATTCCCTCCTCCTACTACGCATGACCCACACCACATATTACATTACATGACATCATGTCTCACCTATAGACACCTGGTACAACACATAGTATCCCACCTGAAGACACTTGGTACATTACATAAATGTTGGGTAATATCCAACACCAACCCATATAACTACTACTGAAGGAAGATTGGGGGAGAGGGGGTATCTAGCCATCCATATCACCACCATCCTGGATGTTGGGGAAAACACATGGAACTCAACACCTCTAAGAATTTGTAAGTTTATTCAACCTGGGTGGGGTTCATATAAAATAACATAAACATACATGGTATATAGATAACACACAATGCCCAACCTATGGGTTCACATAAACCAAATTAGAGCACACCACACGACCACCACACGACCACCACCATACCACACATCAACCATCATAACCACCACCACTACTATATAAAACACACCACACCACCATATAAAAACCACATAATATTTCACTTTCCACCTAAAAGTTTCTCAACTTTTATTCGTTATCCATTTCATTTTATATAACACTACTCATTCTTCATCCAATTAATTTAATTAATTTATCAAATTTATGTTTCCATTCCATCTTATTTATTTACTAGCTTATTTTGTTTTGTTTATCATCACAGTTCATCCCATGGATGACCGATTAACTAACACAACCATGCCACACTACAACTGGACTAACTCACACAACCACTACCACAACACCACACATACACCATCATCGTTTCACCACATAACCCAAGTTGTCTCATCATATCAACCACTAATAAAAGATTTCATGAATCACTATCCCCAAATACCACAAAAAAGCCACTGCTCCATGACCACTTCACCACAACCACTACACCACAACCACCGCGCCACAACCTCATCGCACCACATCACACAACTTCCCACATCTCATCCATGCCAACCAACCACCACATTATATCCCCAAACATCACACAACCTATTCAATCACCTCCATAACCACACAAAAGACCAAACCATATAGGGAAACATAACAAGAATGTGAATACTCCACAACACACAAAATGGATTCCATGATTATTGAGGGAAATTATAACATTAAATATTTACTTAGAAAAAATATTATCACACAAACCAGAATCCTGGGGAAAATAGTTTATTATCCAAATATAAATTTTTCAACCTTTTATTTAGGGTTCATTCATAAAAAAACACATAAAGTGTCATCACATCACAACAACTACAGTGAAAACAAGGCTGCCAATAACCGTTAATTTCAGAATTGGAAAGCATGCATAATAATCTCAACAACATATAACAAAGCAGTAAAGAATGAAACAAATTTAAATTATTATAAATTTCAATTTTACAATTTATTATATGATCATGCTGACCCTTACTATCTACCCAAAGGTAAGAAAAATCACAAAGATCCCACAAATAGCATGTAAAAGAGTGATAATGAGGATACGCTATCTTAAGGAAGCTTTATGATCTTTCCATGAACCGTAGGGAAAAGAAGAAACAACCCACAACCCACAAACACACATGAAAACCCTGGATAAACCTAGAACACACCAAAGGGTTGTAAAAAACTCAGCCTATACACACCTCAAACCAAAACCACTCCACTATAGTGGATATCTAAAGATGAATGGAAGGAAAACCATATAAAAGAGAGGAGAACTCAACATGGATCACCAATGAGAATCTATTGGAACCCAGGGATCTAAGTAAGGGAGAAGTGGGATAGAATGTATCCTCGGGGTGCCTAATGTTCACCCAAAATTAGAGGAGTAAGAGTAGATGAAATACCGAAGGATCAGCCAAACAAAAACATATTTAAAATCTAGAACCTGAACCTTTCACGTCATGTAACCCATTTATGATGTAGATTTCATGGGTTACCATAGATTAAAATCCATGAAACACATACAAGGTGTGAAATCCATATATCTTGGGTTTCTACTAAAATCCATGTTGCCTTATCCTTTATTTATTATACATCATGAATTCGAATTTCATAACATGAATCCATTTCACGTAGCCAAACACAAGCTTTGAATTCACCAGATATACGAGCCATGAATCACCATCTCATGACATGAATCTGGTTCGCATTGTGAACCACCACCTATATTAATCCTATAACTCCATCTCCACTGAGCCCTCTATACCTCCTCTGAATTTCTCAAACTAACCAAATAGAAAAGCAACGACCAATAAGACACATACCATTACATAGGCCATCCATAATCATTATATATTAAAATCCTTCATAATTGATCAAAATTAAAATGTAAATTAACTTAACCATATCTATTGAGAGTGTCAAACTAGGCACACAGTAAGGACACATTCACCATGCACTAGAATTGTGGTTGAGATATACTCAACTAAATATTTTCAGGGTTACTAACCCTATATGAATCTGTACCAAAACCACATCTAATTTTAGTATTCATACATGAATGTATTTATAATAAAACCATATAATCTCTTCCTTAAAAAACTTTATGATGTTATCTTATGCCTAGTATTATCCCTTAGGTTTAAAAAAATATTATTTAAGCCTAATATTCAAATATTAACTAAACCCTACTTTGATACCAATTATAGTGACCAATAATTTTCATACATAAATATTATATCTTATTAGATGAATATTAATTATATAACATTACTATCCATCCTAGAACTATAAAGTTTTAGTGTATTTGGAAACCTAGATACATAAACAATTGGTTCATAAAAGATCTATATCATCTCCCACTTAGTTCTTCATAATTATCACCATTATTAGAAACATAAAATTAAAATGTTTCTTTATATACCAAGGGAAGGAAAACATAATAAAGAGTGAAATCAAATGCTCAGTAAGGTTAAAAAATGGAGATATCAATGATTACTGAAGCATAACATGAGCATAAATGTGTGAGAACATGAGCTTAACATTTTAAAATCACACCCAACAATTATTAAATCATAAATATGAGTCATGGAATAAATCCTGGTAGTTCATAAGACATTAATCATAAAGGTATGAAATAAAATGATACTTGAGAATATAACATCATCATAATATCATGTCATAAAAGAGTGGCATAAAGTGTGACATAATCATAATCATAGAAATCTTATTTCAAGGATACCCACTAAGATATTCATAACATGTTAGTATTAGAATAACCACCCATGTACTAGCTTCAGGATTGAGATAGACTTCAGTGTGATCTTTTTTGGGCTTAGGATAATCTCCCATGTATCATTTTTTGGGATTAGGATAACCTCCTGTGTACCCTTTTTTAGGCTTGGGATAAACTCATGTGCACCCTTTCTCAGTTTTGGGATAACCTCCCGTGTAACATTTAAGACCATAAAACATTAATATATAACCAATGAATTAGAGGGATATATAATTCTGGTCCCACCCATCACATAATCATAAATCCATTCATATGTATTCCATAATATCATAGAAACATTCATAATAACTTAACCCATGGATAAGAAAATAGGTTTCATTGAAATTTCATCATCATAACGATAAAAAATTCATAGAAAGAATAAATATTATATAATTATATCATATCCCTAGTAAATTATAAGTAACATTAAAGGATGATATAATAGATGAAAAATCCCTTTAAAAGACCATTGGAATATTTCTTGAAGAAAATGCCCTTTTCACTTTCAAATGACTTATTTAAAATCAAAAAATTTCCCAAATATTAACAAAAAAAATTATTTTTAAAAAAACTTATAAACTTATTAAGTAGTCTTAAAATAATTAATAATCCATAATAGTGGGAAATTATATTCATTTCATGTACATTAAAACAAAGATTCCTTTCACATTTTCTGTAAAAAGTCAAAAGTACCTAGTTTAGAAAATGACATGAAGATTCTTTTTAAGCCATTATATAAAAATTTAATCATGGGTAAAAATGTATTTAAAAAACCATAGGATATTAGTAAAAAAATTCTTGAATTTTTTTAGAAAACATGGATATAGAAAAAAAAGATTTTCAATTGAAGAGAAAAATAAAGTTGGTTTTCCTTAAAAATGATATTTCAGTATCTTGAGTACTTAAAGTGATAAAAATGAAAGGAAAAAATGTATTCTTAAGAAAGAAATAGAGTATAATATAGTTCATGATATTATTGATAGATATATCATGAAATTTAATCATTTTAAACTTAATTATAAACAATCTTGATAAACAATGAGATTGTAACATAAATCCCCTGCCACCTTTGTAAATTTTGAATCATAAGACGCATGAAATAATAACTTCAAATAAAACATTAAATATCATGACCATAATAATATTCATTAAATAACATATAAAATGTTTTGTATATACACCTAATAAAGGAATATATATGTATAACATAACATATGTCTCAAAGAAGACATTTTGATATGATAAACCCTTACCTCAAGTTTGACTTTATTTGAATGAAATATAACCTCCTGTATAATAAATTTAAATTCATCATAATACTATAACATAACCATGAAAATACTTATAATATCATATATTATCTAATTATAACATTTCAACACCCATTTATTAATGATTTATTATTAAAATAATCATTTTTGGGTGTTAACTACTTCATTTTTCATGAGAATTTCAGTTCGGTAGTTCTGATCCTTTTACTCTGATCATGGTTCCATAATCTAAATAATTTTAGTCATGATATAAATATCATATATATTAATTATTTATATATATAAAGTTATCCATAAAAGGTATATATTGAAAAATGAATCACACATTCATGGAGACGGTAGACCATACATACGCATGGACACCATTTTCACTTTTCAACAGATGGAATGAAAGAAAAGTAAATAATAATTTATTTTTATAGAATAATTATTATATTATATATATCCTATATATTCATTAAATATATTAATATTACCATCCATGTAAAGCAGATATGAAAACTGAATCATGTCACTTCATGGAGGTGGTCGTCCACATATACACATGAGTGACATTATCATTTTCCAATGGATTAAGGTAAGAAGGTATATATGATATTATAATTATAGAAGCATAATTATGTCATAAATATCATATATATATATATATTCATTATTTATATTTTTATAACCATTCAAATAAAATGACGATGAAAAGTGAATTTCACCTTTACATGGGGATGATAATCCATACGTACGTATGAGTAATGTTTTCACTTTTCATAGGATGAAAAAGTGATGTAAAATTTTTATCCCACAACTATCATAACATCTTAGAATATTGATGATACTAGATTTATTATTTTAGTATAAGTAAAACATATTTAGAGGAATCATAAGAATAAATAAATTTAAAAGAGTTTATAAATAAAATTACCTCTTCTTTGGTAGTCTTCCATTAGATACCAATTTAAGGACCCTTGAAATGGTGTTTTAAGAAGACCTCTACTTCATGGATTGGGAAGTTGAGAAGAGAATTGGCAAGGGATTGGTTGAGCTATAAGTAACACCTTGAGATTTTAAAAAATAAATCTATGTTTGATTGCATATTTGACACACATCACTGATCTTAAATGACCTACAAAATATATTTCTTGAAATATCTTACAATACACTTAATCTTGAGTATAAATTAATTTTAATACAGTATACCGTTATAACCTAGCCGTTAAATTAGCAGGTATGAATATGACTAAATAAATTATTAAAATTATATGGTTTACACATGTATAAAATAAAATAAATATTATTAATTTTTAATTCAAAATATCAAAATTATCTTAGGGAAAAATTTTAGGTTTTTCAGAAAATATTAATTTATCTGTGAATAGTGAAAAATATCAATTTTTGTAAAAATGTCATTTCTTTTTAATAAATTAAACAATTTAAAAGTATAATTATGTTTTTAATATGTTTTAAAGTAACATAAGTATTATTTTTTTATATTTAATCCAATTAATTACTTTTGAATCAAATTTATATTTTATTTTAGAATAAGTTTATTTTTGGGTTTAAAAATGGGATTTTTATAAAAACTGTTTTAAAGTGCATAATGTTTATCCATTTTAATAAATTAAAATAACCCCTAATGAGAAATTATTTAAATTAAAAGAATATATTATATATATAAATATCAATTAAAATTCATATAATATTTATTACTGGTCATAGAGTTAATATAAAATCATTTTTTTCTTGAAAAATACACTTCTTGAAAACCCACATTTTCATCGCATATAAAGGTTTAATTTTAAATTAAAAATTTCCACTTCAATGAATTTAATTTGTTAAAATGTATTAAATATTTTGAATCAAAATGATATATATTATTTAATGAGTTTAACTTAATTTTTTACCATAATGAATAGTGAAAATAATAAAAATTAATTACCATAGTTAAGGTAAAAACATTTTTATCAGGGGGTTAAACTAAAAAGATAAGGGTTAAAATGACATAAAAACTTGTCTAAAATATATTTTATGGCTATATTTTGACCTTACCATGTCTATGAATCGATAATAGTCAATTTTAGAGCCTTTTGAAATGTTAAAAACATGGGTACACCTTTTTCTTTTCAAAAATTACAAGTGTACTACTCACCTCACTTATAAAATGGCACCCCTATCATCTCCTATTAAAAACTTAAAATCTATTTATATCAAAAAAATAAATACAAAAATTTCTTACTTAATTACCTCCCCATGACCTAGAGCCCTTATTTTTATCAGAAATCCATCCTTAGAAGACTTTTGGTGCTCACTTAAGAAGGTTGTCTGAAGAAGATGTATCGTGATTAATTGATCATTTTTATTTTATTTATTCTTCTACCAATTTAAATATTATTAAATTATGCTCATATAATAAAAAAACATATTCCATATACTGATATATTATTATGTTAATTTCATAATCAAAATCAAAACCCCTTCCATCAAATGGGATACAAAATCATCATTTGGGATTATGGAAGACTATCACCTCACGAACCGATGTCATTCATTTTCTATCATTGCCTCTCATGAATTTTTATAATGATGGATTTAAAAAAATATATATTTTATATTTGAAATATATTTATACTTATAGATTTATTATATCACATATACCTTCTTACTTCCCATTTTTTGGGGGATATGATAACGTCGCTCGTGTGTACGATGGATGCCTGCCTCATGAAGAGATGTGATCCGTTTTTCCCTAACACATTAAATGGAGGGTAATAATACAATGAACCATACTTTAAATAAATTTATATTACCTAAAAATTTAATAATATTCATTAAAAAATATAACAAATCCATGATAGGACTGTATAGGTACAATGTCTTTAGAAATTGGGAAACATAAACAACTGGTTCATAAGACATCTCATTGTCTCCCACTTATTTCATCATCACTAGAACCCTTTTTGACATATCTTATTCAATACCCTTATTCATGACCTGGGAAAAAGAAAAATATGAAAGGGTGAGCACAAATTCTCAATAAGGGTAAACAAGGGAGATATCAATCATATCATAATCATAAGACATAAGAACATAACATTTGAAAATATTATCTTACATATGAAAGATCGTGATATCATGCCATGGGATAAATCATAAAATATCATAAGAATAAATGAACGTAATACCAAAAGTAATAACATAATACATGAATTTTGTGGCATACACATAAGCATAGAAAATCATTTCATTTTAGTCATGGCTCATTTCCATGACCAGCATAGCGGGCAAAGTCCATTACTGAATCGAGTTCACTCCTCATTCTAGCCCTATATTACTGAACTAAGATCATTTTCTATTCCATCAATGTATATCTCATTAGATATAAATCTTTACCCAATGAATTAGATGGATATATATGTCCCACCCATCTTATAATGAAATCAATCTTACATGTGCAATAAAAACATAAATCATAGCATAACCTAAGGAATACAATGGGTTTCTTAAACATAATTTCATCATAATCCATATAAAACAAATGGATTTCATAAATATCATTTAATCATAAACAAAAATAAAATCATAGTGATAATAGGGATAGAAACATAACCCTATTTAAAGAATGTCATCTTATATGGAAAATAATCTTGATAAAACACTTGAAATTAATGCTTGATAAAAACATCCTTTCTTCTTCAAAAACATTTTATTTTTTCAAAATGACACATAATTTTAAAATAAAAGAATTCATTTGAAAATAAAATTGAAATATTGTAGAAGAATCTTCATGGATATAAGGCGTAAAAATATGTTCATGCTGTATAAGTTTAAAAAATATTCTGCTCATACTTTTGTTAGAAAAGTCAAAAAGTACCTCGTACTGAAAATGAAAAAAGATTCCTTTCATATAGTTTAATAAAAATTCACCAATAGGTAAAATTGAATTTAAATTTTTTTAGAAGAATAGAAATAATATTACATATTTATGAGACATGTATGTGGATGATAAATATACCCCAGTAAATACTTACATATAAACAATCTGAGATAATAATGAGATTGTAAAATTATCTCTTAGCTTAGGTCTGATTTTCTTTGTATGCATCTGAACACCCTATATAATTATTTAAATAATTTCATTGAATTATTTCAGAATCATATTCATTTTTATGATATCGTATGTGATCATATTATAATCTATTTGTTAATAACATTTCATTATTACTTTTTATTCAGGTATTAACTACTTCATTTACTTATGCATGTTTTGTCGAATAAGTTCTAATTATCCTTCATAGGTTATAGTTATATTAATAAAAAATGATATTAAAATTATAAATATCATATTTATCCATTCTATGAATTTATATAATCATGCTTTAATGAATATCATGTAGAATGAATTGCATCGCATCGTGGAGACGGTAAGCTGTATGTACGCACAAGCGACAATATCATTCTTATAATTGTGGAATGGTATTGAATTGAATGGTGTATAATATTTTAGAATAAATATAATTTTATAATAATTATATATATTTATTATTTCCATCATTATAACCATCCAAGTAAGGTGGTCGTGAAAAATAGATTACACCATGGCATGGAGACAGCAAGCTGTACGTATACACACGTGGTGATTTCATTTTTTATAGGATGGATAGAAAGTGGAATATTGTTGTTCCATAATTATAATAACATATAAATATATAATTGATACTGTATTAATTACTTTATAATGAAAAAAATCATGAAAATTAAGTAGAAGAAGAAATAAGTTTGAAAGAATCAGTAGAGGAGATTACCTCTTATTTGACATGTTTCCTCTAAATCTCCTCTTAGAGAACTAGAGTAGGTATTTGAAGAATACCATAACCTCTAGAATGTAACTAGGAAATTTGATCAGGAAAATGGTAGATTATGACTGAGATAGAAGGCTCAATGTGAAGTGAATAGGTGAGGTAGGAGGTGCCCTTTTATAATTGAGGTGAGGGACACTTTTGGGATCTCCAAAAATATTAATTTATAATAAAATTTTACCCCATCTAAAAACAATAAAAATTTCCAAATTTAGAATATGAGATGAGATAGGGTTTTAATATCATCAACTAATAAAATTTTGACAAGTTTTTCTGTCAATTTAAACCATATCATTTTAATTAACACTTAGTTATTCTATTTAATTTTTAACTAGGGTAGAAAATATTCCAATATTAAAAGGGTAAAATATTTACTTATTTTATGTCAATTAAACCATAAATAAATAACTTAGAACATTTTAGACCATATAATAATTATTCTTTTTTTTAAAAAAATGGTTTAATTTTTTTTATAATTTAATAAAACATTATTTTGATGAACAATCAATATGATCAATTTTGACACTATTCAATTCATTGATTTTTAAAATATTAAGATAACAGTTTAACATCAAAAAACTTTTTTATTATATTCATAAGAAGTCAAGGTCATATATAAAATTCATTATACATATTAATTATCCCAAATTATATTTATTTTAATATTTTTTAATAACATTTATTTTCTATCTCTATTAATAAAATAATTACGACATCAATTTTGTGTAATTATTTAATATACTTATTTGTTGAATAAAAATTAAAAATAAAATAAAATAATTAATACAAATATACTATATTTCATATGAATATTTTTAGTCTAATTTATCTTATGGAAAATCTAATATTTAAAATTTTATATTTATTAAATTTTGAATGTGACAACTTTAACATCACTTTAAATAAAATAATATAAGTGTCACAATCTCTTATATAAGGCTCTAAATTGTCACTAACTCGAACCTTGGATGGTTATGGTCGAGATATGATCGAACAATAATATTTGGTCAAGTTTTTAGGTCTTTTGATGGTTATTAGAATTTTAATAAAAATTATTTTATTGATTTATCATCAATTATTTAATTTTTATATCATCAAACTATAAGTCTTTAAGGTAATTATTTATTTCCTATAAATTAAAAATAAATTATCATGATAAATAAAACAAATGTAGTTTTGAAATGATTATTTATAATCTAATCTATCTTTTGTATAACCTTATATTAAAAAAATTGACATATTTATTAAAATTTGAGTGGGACATATTTAACTTTTCTTTAAATAAATTAAATTAAATGTCATAATCTCATCAAAATGACTTCCAAAGGATTCCATTTAGACCCAAGGATTATTTAGGTAAAAAAAACCCATCCAATGATATTAAGACAAGTGTTAGGGTAATTTTATAATAGTATTCTTACCCTTAATTACCCGGTTTACCCCTTTAGCATATTAATAAAAATTACCAAAGTTACTATTCATAATGCCCAAAAATAAAATAAATCTATTTAAATAATTTGGAATTACTGATTCCAAATATGGATTCCATTTTTCGAAATTTAAAACATAGAAGTTGCAGTAATTAATTTAAAATTAATCCCGTTGTCGGAATGAGAGAACGAGTTTTAAAAGTTAAAACATTGAAAAATATTGAAATGTTTTTACATCTGAATTCAATGTAAAATTAATGCTAATGAAATAAATTACATTGAATGATAAAAATATATTCTATTTATACTTTAAAATCATTAAATATTATAATTTAACCATATAAATTATTTCGATGAAAAAAATTGTTTTCAATTAAAATTTAGTGTATTTTTATTATTCATCAAAATTTGAAAGTTGTCAAAAAAATATTAAAATTCCATCCAAAGTAAATTTTTATTTCCTAATTCCAAATAATATGTTTATGTTGTCATATAAAAATTATTAATGTTTCAAAATATTAATTTTAAAGGTAGAAAATTACCCTTTTGAAAAATATAGGTTTTTATATACATCAAATAGGGTTTATTCATACCCTATTACAAAAATATATGTTGGATAAATATAAAAAATATTTCTTTAATTATATAAAATATTTATTTCATTAATTTAATTTACTAATAATACTTCATTTAATTTATTAATACAAGAATATAAAAATATAATTGATTTATATTTTTCATAAATAATTATTAGCGAATGACTTCACCATACATTTTCATAAGTTAGTTATATTTATTCTTTATAACCTAACATCTAGGTTAAAATAGTCATTTTATACTATGGATATCTCATGGTTCACTTAAACTCATGATTGCGTGCAATGAAAGATATAGAAGAATTAAAAATTATTTAAAGAAAATATTTCATAAAAACATCCAGGTGTTACAAATAAAGATAAAGTTAATGAATATATGTGATATCAATGAAATAATTATTATATTAATGAAATATTTATCATCTTGAATAAATAATATATCATTTTCTTTCTTACACTGAAAAATTATAACATTGTTTGTGCGTATGTGTGGAACTACCATCTCCATGAAGTGATGTGACTCTTTTTTTCATTACTAAATCACATGGATGATATATATATATATATGCATATTTAAAGAAATAATATGGTATTTATGATATTATTATCATTATTTAAAGATAAAATGTTACCCACCATCTTTCCATAATGATCATTGAAAAATGGAAATGTTACTCATGTGTTCGTACGACCTACCGTCTCTATGATTATAACGGAGTTCATTTTTCATAACTATATTTCATGATTATTTTTAAAAGTATAATTTATGTATAAAAATAATAATTATTTCATTATTATTATTATGGAGATGTTGAAATAATTACCACTTTGGCTCGGTCAATGCACCAAAACCATTTTGAAACAATGAACCGAATGTCCTCAAAACACATAACATGAAATTAGTTAATTAAGTATTTAAATATGTCATTAAAATAAATAAAATAAATTATTTAATTATAAGGTATTAAACATATAAAAGTTTCATTATAAATAAAATAATTTATATAGGCTTATTATATAGGAGTTAAAGGACACACATGTAAAGTCGTAGTGGAGGTAAGGGTTTCTCGTCCTGCTTTTACTTATGTGAGACATATTCCATATTCACCAATTTTTTTTTCTATTTGGTATATATAATTATCATTAATAAATTTTATTATTATTTTCATGAAAATTATTATTATTTAAAAATCCATACGAGGTTCTCCCATTCATGAGGTTTTTATCCAAAGATTACCATAATAGTAAAGGACTTTGTCTCAATTTTCCTTCATTGAGGCATATTTTAATGCTATGCACCTAATTTATTTTATATGGTATATATAATACCCTATTTAAATGTAATAGCATTAATCCTTCATGTATAATGGTATTTTAAGTTTCAATTTTAATTATTTCATCCAAGGGGTTTTTAATTAAAAGTTACCAAGTGCTAAAGAATTTCATAATTCAATTTATTTTCATTAGGTTATATTAATTATTAATTGTATTTGATATTATAATATTATGCGTGCAATGAATTTTGGTTATATTATGTTGTATTTACACTAGTTTAATGTTCATTTAAATTTGACACACATAATTGATTCATTGATTGATACTCACTTCAATATTATGATCATTGTAAGGGTTGCTCATATCAAATTATCTTCTTTGGTACATATGTTATGTTATACACCAATATTATTTTATGATGTGTATATAATGAAACTTTTTATATATAATATAATTAATCTATTTATATTAATGTTATTTAATCTTTTATTTTATGTTATTCTTTCACAGTGCTTATGATTGAAGAGTAAGCAAAGTGGAAAAGGCTTTAAGTTACAATCTATTTCCCTTTAAAGATTGTTTATGTTCAAGGACTCATCAGGGTAAATCATATAATATAATTTTCTTTAAACACATATATTTTCGTATATTCTCTTTATTAATGTGTTTTATATGTTTAATTTTAATTTCCTCTTATATCTATTAAAGAAACATCAATAAATTTGTTTTCAAGTGCTACCGATCTTATATCTTCTTTTAGATCGAGAATGTTTCTCTTCCATACCATTATTTTATAATTTTTTTTAAAAGTATTCTTTTGATAAACATAAATTGTTTTTGAAATCTATTTTAAATAGTCTTTGACCTTATTTTAAAAAATTTTAAAAAAAAATTTCTTAATGTTTTCCAAATGGGTCACTTTTGACTTGCTTTACAAAATGTTTGAAAAAATGTTTATTTTTAACATTTACATCATGAATGAATTTTACCACAATCATAGCCATTATTATTTTTTGAATATTACATTATAATTTTCCAAGATTATTTTTAATGAAAAATAACTTCACAAGATTCTGTGAAATTTTTGTTTTTAAAAGTGATTTTCAAAATGAAAAATTTATTTTCCTCAACAATGTTTTAATGACCTTTTAATGGTGTTTATATTCATAAATTATAATAAACCTTGATATTAATTACACTCCATTGGGGATATTTAGTACTGATACCAGACTTATTCTTTCTCTATATGTATTATGATATTGACATGGAACCTATTTCTTTTCCATGGATGAATCAAGTAATGAAATAATAATGATTATTGTTATGTCAAAAAGTGAAATATTCTAAATGTTTTATTCATGAATGGAACTTGGGAATGATTTACGATCAAGGGTGATATTGATATAACTTATATGATGTGTGTTCTTAGATAGTTCTGGGTGATTCTGATATAGCTTATATGATGGGCACACCCAAATAGAACTGGGTGAGCCCGATATAGCTTATATGATGGGTGCATTCAGACAGAGCTCCAATGCATTGGGAAACGTTCCTTGTCTTTATAGGTAATAAGGAGGGAGTTAACAGAGGGTTTCTCTTATGTATTTAACTGGGCTTCATTTTTTTCTAATATGGGTTTAAAATGGGTTATAAAGATGACGTTCCAAATATACCAACACATTTTATTTATGATTTCTATGGGTTATTAATGATTCCTTTGATCAATATTGAAATCACATGAATAATGATTATTGAATTTTATGACTCTTTACATTGATAAATAATTAGTCCATGCTTCATGATTTATGTTATAGGTATTTATGGGTATGACTATTCTTATATTATGCTCATTCACTTTGATCATGTCATTATACCCTTATGCTATTCTTATGATCACTGATGATATTAAATTGTTAATTATTACGTTTACCATTATTGATCATTTGAGATCACCCTTATTATATTTCCACTTCCCTAGGATATAAATAATGATGTTAAATGAATTATTTTTATAATGGTTTCATATGTATAATGATGACGACTTATTGTGAAATAAGAAAATACAGGTATAGTTGGAAGGATACTTTCTTGAAGTCATGGGTATTGTTTAGGTAAGAGTTTTTCTTAATTATCTAAAAGTATAAAACTAAAAGGTATTTGGTCATGTAAGTGATCCAATATTGTATTTTTATGTTGTAAGTTTTGGATGTTGAAAATTGGTTCACCTTCATTGGTATCAAATCCAAAAATGTAAAGTTTATGATTTTAGCACTAGATTCGGGAGTGTGGGTTCGAGGTTGTTATAGTTGGTATCAGAGTAGAGTTTAGATAAAATTTGGATATTAGTATGTTTTCATATGATTTTATCTTGATATTTATTGGATACCATAATAGGTATATAATATTAAGGTTTTCATAAGTTCAAAAGTCTTAAACATCCATTTTGTGGTTATAAGTGATGAGATCTTAAAGAGATTAATGACATTATATAAGATATTTTATTGGGTTTGAGTATATGTAATTCTTTGGTTTAACATGAAGTATGAATTTAAATTTTGTGGATTTTTTTAAGGTGTTGATAAACTTTATGGTTTATATGATCTTGGATATTGAGGTAATTATGGGAAAACATGTTCTATCATGTAGATAACCATGAGATTCAAAAGAGATTTGGTGACTAAGTGATTAATGTTATTCCAAAAGAATATCACCATTTTTTGGGATTAAAATATGAAAGGTATGAGATATAATTTGAGGTTAAAACACTATTTAATGTTTATGTTATTTAAGTATGATTTAGTTTGAACCTTGGGTATTATTTTTAAATTTTATAGATTAATGTATTATTTCATCATATAAAGGTTTACTCATTTTGGGAATTATCTTACCATGAACTGACCATTTTGATTTTAGTTAATGTCTTAATATAGGTTGAATAGATTATTATCCCTTATATGGTTATTCTATACTTTAAAATTTTATTTTTAGTGCTTCAAACATAAAAAAATTATCTTGAATAATCATCATTTGGAGAAAAATATGATATTTTGTTGGAAATTTATAAAATTCAACTCATAAAGTAATTATATTTCCTTATTATCTTTTTCTAGATGGTAAAGGAATTCCTAAACTCTAGGAAAAATATATTGATTTTTTTTTCATATTACCATAATTTTTGATGAAATCAATTATCTTTTACACACTACTTTAGTTTATGGTTTTGTGGTGGTTGAATTTCTCATGATCATTTAATTTCTTATGATCAATGATATCTTCCACTCTCCATCATTATTTGGGAATTAATCTTTTATTCAATGTATATATCTCCACTTCCCACAAATGTTTACCTACTTGGTAACATAGTTATGAATTATTCTAAATGACCTTCTTACTTCCCTTTCTCTCTTATCAATAGGATGTTTTGTTAACCCTTTTATAATGCAGGTTTTCAATAAAAGTGTTTTCAAATCTCAAAACCTTAATTATTGTGATAAAGTTAAAATTGCGAGGAAGAAATTTAATAGGGGGAATGTAAGAAATTTTTTTTATAGAAGTAATATATGTTATATATCATATTAGACACAAAACACTGATCTTAAATGAACCATGAAATATATTTCTTTAAGTAGCTTTCGATACATGCAACCCTAAGTATAAATGAATTGCAATATTGTATACTGTTATAACCTAGTTGTTAAATTAGTGGATATTAAAAGTAATAACTAAATTATGAAATTGATATGTTTTAAACATGTATAAATTAAGTTCAATGGTTATATATTGATTATAAAATAAAGTAAGAATCATTCAAAATAAAAATAAATGTTTTTAGAAAAACTGTATTTTTCTAAAAGGTGGGTTCGTCATACTTTTCACACATAAATTAAAATTATTTTTTAAAAATTTTAGAAAATTTTCAAAAAATAAAATAAAATAATTTTTTTAATTTATTACATAAAAATTATCTTAGGGTGAAATTTTAATACTTTTCAGAAAATATTGATTTTTAAGAAAATAGTGAAAAATACTATATTTTAAAAAATGTCGCTTCTTTTCAATAAATTAAGTAATTTAAAAGACCCATTATGTTTTGAATATTATTTTAAGTAACATAAGTATTATTTAGTTATATATAATATAAATAATTAATTTTTAATCAAATATATATTGGGTTTTAGTATAAGTTTATTTTTGGTTTTGAAAATGGGATTTTTCTGAAAATTGTTTTTAAGTGTATAATGTTTCTCCATTTTAATTAATTAAAACAACCAATAATGATTAATTATTTAATTTAAATTTATATATATTATATATATAATAATATTAATTTAAATTCATATAATTATTATTATTGGTCATTGAGTTAATAGAAAAACCTCTTTTTTCTTGAAAAATACGCTTCCTGAAAACTCGCTTTTTTATTACGTCTACAAGTTTAATTTTAAATTAAAATTTTAAACTTATATGAATTTAATTTGTAAAATGGATTAAATATTTTTAATAATCATAATTTATATTATCTAATAATTTCAACTCAATTTTTTTTCATAATTTATAGTGAAAATAGTAAAAAATAATTTCCACGATTAAGGTAAAAACGGATTTACCGGGGGGGGGGGGTTAAAATGAAAAGATAAGGGTTAAAATGACCTAAAAACTTGTTTAAATTAAATTTAATATAAATAATTAAACCTTATAATATATAATTATTTATAATTATCTATTTTATATCCTTTTGTAATGTAAAAAATATGGGTACACCTTTTTCTTTTCTAAAATTACAAGTATGCCACTCACCTCACTTAAAAAAGGCCACCCAATCTCCTCTCCTATTAACACATTTGAAGATATTTGTATTAGATAATACCTAAAAAAATATATTACTTAAATAAATTCACATGACCTATAGAAATTATTTTGATTAGAAATCCATCCTAAGAAGGCTTTTGGTGCTTACCTAAGTTGGTTGTCCGAAGAGGAGGTATCATTCTTAAACGAGCATTTTAATTTTATTTCTTCTTACACCACCTTAAAATATTATTCAATTATGATTATATAATAAAAAATTATCTCCCATATAAGTATATTTTTTTATGTTAATGTAATAACCTAACTCCATATCCTATTCTATCAAATGTTATACGAAATCATAATACGTGTGTACGACAGATGACCACCTCACGAACCGATGTCATTCATTTTCTATCATCAACTCTCACAAATTATTATAATGATGGATTTAAAGTATGTATATACATATGATATTTGTAACATATTTATACTTATTTAGTTATTATATCATATATACCTTCTTACTTTCAATTCCATGGGGTATATAATAACATCACTCGTGTATATGATGGACCACCACCTCGCAAAGTGATGCGATTATTTTTTCACTAGCTCTTTACATGGAAGGTAATAAGGATAAATTTAATTAATTTATGTGACATAAATTATATAATTATGATATTAATGACATATTTATTATAAAAACCTAGGTACTAATAAAATAATTTGTTTTTATTTTAAAATTAAATAGTTAAATTCATTATAAATGTATAATGAAATAAGTGGTATTTATAGAAATTGAAGAATATATAAAAATAGAATAGTAACCTCACCTGTGAAATTATAAATAATTTTTTTCATTTTATAAGTGAAAATATGATATATTTATATCATGTAATAAGTAAATAAATGTTTTGAAAATGATAAATTAAGTGTTGGTATTTTTACAACACATATTTTTTTATTCAAAATTTTATAATCAATATAATGATCTAAAAGAAAATTTATATTCATAAAATAGATTCAAAAATTAATATTTTATTTTATTATTATTATAAGATAATTTTATGAGACCTTAATTAAATTTTCAAAGTGTTATATAATTAGTTATAATTTTAAAATTGGTATTTTTTGAACAAATGATGATTTTAAATTAAAACTAAGTTTATCATATTTAGAAAATTATTTCCATAAAATGGAGTTATTTTTTGAATTATAAACATTAAATAATGGTTAGGGATATTTTTTTAGATTTTTCTAAAATAGTTGATTTTTTATGAATAGTGAAATACGATAATTTATGGTATATATGCATTATAAGTTAAATACACTATTACCCGAGTCATTGATGATGTAAGAACCATAATCTCAAATACTACTTAATTATTTTAATATATTTAGTGATAATTCTCAAATTATTCATAGTCTTGAATTGAAATAAAAAACTAATTAATAAAATAATGAGAAAACACCCCTCTCCTCCACTATAAATACCACCCCTCACCACCTATTCTCATCACACCTCAAAGCCTTGTATCTTGTTTACTTTATTCCAAATTCCATTCCAAATACTCTTCCACAAGTCCAACACCTATTGGTCTCACCAAAAGGCCAAAACCAAATGCCATAAGGAGGTTCTCAAGGAGAAGAATTCAAGAGGTAAAACCCTCTTTCTTTTTCTTTTATTTTCTTTTCAAATTGTTTCCTTTTATTATTATATCCTAACATACAATGTAAAAAGTGAAATTATAACTCCAGTATCTTAAATATATTGTAATTTTAATTTGTTAATGGAATATCAAACATCAAACCCATCATCTTAACCTCTTATTCTAAAAAAATAAAAAATTGTTTATGATGTATTGATTTACCGTCATCAGGGATGATGTGTTTTTATTTTCTTTTACCACCTTCAAGGATGGTAATAAAACTATTATTATGATTAAATAGGATTTTATTATACATATTATAAGTTATAGAATGTTCTGGAACCAATATATAAACATGATATTAAATAAAACGATATGGGTTTGTGATGGTTGTAAAACCCACCAAAATAAATTAAATCATTTTCATTAACATTTTATCTAATGAATCTTCCTCATATTAGAAAACAAAATGATATATGATATAATTTAAATTTATGGAAACATATTAACAAAATTTCATTCTACTTCTAGATATTTTCTTCTATTTGACAAGAAAATCCATAATGAACCAACCATGGAAACCATGAAATAAATACACCGAAATAATGAAAATAACAAAATATTATTGATAAATTGGTGGAAAGATCTTATAAAAGATCATATAAGGTATTATAAATATGAATATAGTTTTTTAATATATTAATATAAATCTTTATATCACTATATATAAGGTTTAACATGTTTAAAGTAAGTAGAACCTGAGGTAAGAGAATTTTATTTTAAAATCCTCTTTAATGACACTTTTTACAAAATTCAAAAGGAATGTTTTTATGCTGCAAGTATTCATGTTTTATGATTATGTTTTAGTTCTTGGGAATTTTTTATGATGAAGTGTGGGACCTATATCTCCCTCAAATGAATTGGGTATGTTTATGTTGGAAGTTGATCGTAATGGTTATTCTAAGTGTAACTACGATGGTTATACCATAAGGTAGCCGTGAGGGTTTGGTTTTAAGGTAAATGTGATGGTTATAAATAATATGGTATACATGAGATAAAATTTTAATTAAGTAATTCCATAAGTTACCTATATGGTTTTATTTATGTTTTCTATGTTCTATGTAAATCTCTTATTTTTACACGTTAAGTATATGATACTTTGTGGGTGAGAAGTATGTATTTGTGAAAATATTTTATTTGTTTATAAGTATTCATAGAATAACACCTTCCATTATTTCATGTCCCTTACTGAGTTTTTGGTACTCATCCAAATTTTTAAAATTTTTTTCATAGGGTATAAGGATGAGTAAGAGAAAAGGAGAATCCAAAATGAATATTGTGAAGATTTTTCATGAAAAGATTTTTTATTTTATTAAAAAATTTTGTATTATGGAAGAAATGGACACTATTTCAGTAGTACCCACTTTGAATTCTTGTGGGTTGATATGTATGAATTATTTCATAATTGCCTAAACTATAAACTAAGAAGATCTTTAGTAATGTAAGAAATTTAATTCTAAATTAATTTACTAGATTATGTAATGTTTAAATCCAGGTCCTTATAGTTGGTATCAGAGCATGATTTAGATAACTTTAGGGGTTATGATGATGTTATAGAATACCATAAATTATTTTTACCTGATTTTAAGTTAAAATGATATATAATTTAATGATTAACACGTTACTTCATCTAAGATATTTCTGTTGAGAATGGTTTTCCATAGAAGAAACATGGAAGCTAAAGTAGGAAGGTACTAAGAGGATGATATATTTTTGAATCCACAACCTAGAATGGTGGGAATTGTAACCAATCATTTTTTTTATAGCAATGGATCATTTTTTATAGGCTATAAATGTCGTTTTCATCTATGAAAGTGAATGTCTAGATATACCATAAAAGAATATGATGATAGTGGAACATTTTATGAGGCAACACCCTCCTAATTTCAATGGATCTTATAACCTAGTGGTGTATGGAGGATAGATTAAATACCTTGAAAAGATATTCAATTTCATGGGGTGTTTAGATAATCAAAAGGTTAGTATTTCTATTTATCTTTTAAAGGTGAATCTGATCAGTGGTGGTCAATGGTCAAGAATATCAGGGATAAAGAAGAGATTGATGCCTTAAAATGGGATGAATTTAAGATTATTTTCTTTGAAAAATATTTTCTTAATGTGGTTTGAATTAGTATGGAAAATAAATTCCTTGAATTGAAATAAAAATAGGAATATTAAGTGTCCATTTATAGAGAAAACATCACTTGTTTGGAAAGGTATGCTCTAAATATTATTCGGGATCTTGATAGTAAAATAAATCCCTTTTTACTCTAGATTAAATCCAATATATCGTAGAGATTTGGCCTCCTGTGAATTAAAAAGTTATGAGAAACCTTTTTGATGTGCTGATATGGAAGAAATGAAGTTTTCTGATGATCACATGTACTTTGAAAACAAGCAGAATAAGAGGTCTAAAGGACAAGAAATGGGTGAGAATCAATCAAAGAAATTTTAAGGTAATAAAATCCAATTTCTAGTTTGTGAAAAGTATGGTAAAAATGACCCTAGGGAATGACTTAAAAAATCTAGGAAGTATTTTCAATGTATTAAGTTTGGACATATGGATTGATATTTCAATAAAAATGATCTTTAGTTTAATTCTGATAAGAAAACTATAAAGTGTTTTAAATGTGGTGAGATGGGGAATTATGAAACCAAATAAAGATATGAATGATGGAAAGATACCATATTATAAGTATAAAGGTGTAGTGAAATCCTTTGTGACTACGTCATAAGATGTTGGGACATCCAATGAAGTTTTATTAGGTACTTTATTTGTTTACTCAATTTTTCTAATGTTTTGTTTGATATGGGGTCTACACATTCCTTTATTTATGAAGTATTTTCTGGTAAATTGGAAATTTAACATGAATAAATGAAATTAGAAATTTTGTTAAAAAAACTAGGGAGAAATATTAAGTCAAAAAAGAATTATAAAAATCATCCCGTTGTTGTCTATGGAACTAGTTTACCTAAAAACCTTGTTGTTTTTACCTTAGTGGAGTTTGATGTTATTCTGAGTATGGATTGACTTTCTTTTTATCATGCTAAGATTGTTTGTATAACTAAAGAAGTTGTTTTTCAGAAATATTTTCAATTTTTATACAAGAATAAACCCATACCATTAATGTAAGAACCCGGTTCTTACTTTTGAGGTACAGGTTTCTTATGTTCTCTTTTCCTTAAGTATTTTTTAGAAAATATGGAAAATGGGGAAAAATCCAAAATTTTGGAAGTACACGCCGTGTCCTTTTCCACACACCGTGTACTTTTGGACATGTGGGATGAGTACATGGGGCATGTGGCCATGTTGGTGATGAATGGTGTAGGAACCGACTACACACCGTGTAGTGGTCCCTTACACGCCGTGTAGTCAGTCGGCAGGCGAATAGTAAGGTGGTGACTAGCTGCGCGACAGCACACGCCGTGTACTCATGCAGACATGCCGTGTAGTCATGTCGGTAGGTGAATAGTGCCATGCTGATGGGAAATGGCCAGAGGAACAGTTATAAAAATGGGAAGTACACGCCGTGTACTTGGAAGTACACACCGTGTACTTTGTTTTTTCACTTAAAATGGGCAGTAGCCTCCCCTGTTCACAGGGAAGGCTTAGAACCATACGGGAGCTCGGGAGGGATGGACGAATCTTCGAGGATCTGCCGAGCGCACGTCGGGAATCTGATTCCGCCTCCGTCGATCTTGTTGGAACTGCACGGGTAAGAGCTTCCTTCTCCTAGTGTGTCACTTTCCAATTCTTCCTCTAATGGAAGTTATTTAAGTTTAAACAGAGTTTCTTCTATGCCAGATCTACGTTGTTCTTGGCCGTTTCTGGAATCGACGTTCACATATATCATTCATTGGCATTTAAGGTAGGTGGATTGGTGTTTATTTTCCAACTGTCGTGCGTTTTGTGTGTGTTATAAGCTACGAACCCATATTTAGGGTGCCGGGTGGCTGAGGCCATGGCTATTTTAAATACCTAGAATTGTATAGATAATTCAATGTGATATATAAAAATGCTATTTGGGATCTCTTCTTGGATCCAGGACCACCCCGGGGGTGTGTTCCTCTGTTTAGCCATTTTTCTAGGATACCTGAGGGCATTCCTTGTTTATTTTATGCCTTTAAAGTAATGATTGTAGAATTTCCTTTAGAGGAATTGCTTGTATATTGCTAGTTACATGTTGGGCATGGCCTGATTACCTGTTTAGCCTGAGGGAAATATTGTGATTAGCCTGTGGGAACTGCACTATTTAGCCTGTGGGCAACTTCTTCTGTGCCTGTGGGCAGTTGATTCTGTGCCTATGGGTGAAACTTCTTACACTCGTGGGCAATATCCGTATGCCTGTGGTCAGATTCTTGTGTTGGTTTCTCTTTACCCGAGGGTAGAAGTTTACGTGTCTGAGGACATTGGCTATTTACTTAGAATATTCATTGTGGTGATATTTTTAAATAAAATTATCAAATGATATTAAAATGGAAATATAACTGGTTAAGTTAGTTACTTTTCAGTACTATTTACTTTATTGCATTTTACTACTGCACACTATTGTTGCATGCTTTCACACAGTTGGGAACGGGCCTTAGGTGGGTGCCTACTGAGATATATTTATCACACCCTATTTAGGTCATGATTTTTTCCCCAAACAGATCATGTTTCTACAGGTGTAGATAAGGGAAAGGGTCCCTATACAGGTACATGATTACTGTTGGGGTGTAGGAGAGCATGGGACCGAGCATTGGCTCGCGATGCCGCTGGCTATTATGTTTTGATTTTCTATAATTGTACTTCAGTTGTATTGTATTATATTTGCAGTGTAACATGTTATGGCTATTTTATAGAATAGTGTCATGCTGCATCTTCATATATATATATGACGGCTGGTTTCCCTTTTTGTTATTAGTTCTTCATTTCAGTTATATGTACTGTTACTGCTTTCGCTATTGTTGTATGTTTAAATTATATTCCGCTGTGCTACACTTTGACAAATGAGGGTATAGTTTCCCCACTATCAGACCTAGGCCCTCGCTTCTAGTCGGCAGCCTCTGGCATTTGGGGAAATGCGCTTGAGGTCATGTGGCGAACTGAGTTTGGGGCACCGTTGAGTGGCACCTGGAACCGGGACATTACAAAGTGGTATCAGAGGAGGTTCTTTTCTTTGACTTACTATTTAGAGCCTTAGTCAGAGATAGGAAGGAAAAAGTAGTTGGTAATAAGTTGTGCCCGGGCATAGCTAAACCGTGTACAGGGAAAATCCAGTCTACCTCGTATTGCAATTTTACTGATTTTGCAATTTACCGTTGATTTGATTTTCACCGTTGGGTGATGCACTTGTGATTGTGCTGTTTATATTTTATCTATGGGTTCTATTTAGTTGCAACCCGATGAGATGAAGGTATTTCATCTCATGCATCATATAGGTACATGCTAAAAATCACATTCCATGCATAGTTCAATGCCATGTAGGTGCATTAGAAATATCATATTGTTGTGATAGTTGTTGTGCTAGAAAAGTATGTTGTTGTGATAGTTTCTTGATAAATACCTGCTATGTTATAGGGTATTTCTGTATAAGTCTGTGGAAAGAATGGACGCCAAACTTTGGTTTTTGGGGATTATGGCCCCCCATTGACTAGAATTTGGTGGATCATTAGCTGTTTATATAGTTATAACACAGATAAGATGTCAAAATTTGATTCATGGGGAGTATGGGCCCTCACGGATCGGAATTTGACACTTAGGTGTTTTTTTTTCCAGTATTTTATGGGTTCTGGGGAAGTTTCTGAGACATAATATCTAGAAAACCAAGTATACATGCCGTGTAGGACTTAGACATGCCGTGTATGGCCTTCTGTTTGGGAAGAAAAATAAACTTTTGAGTACACGCCGTGTACCCAGAGTACACGCCCTGTACCCAGAGTACACGCCGTGTAGTCTCTTCTCGTGTCACAAACCGTGTGGGCGGAAACATTGGGAAGGGAAGACCTTGGGGCAAACACACCATGTAACGGATGTACATGACATGTAGTGTTGACCCGGAGTCCGCCCGTGTAACGAACAACACGGACGAAGGAGACCTTAAGACATACACGCTGTGTCCACTGTGGAACACGCCGTGTAGTGTGACCTGGGGACCCGGCCGTGTAACTAACAACACGGGTCGGTGTTATCCTCTTGAGTACATGCCGTGTCAATGATGAACACGCCATGTAGTGTGACCTGGGGACTCGACCGTGTAACTAACAACACGGGTCAGTGTCACCTCTCCTTGAACACGCCGTGTACCTGTGGGACATGCCGTGTAGTCTTTTCCAAGGACAGACCGTGTGTTTTAGCAGTGTGGCTGGAAGAACGGGGTGGTGTACAGGCCGTGTTCGGGTGTCACACGCCATGTAGTATCAAGCTGAGTAGTCGTCCGTGTCATAAACGACACGGGAAGTTGGAAATAACACCATACACACCGTGTAGATGATATACACGCCGTGTAGTTTTGTTCAACGGAAGCCGTGTGGCTTAGCCATGTAGAAGGACCCAGGTAGGGGAAGGGAAGTCAGGTACACACCGTGTAGTCAGTATACACGCCGTGTAGTCTTGTTTTTTAAAACTTTAATTCCTTCTTCCTCCTGTTCCTTTTTGGGTTTCTTCATTTTCGGTCGTTGTTAATCTTGTTCTAAGGTGTGTATTTGACCTTGTAGTATCATGCCGCTGAGACGACCACGCGCTGTTCTCTAGGAGAGCGGCGATGACTATACTCTAGAGATGGTGGACCATAGGCTACCAGTGGATCCTCCAGCAGAGCCAGATGCAGCACTAGCTGTTATACCGGACACAGGCATGGAGGTGCAGTTCCATGAAGGATTTATGCGGTTCATACAGACCTTTTAGGGAGCACCGTCGACTGCCACATCTATGGCTGAGCTGAATCGTATCTTTCAGCAGCAACATCCGCCTACGTTTTTAGGGGATGGTGGACCACATGATGTGGAGTCTTGGATAGGATCGATGCATACTATTTTCAACCATCTTGAGACGCCTCCAGGGAAGCGGGTCAAGCTCGCGACATACATGCAGCGTGATTCTACCAAGAGGTGGTGGGATGTTACCACCTAGTCATAGCATCACATAGACATGTCATGGGAGGATTTTTAGACAGTATTCTATGAATTCTTCTTCCTAGAGATGCTGAGGGAAGATAGATCTCAAGAGTTCATGAATCTGCAGCAGGGCGCTATGTTGGTGATGGACTATTCTGCTCGTTTCACTGAGCTACAACGTTTTGCACCCGTTTTGGTGGGCGATGAGATGCTGATATCTAGATGCTTCGAGGATGGTCTTTGGTATGACATCCGAGTGCTGGTGAATGTTTTCAGGTTGCCTTCAGTATATGCTATTGTGAACCAGGTGCTGATCACAGAGAGGAACCTTCAAGAAGTTTGTGTTGTGGGACAGGGTGGTTCAGCACCAGTTTTTGGTACTATTTCTACTGGTAAGAGGAAGAGACAAATGGAATTATCTCAGGGTGGAAGTACCAGTTATAAGAATGCTTCAAGTGGCCAGGTCATGTGCTACCAGTGTGGTAGAGAGGGGCATAAGAGGCCACCGTGTCCACAAGACCCAGTGGAGTACCGAGCTTGCAGCAGGATGGGTCATCTGCAACGCTTTTGCAGGGAATTTCCACTAGTGACTAGTGAGAGGGGTTCTGTGCAGACTCTGCATGCGGGAGCAGGACCAGTGGCTTCTTACCAGTCAGGGAACTGAAATACGTCAGGGCATGCAGGCATAGATGGTGGTCATGGCCGTGGTAGCCAGACACAAGGATCTCAGAGGCAGTAGGGCGGGACAACTCAGGGTAGCCAGTCTGTGTCATAGGGCCGTGGCACTGGGCAGGCATATGCAGTGTAGTAGACCCAATAGGAGCAGGATCCCGGACCTTCTACAATCAGAGGTATTATTCTAGTAGCTTCTGTTTTATCGTCAGTACTTTTCGATACGGGTTCTACACATAGTTTTATATCTGTAACCATAGTGGAGAGCCTTGGGATCTGTGTTTCTACTTCTTCTGATATCACGACTCTAGACACTCCATTGGGGACTAGGATGGTTGGTGTGCGTCAGTGCAAGGAGTTCCCCCTTGAGGTTGGTGGGTGTCACTTCATTTGGGACCTCTATGTCTTAGAGATGATAGCTTATGGCGTCATTCTCGGGATGGACTTGTTGGTTCCCTTTCGAGCCTTTGTAGATTTCTATCGTCATAGGGTGAGTTTCACATTACCAGAGGGCGGAAAGTTTCTATACAAGGGTGAATGGGATGTTCAGGCGAGTCTAGCTAGACCAGAGCATCGTGGGAAAGGTGGAGTCACAGCCCAAATTACGAGTTTATATCTGGATGATCAGGGGACTTATCAGAAAGATTTCCCTCTAGTGGTTGATCGTTTCAGGGATGTCTTCCTGGACAATTTTTCAGGTCTACCTCTGGAGCGAGAGGTGGATTTCTCTTTTGAGATTGTTCCAAGAGTAGCACCGGTGTACATTCCTCCTTATAGGATGGCTACGACTGAGTTGCAGGAGATCAATAGGCGGTTAGAGGAGTTATAGGAAAAGAGTTTTATCCGACCCAGTACTTCTCCTTGGGGTTCTCCTGTCCTTTTTACGAAGAAGGCGGACGATACTCTCAGACTCTGTGTGGATTATTGGAAGCTGAACTAGTTGACGGTTAAAAACCGATATCCTTTTCCGAGGATTGATGATCTTTTTGATCAACTTCGTGGATCACGAGTGTTCTCGAAGATTGAACTGAGGTCAGGATATCATCAAGTGTGCGTGAGACCATCATATATACTGCTTTCAGCCTTTCGGAGCAGATATGGTCTGTACGAGTACTTGGTTATTCCGTTCAGACTCACGAACGCGCCAACAGTTTTGATGGCTCTGATGAATCGTGTGTTCCATCCTTATCTGGACTCTTTTTTGGTAGTATTCATGGACGATATCTTGGTGTACTCTCACACTCGACACGACCATGCCACCCATCTTGAGATCATATTGAGTACACTGAGAGAGCATCGACTATATGCTAAGCTCTCAAAGTGCCACTTTTGGATGGACCAGATTCACTTCCTGGGTCATATCATCTTAGAGGTATGAGTTTCAGTAGACCCAGAGAAGGTGAGACCAGTAGTTTCCTCGGAGCAGCCTAAGAACGTGTTTGAGATACGGAGTTTCTTAGGGTTGGATGGTTACTACAGATGCTTCATCCAAAACTTCTCCCACTTAGCAGCGCCGTTTAAGGGTTTCACTAAGAAGGGTGTGAAGTTAGTTTGGACGGAAGCTTGCGATACAGCCTTTCAGGACCTGAAAGGGAAGTTGACATCAACACCTATCCTGATACTCCCAGAGCAGGGGAAGAGCTATACAGTTTACTGTGATGCATCAGGTATTGGGTTGGGATCAGTGTTGATGCAGGGAGATCGAGTTGTTGTGTACGAGTCTCAGTAGTTGAGGCCACATGAGCAGAATTACTCGACACATGATCTCGAGTTGGCTGCAGTTGTGCATGCGTTGCGCTGTTGGAGACATTATCTATTGGGAGAATGTTTTGTGGTTTTCACCGACCACAAAAGTCTCAAGTATATCTTTACTCAGCATGACTTGAATCTGATGCAGCGAAGGTGGGTTGAATAACTATAGTCCTTTAATTTTGAGCTTGCCTATACACCTGGTAAAGGTAATGTGGTAGCGGATGCACTGAGTAGGAAGACTCAGGTACAAGCTGTGCAGGAGTCCAGTGATGAGTGGTAGCTCATGGCTTTGTTCTCTGAGATGCATCTAGAGGTGCAGGACAGTCAGGGACAGACTTATATTTCCTCTTTAGTTGTGACTTATACCCTCTTGGATAGGGTGAGTATGAGACAACTATCTGATTCAGAAGTCCTAGTTCTACAGGAGTCGGTGGCAAGCGAGTACCCTTCTCCTGGTTGGATGATAGGCGATGATGAGTTCTGCATTTCCATGGATGAGTATGGGCTCCAGGGGATATACACGAGGAGATGATATGGTAGTTTCATGCTTCATCTTGGGTAGTTCATCCCGGGGTTACCAAGATGTACTGTGACCTGAGATATTAGTACTGGTGGCTGGGTATGAAGAGAGAGGTAGCTGATTTTGTTACGAGGTGTTCCACCTGTCAACAGGTGAAGGCGGAGCACCAGAGACCAGCTGGGCTGTTACAGAAGTTACCCATCCCGGAGTGGAAATGAGATGATGTCGTGATGGACTTCATGACTGGTTTGACAAGGTCACCTCAAGGCAATGATGCCGTGTGGGTTGTTGTGGATAGACTCACAAAGGTAGCTCACTTCTTGCCGATCAAGGATACCTTCGGTGTTGATGAGATCAGAAAGTTGTATATCCGAGAGATCGTACATCTTTATGGGGTCCCTCGTTCTATAATTTCAGATAGGGACTCCCGTTTTATGTCTCATTTATGGCAGAGTTTTCAGAGGGCACTGGGTACACAGGTGCTTCTGAGCACAGCTTACCACCCTCATACAGATGTCCAGTCAGAGCGTACGATACAGGTGCTTGAGGACATGCTGTGTGCATGTGTCATAGACTTTGGGGGATCTTGGGAGAAGCATATAACCCTAGTCGAGTTTTCCTATAATAACAGATTTCAGGAAACTATTGAGATGGAACCATACGAGGCTTTATATGGTTGGCCATGCCGATCACCCTTGTGATGGTTAGAGGTAGGGGATGCAGCTTTACTGGGACCACGTCTCGTACAAGAGACTTCAGAGCAGGTCCAATTGATTCAGAAGCAGATGGCTATCACGCAGTCTCATCAGAAGTCTTATGATGATCGCCGTAGACGACCTTTGGAGTTCGTGGTCGGGGATCAGTTTTTCCTACGTGTTTCGTCGAGGCTGGGACACAAGCAGATCATGAGACAGGGTAAAATTTCACTGAGGTATGTGGGCCCATTTGAGATTCTGGAGAGAGTCGGGCCAGTTTCATATCGGTTGCAGTTACCTCAGAGGTACCAGGCCATACATGATGTCTTCCATGTATCTCAGTTGCGCCGCTATCATTCAGACCTGTCTCACATCTTTCAACCAGAGGAGGTTGAGTTAGAGGTAGATGCGTCCTTTGAGGAGCATCCGATTCTTATCATTGATAGGATCACGAAGGTTCTCCGAGGCTGGTCAGTTCCTCTCGTACGAGTGCTATGGAAGCATGGCTGAGTGCAGGATGAAACCTGGGAGTGGGAGACCGACGTACGTGCTCAGTGGCCAGAGTTATTCTTAGCTTTATCTTCGCCACCCTTGGAAGGGAAATTCGGGGATGAATTTCTTTAATGGGGGAAGTTTGTAAGAACCCGATTCTTACTTTTGAGGTACGAGTTTCTTCTTTTCTCTTTTCGTTAAGTGTTTTTGAGAAAATATGGAAAATGGGGAAAAATCCCAAATTTTGGAAGTACACGCCATGTACTTTTGGTCGTGTGGGATGAGTACACGGGGCGTGTGGACATGTCGGCGATGAAGGGTGTAGGAACTGACTACACTCCGTGTAGTGGTCCCTTACATGCCTTGTAGTCAGTCGGCAGGCGAATAGTAAGGCGGTGGCCAGCTGTGCGATAGCACACGCCGTATACTCATGTAGACACACCGTGTAGTCATGTTGGCAGGTGAACAGTGCCACGCTGGCGGGAAACCGCCAGAGGAATAGTTAAAAAAATGGGAAGTACACACCGTGTACTTGGAAGTACACACTGCGTAATTTGTTTTCTTCACTTAAAATGGGCAGTAGACTCCCCTGTTCACATGGAAGGCTTAGAACTAGACGAGATCTTGGGAGGGCCGACCGAATCTTCGAGGATCATCCGAGCACACGTCGGGAATCCGATTCCGCCTCCGTCGATATTGTTGGAACCACACGGGTAAGAGATTCCTTATCCTGGTGTGTCACTTGCCAATTCTTCCTATAATGGAAGTTATTTAAGTTTAAACAGAGTTTCTTCTATGCCAGATCTACATCATTCTTGGGCGTTTCTGGAATCAACGTTCACATATATCATTCGTTGGCGTTTAAGGTATGTGGCTTGGTGTTTATTTTCCAACTTTAGTGCGTTTTGTGTGTGTTATAAGATACGAACCCATATTTAGGGTGTCGGGTGGCTGAGGCCGTGGCTATTTTAAATACCTATAAATGTAAAGATAATTGAATGTGATATATAAAAATGCTGTTTGGGATCGCTGCTTGGATCCAGGACCACCCCGGGGGTGTGTTCCTCTGTTTAGCCGTTTGGCCAGGATACCTGAGGGCATGCCTTGTTTATTTTATGCCTTTAAAGTAATGATTTTAGAATTTCCTTGAGAGGAATTACTTGTATATTGCTGGTTACATGTTGGGCATGGCCCGGTTACCTGTTTAGCCTGAGGGCAGTGTTGTGATTAGCCTGTGGGCACTGCACTATTTATCCTGTGGGCAACTTCTTCCGTGCCTGTGGGTAGTTGATTCTGTGCCTGTGGGCGACACATCTTATGCCCGTGGGAAATATCCGTATGCCTGTGGGAAGATTCTTGTGTTGGTTTCTCTTTACCCGAGGGTAGGAGTTTACGTGTCTGAGGACATTGGCTATTTACTTAGAATATTCATTATGGTGATATTTTTAAATAAAATGATCAAATGATATTAAAATGAAAATATAACTGGTTAAGTTAGTTACTTTTCAGTACTGCTTACTTTATTGCATTTGACTACTGCAGACTGTTGTTTCATGCTTTCACACAGTTGGGCACATGCCATAGGTGGGTGCCTACTGAGATATATTTCTCACACCCTGTTTGGGTCATGATTTTCGGACCAAATAGATTACGTTTCTGCAGGTGTAGATAAGGGAAAGGGTCCCTATATAGGTACATGATTACTGCTGGGGTGTAAGAGAGCATGGGACCGAGCATTGGCTCGTGATGCCGCTGGCTGTTCTGTTTTTCTTTTCTGTACTTGTACTTCAGTTGTATTGTATTATATTGCATTGTAACATGTTCTGGCTGTTTTATAGAATAGTTTCATGCTGCATCTTCATATATATATATATGACTACTGGTTTCCCTTTTTGTTATCAGTTCTCCATTTCAGTTATATGTACTGTTACTACTTCCGCTGTTGTTGTATGTTTAAATTATATTCCGCTGCGCTACACTTTGACAAATGAGGGCATAGTTTCCCCAATATCAGACCTGGGCCCTCGCTGTTAGTCGGCAGCCTTTGGCATTTGGGGAAATGACCTTGAGTTCATGTGGAGAACTGGGTTCGGGGCACCGTTGAGTGGCACCCGGAACCAGGACGTTACAATTAATATCATATCAGGACGCTGAGAAACTATTAAAAGATAGAAATAAAAGTTATCTTGCACATATTTTTGAAAACAAGTGAACTACTCAGATAAATGATGCGATAGGGGTAAATGAATACCTGAATGTTTTTTCCAATGAGTTTCCCAGTGTTATACCTGACCAGGAAGTTGAATTTACTATTGACTTAGTTCCTGATGCTAAGACAATTTCAAAACCCCCTTATCAAATGGCTCAAGTGAAAATTATTGAATTTAAAAAGTATTTGCGGGAATTTCTTGTTAAAGGTTTCATTTGTCCTAGACCTTCACCATGGATTGATACTTTTTTTTGTTAAAAATAAATATGGTTCCATGATACTTTTCATTGATTATATATCTTTGAATAACATTACTATTAAGAATAAGTATCCATTTAATCATATCAATGACTTATTTGATCATCTCTAGGGATCTCGGTATTTTTCCAAGATTTAATTGAGATCTAGGTACCATTAGATAAAGGTTAAAGAGGATAAAATTACAAAAATAGCATTCCAAACTAGATATGGGAATTATGAGTTTGTTGTTTTTTCCTTTGGTTTGAAAAATTCCCCCATTATATTTATGGATCTTATGAATAGAATATTCATTGAATACTCGGATAAATTTGTTACTATTTTTATTGATGATATTTTGGTTCTTTCAAAATGTTATCAAGATCATGAAAAACAGTTAAGGATTGTATTGAAAACTCTCAAGGAAAATAAGTTATACATAAAATTTAGAAAATGTGATTTTTGGTTGAAACAAATTTCTTTTCTTGGGAATATAGTAAATAAGGATGGAATAGCAGTTGATACTGCCAAAAAATATTGGTAGATGAATTTCCAAGACCTAAAAATGTTATAGATATTCATGGTTTTCTTGGATTAGTATGCTATTATTGATGATTTTTTAAAAACATTGAACTGTTATCTATCTTAATAACTAAGTTAACATGAAAAGGGGTTAAATTTATTTGTATAGAAGAATTTGATGTTTGTTTTCAGGAACTGAAGAGGAGATTGGTGAATGATCCCATTTTGACCCTGCCTTTTAGAAATGGAGAGTTTATCATCTATAGTGATACTTCTTTGAATGGAATTCATTGTGTTCTATTGCAGAAAAATTATGTAATTTGTTATTCTTCAAGATAATTGAAATATCATGAGTTAAATTATCCCACACATGATCTGGAATTAGCAGTTGTAATTTTCTATTTAAGAATTTGGAGATATCAATTATATGGATCTGAATGTGAAATATATACTAACTATAAAAGTTTGAAGTATATATATACTCATAAGGAATTGAACATTAGGTAGAGAATATGGATGGAAATGATAAAAGACTATTATTTAATAATCAAGTAATATCAAAGAAAAGGAAAAATAGTGCTAAATGATTTTATTTGAAAACAACACGATACATTATCCATGTTACATTTGGAACATGACCCCTTGGTTAATGATTTGATAAATTTTGTCTTGGAAGTTATTGGTGTAGGAAATCCCTTTGTTTTTTTAGGTGTCAGTACAGTCACCTCTATAAAATAGAATTAAGAAAGAATAGAAGGGAGACCGTGAGTTATAGAAAAATGTAGAATTGGTTAATAAAGGTAAATTGGATGAATTTAATATTGATAAAGATTGTGTCTTGAGATTTGGAAAGTGATTATGTGTGCCTTGTGATTCACAGCTGAAGAAATAATCGTTAAGTTAATATCATATTTATCCTTTTTCTATTCATCTTAAAAACACTAAGATGTACAAAGACATTCATAAGTATTACTGGTGGGATGAAATGAAAAGAGATATTGCTAATTTTACAAATAAATGTTTGACTTCTAAAAAGGTTAAAGTAGAGCCAAGACTACCAAAGGGGATTCTTCAACCTTTTCCAGTGCTAGAGTGGAAATGAGAAAATATATCCATGGAATTCATGGTGGTACTACTAAAGACTTCTTGAGGTAACAATGTGATTTGGGTTATTGTTGATTGATTGACTAAATCTGCACATTTCCCTTCTATTCAAGACAATATTTTTCTAGATCGGCTTTCTCGACTGTACCTTAAAGATATTGTTAGGTTTCATGGAGTTACTCTATCCATTGTATCTAACCATGATCCCCAGTTTACTTATAACTTTTCTAAAGGCCTTCAGAAGCCATTGGTAACTAAATTAAATTTTAGCACAACCTTTCATCCTCAATCTGATAAACATACCGAGTGAACAATTTAGACATTTAAATACATGTTATGTTCTTATTCAATGGATTACTAGGGAAGTTGGGATCAAAATATTTATTTAGTTGAGTTTTCTTATAATAAAAGTTTTCATTACAATATAAAAATGGAATATTTTGAGGCATTATATAGAAAGTGGTGTCAAACTCCAGAATTTTGGGATGAAGTCAAGGAAAGGATGTTGCTGGGACCAAAATTAGTAGAGGAAGTGGTTGATAAAGTGAAGATGTTTTAGCAACACATGAGGAAAGCTTAGAGTAGGCAAAGAAGTTATCCGGATAACAGTAGAAACAATTTTTTTTGAGGTAGGTGATCATGTTTTCCTTAAAATCTCTCATTAGAAAAGTTTTATGCATTTTCGTAAGAAAGTAAAGCTATGTTCACAGTTCATTGGACCTTATGAAATACTAGAGAAATTTGGACCAGTTTCCTACCGACTATCCTTTCCTTTGAGTTTATCTCAGGTACACAATATTTTTTATGTTTCGATGTTAAGAAAGTATGTGCTAAATTAATCTCATGTTTTGGGCCTAGAAGTAGTTTAGTTGGAAGAGAACCTTTCTAATAATGAAAAGCCTATTCAGATTCTAGATCATAGAGAGCAAGTATTGTGGAATACAATAATTCACCAGGTTAAGGTTATGTGGATAAACCACATAGATGAAGAAGAAACATAAGAATCCAAAAATTCTATGAGGGAAAGGTATCCTCACTTGTTTAATAAGTAAATAAAAATTACAAAGATGAAATTTCTAGAAGGTGGGGAGAATGTAACAACCCAAGTACTTATAAAATAATTTTTTTTCATTCTGGAATTAAATAGTTAAATTCATTATAAATGTATAATGAAATAAGTGGTATTTATATAAATTAAGTAATATATACAAATTGAATAGTAACCTCACATATGAAAGTTTAAATAAAATTTATGTATCTTATAAGTAAAAATATGATATATTTATATCATGGAATAAGTAAATATTTTTTTTGAAAATGATAAATTAAGTGTTGGTATTTTTGTGACGCATAATTTTTTATTTAAAATTTTAATAATTAATATAATGATCTAAAAGAAAATTTATCTTCATAAAATTGATTCATAAATTAATATTTTGTTGTCTTATGATTATAATATAATTTTATGAGACCTTAATTAATTTTTCAAAGAGTTATAAAATCAGTTATAATTTTAAAATTGGTATTTTTTGAATAAATGATGATTTTAATTAAAAATTAAATTTCTCATATTTAGAAAATTATTTTCATAAAATTTAGTCCATTTAGGAATTCTAAATTTCGAGAAATGGTGATGATGAATTTTTGGGATTTTTCTAAAATTGTTGATTTTTGATGAATAGTGAAATACGATAATTTACGGTATATATACATTATAAGTCAAATACACTATTCCTTGAGTCATAACTGATGTAATCACCATAATCTAGAATTATTATTCATTATTTTATTATATTTAGTGATAATTCTCAAACTATTTAGAGTCTTGATCTAAAATAATAAACTAATGAATAAAATAATAAAAAAACACCCCTCTCCTCCACTCTAAATACCACCCCTAACCACCTCTTCTTCTCACACTTAAAAGCCTTTTATCTTGTTTAATTTCTCCCCAATTAACTTACAAATACTATTACTCACATCCAAGACCTTTTTGTCTCACCAAAAGTTCAAAACCAAGTGCCTTAAAGGGGGTTCTCAAGGAGGAGAATTCAAGAGTTAAAATCCTCTTTCCTCTTTTATTTTTGTTTCAAATTCTTTTCTTTTATTATTATCTCCTAAAATACCCTGAAAAAAGTTACATGATAAATACAGTATCTTACATATACTGTAATTTTATTGTTTTAATGGAATATCCATCATCAAACCTCTCCCATTCTCCTCTTATTCTAAAAAAATGAAAACATTGTTCATGATGTGTTGATTTACCGTCATCATGGACGTCATGTTTTTATTTTCCTTTACCACCTTCAAGGATGGCCATAAAACAATTATTATGGTTAAATAATATTTTATACACATATTATAATTTATATAATGTTATGTAACCAATATATAAACATGATATTAAATAAAATGATACGAGTTAGTGGTGGTCATAAAAACCGCCAAAATAAATTAGATCATTTTCATTAACTTTTTATCTAATGAATCATAATAATTTAAAAATATGTTATATGATATCATTTAAAATTAAAAAAAAATATTAACACCATTTTATTCCACTTCTAGAGTTTTACTTCTATTTGATAAGAAAATCCATAATGAACCAACCATGGAAACCATGGAATAAATGCACCCGAAACAATAAAAATAGCAAAATATTATTGATAAATGGGTGGAAAGATGTTATAAAAATATCACATAAGGTATTATAAATATGAATATATTTATGTAATATATTAATAACACTATTTAAACTATTATATAGGACGTTTGAACATGTTTTAAGAAATAAGAACCCGAGGTAAGGTACTTCTGTTTTAAAATCCCCTTTAATATCTATTTTTACCAAATTCAAAAGAAATGTTTTTATAATGCAAGTATTCATGTTTTATGATTATGTTTTGGTTCTTAGGAATATTTTATGATTAAGGGTTAGACCTATATCTCCCTACAATGCATTGTGTATGTTTATGGTAGAAGTTGATCGTAATGGTTATTCCAAGTGCAACTGTGATGGTTACACCACAAGGTAGCTTGTGAGGGTTATAAATAATATAGTATATTTGGGGGTTACAGTATTAATTTAGTAATTCCACAAGTTTCTTATATGTTTTTATTTATTTTTTCAATGTTCTATGGAAATATATTGTTTTCACAAGTTATGTATATGATACTTTATGGGTGAGAAGTACGTATTTGTAAAAATGATTTCATATGTTTATAAGTATTCATGGACTAACACCTTTCATTATTTTATGACCCTTACGTATATTTTTTTTCTCATCCCCTTGTGGGTTTACATGTATGAATTATGTCCTAATTCACAAAAACTATAAATTTAAAAGATATTTGGAAATGTGAGAAAGTGAACTCTAAAATAATTTACTTTATTATGTAATGTTTAATGTTGGATCCTTATATTTTTCATTACTAAAAGATAATATATCTTTTTTTTTACACTGAAAAATTATAACCTCATTTGTGCATACGTGTGGACTACCACCTCTATAAAGAGACATGACTATTTTTTCATCATTAAATCACATGGATGATATATATAAGTACAATTAAATAAATAAAATGGAATTTATTATATTATTATAATTTTTTAAAGATAAAATATTACTTACCTACTTTCCATAATGATCGTTGAAAAATTGAAACGTAACTCATGCGTACATATGACCTACCATCTCCATGATCATAAAATAGTTCATTTTTCATAACCATGTTTTATGATTTGTTCTAAAACTATAATTTATATATAAAAATGATAATTATTTCATGATTATTATTATAGATATGTTGAAATAATTACCACTTTGATTCGGTCAATATACTAAAGTTGTTTTAAAATAATGAACTGAACATCCTAAAAACACACAATGTGGATTTAACTAATTAAGTATTTAAACGTGTCATTAAAATAAATAAAATAAATTATTTAAGTATAAGTTATTAAACCTATAAAATTTTCTTAATAGATAATATAAATGATATAATATTATTATATAGAATTTAAAGGACACACATGGAAAGTCGGACCGAAGGCAAGGGTTTCTCATATCACTTTTACTTCTATGAGACATATACCATATTCACCACTTATTTTTATTGTGTAGTGTATATACAAACCATGAATTTATTTTATGATTATTTTCATGAAAATTATTTCGATTTAGAAACACATATGAGGTTCTCCCTTTCACGAGGTTTTGATCCATAGATTAGCAATTCAGTAAGGGACTTCGTCTCAATTTTCTTTCATTGAGGAAAATTTTAATGTTATGAACATAATTTATCTTTTATGGTATATATACTATCCATTTTACATATAATATTATAAATCCTTCATAAATCATGGTATTTTATGTTTCACTTTGAATAATTTCATCTAAGGGGATTGAATTGAATGTTACAAAGTGGTAAAGAATTTCATAACTCAATTTATTTTCATTAGGTTATATTACTTATTCATTGTATTTGATATTAAAATATTATGTTTATAATGAATTTTTATTATATTATTTTTAATTTACACTTTTTTAATTTGGATTTACATTTTTCACACATAATTGATTCATTTATTAATATTCACTTCAACATTATGATCATTGTAAGGGTTGCTCATCTCAAATTTCTTCTTTGGGAAATATGTTATGTTATAAACCTATCTTATTTTATGAGGTGTATATACTAACCATTTTAATATATTATATGATAAATATATTTATATTCATTGTATTTAATATTTAATTTGATTTGTTATTTTATGGGTTTTACGATTGAAGAGTTACCAAAGTGGAAAAGACTTTAAGTTACAATATATTTTCATTTTGATATTGTTTATGTTCAAGGATCCATTGGGGGAAATCATATGATCTTATTTTCTTGAACCACATATTTTTTATCCTATTCTGGTTATTATTTTTTTACATATTTAATTTCCATTTCCTTCCTTATTGATTAAAGAAACATCAAGAAAGTTGTTTGTAAGTGCCACCGATCATGTATCCCCATTTAGATTGAGAATGTTTCTCTTATATATCCATGTTTTCTAGAATATTTTAAAAATTATTCTTTTATAAACATAAATTATTTTCTAAATATATTTACTTGGTATTTTACCTTATTTTAAAAAGTTTTAAAATAAAATTTCTTAATGTTTTCCAAATGGGTCACTTTTTACTCGTTTTAAAAAAGGCCTGAAAAGAATGTTTATTTTTAACATTTACATAATGAACATATTTTACCACCATCATTACAATTATTTATTTTTAATATTACTTTATAATTTTACAGGTTTATTTTTAAAGAACATTATTTTCACAATATTTTGTGATTTGTTAGTTTTTAAAAGTGATTTTCAAAATGAAAAGTTTATTTTCATCAAAAATGTTTTTAATGGCCTTTTAATGGTATTTACATTCATCAAATACAAAAAAACATGATGATAATTACACTCCACTAGGGATATTTCATATTAATACCATCCTTATTCTTTCTTTGAATAGATTATTATATTGACATGAAATCTGTTTGTTTTCCATGGGTGAATCAAGAAATGAAAGAATAATTATTATTGTTATGTAAAAACGTGAAAGATTATAAATTTTTTATTCATGAATGGTACTTGGAAATTATTTATTATCATGGGTGAGCTTGATACAACTCATATGATGGGTGTGAATAGATAGCAATAGGTGAGATTGATATAGCTTATATGATGGGTTCGCCTGAATAGTGCTTAGTGAGTCTAATATAGAATATACGATGGGTGAACCTAGATAGTTCTACAATGTATTGGTTAATGGTTTCTATCTTTAGAGGAAAGAATTATGTATTTACTAGAGGGTTTTCCTATGGATTTAATTGGGCTCTATTTTTTTTTTCTGACACGGGTTTAAAAAAGGTTGTGAAGATGATAATTCAAACATATCAACACATTTTATTTTTTTATTCTATTGATTTTTAATGATTACTTTGATCAATATTGAAATCAAATGGAACATGATTATTGAACTTTATGACTTTTACCCTTGATATGTCCTTATTACATGTTTCATGATTTATGTTTTAGGTATTTATAGGTATGAATATTCCTATGTTATGCTCATGAACTTTGATTATGTCATCATACCATTATTCTATTCTTATGCTCACTGATGATATTACATTTTTAATGCTTATTTTTACCCTTACTGAAAATTTGAGATCACCCTTATTATATTTCCTCTTCCCTAGGTTATCAATAATGATGTTAAATTAATCACATATAGAAGGGTTTTATATGGATGATGATGATGGATTATTGTGAAATAATAAAATATGGTTATTGTGGGAAATATACTCTCTTGAAGTAAGGGGTATTTTTTATGTAATATTTTTTTACTAATTCTATAAAACATTAAACTTAAATGGTCTTTGGGTATGTAAGTGATCTAATATTTTCTTTTTATGTTGTATGTTTTAGATGGCGAAAATTGGGTCACCTTCATTGGTATCAAAGCTAGAAATGAAAACTTTATGATTTAGCACCAGATCTCTGAGTGTGGGTTCAGGGATTTTATACTAGATGACTCAAAGGGTGTGATAAAGGGAGCAGAATAGGTGACATTTTATAAGTGGGGAGAGTGGCACTTTTGGAATTACATAAAGTAATAAATTAATATAAATTAATTTTTAGGTTCTCGTAGATCCAAATTGATATATTTTGAATATATGGTGAGTATGAGTCTAAATACTCTCATTGAATAAAATTTAGACAAGTTTAGGAGATTTGTTCACCCTTATTTCTTTGTGTTTACCCCCCATTACCCATTTTGGCAATTACCACAATATCAAAGTTTTTTACTATTTAAGGGTAAAGAATGTTACCATAAAAAAGGAAAGTGACCCATAAATAGACCATTATTGATATGATAAAATATATAAAATTAACTTGAACAAATATTGGATTTTAATTAATTTTAAAACATTTAATAAATTATTGTTTATTATAAAATATCATTAATTCTATTTTTGGAAATACATGAAATATTATAATATAATACGTGTCTAACTCATGTAAAATGGTTCCAAAATGACATGGATTCAAATATAAAGAGTATATGGTATTAATATAATTACACAATCAATTTTTATTGGTTTTGATATCATTTTAGATCTCATATTTTGGATTAACCCATTCATTAACCAATTTTAACCTTAATTGCGAAAAAGAATTTTTCAATATTAAAGGGTTATAATTTTACTTATAAGGTAAAAATTGGATAATAAATGGAACATTTATGATATTTTAGACCATTTATCATCATAATTATCCTATTTTAATTTTTATTATTATTTTTAAACAATTTAATAAAATATTATTTAACATAAAATACTTTTTATGCCATTTTAAGAACCATTCACCTGATTTGACTTTGAAAACAACATGAAAAAAATATAATTAATATCTAAACCTTTAAAACATTTCTAATATGTTATATTTATCTTTGAAATTAGTGGTATTCCTTAACTCACCAAAATAATATTACTTTTAGAGTTTTTAAAATTATTTACTTGATTTTTATACTGCTTGCACATGCACTAAGTCGACATTACTTAAGCATTTGACATAATCATTTCATTAATAAAAATTAAAAAATAAATTATCATGATAAAAAAAATAATTTATCTTGAAAATAAATATTTAGAACAAAACATAAGTTTTTTATCCCTATCACAAAATTGTATAGATATTAAAAGCAAGAGAGTGACATTTATGAATTTATATTTACTTAAAATAATATGTCATTTTCAAAGAAATATGGAAAAATTTCCATAAATTAAATTATTAGATGAGGATGGTATAACCACACTAATTAAATATATTAAATACAAGCTTTATGTTTATTAGTCTTTATCATATTTTTTATCCTTAATTACCCAATTTACCCTTACCGAGGTGAATATTTACTAAGGTTGCTATTCATAATGATAGAAAATAAAAGGAAAATATTTAATAAACTTAAACCTCATGATTCCAAATATGGAACCCATTTTTTCATGATTTAATTTATAGAATTGGAAAAAATAAATTTTAATATAAATACGTAAAATGCAACGAAAAACAGGTTTTAGAAAAAATCATTTTTAATCCCAAAAATAAAAATATACCTAAATCAAGTATAATAATAATTTATATTTATTTAATTTTATTATATATAATTATAGAATTATTTTTTTACTTTAAGATAAAATTAAATCCATAATGATACATTGAAATGAAAATAAAATACTGTTTTACAAAAATCAGTATTTTCACTATTCATTGAAAACCATTTTTTTAGAAAAATCCCAAAATTTCACCCCAAGTAAATTTTTATATGATGATTTAAAAAATAAATTTCATTTTATAAAATAAAATTTATAAAAGTGGCAGAAATTAATTATAATTTCCACACGCAAAATGAAATAAGAAATCATTTTTGAATAAAATGTATTTTTGAAGCATAAAATGACTTTACTAAAAATTGATTTCTTATTTATTAAGAATTATTTAATACATTTTTATTGATTAGGAATAAAATAAATATATTTTATAATTTGGTTACTCCTATTCATACCTATCCATTCAATGGATAGGTTTTATTTAAATAATAATATTTTTATAATACATATCAATTCGGTTAGAGTTCAGTGTTGCATGTTAAAAAATATATTAAGTTCATTATTATTTTAGAATAAATTTTTGGGGTGTTACATGCCACCCCATGATGACCAATAAATTTTTTCTATGTTTATTAGTTTATCATGTGTGCATACATCTATGGTGGGTGTGGATTTACTTTCCCTTCAATATCTCTAAGATGATGCTTTATAAGAATTGTCCAAAATCCTCTATGAGTCTTTCTAGTAACCATTAATAAAAATTTAATTTGATATCCATATAGTATAAATTCTCTCTATAAGAGATAATTAAGAGTAAATAAACATTTCATTATTTTATTTTTTAGTAAAATAAATAAAGTGTATCATAATATTACCCTAATATCTTCCCAAATTAGTGACTTACCCACAAACAACATTGTAAAACCTATATAAATCAATAAACTAATGCATTAAAGTGGTGAAACCAATGTAAATAATAAAAATGGACTTGTTGGGGTTAATAGGTTGGTCATGTGCATTCTATCCAACATCGAATTTGATGCCTCTACTTCTCGCCTTACCAATTTTTGTTAACACCATCCTGCTAAGATGTTCCTATTTTTTATGGGACATAATTTATTAACCTTATAAAATTTCCACATATTTACAATCATACATATGTGTAGGTTCTGGGTGCAGTAGAAGCATGCAATGGGTGGTTACCAAATTTGTTTTTTTCCATGATCGACCATTAATCTGAGATTTTACACAACATTAAATGTAGTGATCAACAAAATTAAATCAAATAATATAGACAAGGGATATAATGCTAGAACCAGAGAGAGGATCATCACATATTATTTATAATTAATTTAATTAAATAAATAATTACCTTTTTTGTAATTATTTCTTCATTGATGGATCTGACAACAGATCTATTTTGTTGCATCATTGATTTGTAGGAATCAAGTGAATATTACATTTAGAGGTGATCTACACATGTTCCATGAATATATAGACATTGCTAAAAAAATATATGGGTGCTACCATGGAAGATCCTTGAGCATGTATCATCCGCATTTGATCACCTCGAGAACCACTTCTAAATCATTATCCTAAATCTCTCTTGACTCGAGAGTGGGAGGTGGAGGAAGATAAATCTCCATTCTTGGGAGTGTTCTTGGAGAAGGGAGCTATCTAGGACTTGAGAAGATTCTCCAAATCTGTTGTGCACAACCAAAACAAATGAATTAGATTTTTTTGAGAAAATAACTAGGTTTATATATCAATAGGGTTAAAATAAAATAATTTCAAAAGTGACCTTAATTAATTATTTAATCTTAGAAAAAACCCCATTCGAAATAATAGTAACTATATTATTATTTCTTGAAATGTGCTCAACTTGCGAATTAAATAAAATATTATTTAATTAAATAATATTCAATATTTATTATTTCTCACCAGAACATTAAACTAGATCTTCCATTCCTCCATAATATTTATCGATCCTTGAATAATGAATATTTATTTATTAAATAAATATCATTGCATTATTCTCCAATAAATAAATAAATATTATATTAACTAAATAGAAAATAAATATTTATTAAACATTTTGTTCACATTATATTTTCTCGAATAACCGATGAAAGAATATATGCAATGAAGAAAACATGAATAATTATTAAACCACATGTGGGGATAATATTTATTAAACTTGTTAAATAATAAATAATAATATACTATTTAACTGAGATTCTGGACACACTTAATGTTTGACCCTCTAGGCCTCTTTCTCAGTGGCATTAGGTGAAGTATCCTAAATTCCAAGGTTAGCATCTAGAAACATGCCAAAGAACCCATAGAGAAATAATTTAATGCTGTAATGACATGATATCTCATACAAATGCTTACTATATAATATAATCTCTTTATTGCGATATCTCTAATCAAGCACACTGCATGCCGATGCCATCAACCAAAGTGCTCGATGTCTCCTTATTTGATTTATTGAAAAATGAACTTTCCTATTGAACACCATGGACATGGATTTATTTAGACTATATCATTTCCATCAAAGGTCTTGAGATATCAACTTCCATTAAAATAGAAGGTACACATCCTTTCTCACATTATTAATTAATGGAATATTACTCATTACACACCCAACGTATCCTAGCTCACCATGAACATATATCATCACAGTTTTCATCAATACATATATGTGCATGACTCATAATACTCATTAATAATAATCTTAAAATCTAAGGACCATTACACATGTTTATAGATAGTAACATCCAATGACACACATAAATGTGGATTTTCTACTGGCTGGTCTCATTCTCATAATATCCTACTAGATATCACCAAGGGTGTATATCATAAGAAAGTGCCTCAAAGTACTATGAGTCTCCACACACAATATCTTGTATCATTTGTGTTCCTCAAATGATATCATCTAGCTATAGAACATATATTCAATAATAGTGATGTAACAATTATGGGTTCTCATCATAGCGGGAACTGGTATAACCTTTTACTGCGACAACTAATCCTAGGACATTATTAGATACTATTCTACATAGAAGAACAATCATGGTGTGATAAGTGTTTTATTAATATTCAAAAAAATGAATACATGTTATTATAAAGTACACAAAATTTGGTTCTAGGTAACCAACTCCAACAGACTCCCACTTTCACTAAAATTAATCACTAACAACCTTTAGTCCACTATCTCTCACATGATACTCATTCTTCAGTTGAGATATATATTTAGTCAATGGGTCCACCAAATTATCTTCCATGGGTACTATAATTACTATAACTTCACCCCTCAGATAAAAATACATCAAGAGTTGATACTTATGGAGTATATAATTAATCCTTTGGTGTGACCTTGGTTCTTTTTCAAGAGCTGATGCTGTATTATTATCAAAATAAAATGTGATGAGATATTTACTACTTGGTACCACATCAAGCTCTTGGAAAAAGTTTTGAATCCAAACAGATTCCTTGTATGCATCATAAGCTACTATATACTCGAACTCTTCTATAAAATCAATGAAAAATGGATGCTTTGAACTATTCTAGCTCACAACTCCTTTTTTGAGATAGATAACATATCATGACTACGACTTTAGATCATTCTGATCTTTCTAAAAAATAGCATAAGTATAACTCATGATGACTAGCTCCTTATCTCCTCCAAACACCAGGAATATATCCTTAGTTCTTATCAGATAATTAAGGATATCCTTAACAACAGTCCAATGTTGATCTCCAATGTTTTCTTGATATCTTCCTACCATACTCAATGTATAGGAAACATCAAGTCTAGTATATAACATGACATATATGATTGATCATATCACTGAATTGTATGAGATCTTACTCATTCCCTCTTTCTCCTATTGTGTCTGAGGACACATTTTTTTAGAAATATGTAAACCATGTGACACTAGAACCCATCCCCTATTGGATTGTTCTGTACTAAATATACATAACATCTAGTCAATATATGTACTTTTAATTAGTTCAACAATACTCTTGGATCTATCACAAATGGTTTTGATCCCTATATTGTAGGATACTTCACCTAAGTCCTTCAATGAGAAACACTTGTTTAACCAGTCCTTAACTGATTGTAAGATTGGTATGCCATTTCCAATAATCAATATGTCATAAAAATATAAAACTAGGATAACTACTGCATTCCCACTAAACCTCTTATGAACACATGACTCACATTCATTATTAATGAAATCAAATTCTTTTATGTCTTCATCAAATCAAATGTTCCATGAACTGGGTGCTTGATTCAATCCATAAATGTATCTCTACAACTTAAAAATATTCTTGGCATCACCTAGAGTCAAAAACCATTCCGGGTGTGTCATATAGACATATTATTTAAGGTTTCCATTAAGGAATGTTGTTTTGAAATCCATCTTTCAAATCTCATATTCATGGTAAGCTGTTATAGAATGTCAAATTTTGATGGATTTAAACATGGAAACTGGTGAAAAGGTTTCATCTTATTCAATTACTTAACATTGTTTAAACCCTTTAGCCACTAACCTTTATTTATAGGTATTTTCTTTACATTTCATGTCTAGTTTCCTCTTGAATACCCATTTTCATGAAATATGATTTACATCAACTAGCACATCTACCAAAACCTAAACTTGGTTCTGATACATGGAATCCATTTCAAAATTCATGGCTTCTTTCCATCTTGATACTTCTGAGATCTCTAATTCATCCTTGTAGGAGAGAGGTTCATCATTGTCAACCAATAATGAGTAACCATCTTTGGTGACTAGAAAACCATATCTCTATGGTTCTCTTACCTCTCTTACACTCCTACACAGTACTTGTGTTTCAGGGACTACTTCCACGAGGACTTGTGGAACTTGTTCCTGCTCCAACTCTTGTGTATATTGAGTATCAACTTTATCAAAGTCAATATTTCTTACACTATCATTTTTGAGGATGTTCTCCCTATCAATAAAGATATCTTTTCTGGTGATAATCACTTCTTTATCTGAGGGGTTGTATAGGTAGTATCCCTTTATTTCCTTGAGATACACTATAAAGATACACTTTGTTCCCTAGGGTGCTAGTTTGTTTCCTGATATGGCCTTAATAAATTTTTTTCAACCCCATACATGTGTATGAAAAAAAAACATATTTATTTCTACTCCATAACTCCAAGGGAGTACATTTTCCACTTTACTTGGAACTCGGTTTAATGTGGATGTTGTAGTTTATAATTCATATCCCCAAAAGGATAATGTTTGATATGTATGTCTCATCATCAAACTTTCCATGTCTAACAAGGTACAGTTCCTGCTTTAACTAACACCATTGCACTATGGTGTATATAATGGAGTGATTTGAGATATAATCCCAAACTCCCATAGAAATTTGATAAATTCTTAGTTAAGATATTCACTATCTCAATCCGATTGAAGCTTCTTTATCTTCTTACCAAGTTGATTCTATACGTAATTCTTGAATTACTTGAATTTATCAAGGGACTCAAACTTATACCTCATCAAGTAGACATAGCAATATCTAATCAAGTCATCAGTAAAAGTTATAAAGTAATAATATACACATCTAGCTTCTACTGGAAATGGTCTACATACATCAGTGTGTTCCAATCCTAGAAGCTCTATGACCCTTTCACCATGTCCACTAAATGGTGGTTTGGTCATTCTTCCTTGTAGGAAATCATGACATATTTCAAGTGTTTTTAACTCATATGATTCTAAATAACCACATTGACATAGATTTTTAAAACTCTTCTCATTTACATGACCAAGATGGTGATTCCAAATCTGGGTATTATATGAGTCGTGTGAAAATGATTCGTTTTCAATTTCTAACACTTGTTTTTTTAATTTAATACATAAATACTGTTATTTAAAGGTTTCATACCATAACATATGTTTTACTTATAAAACAAACAACTTTTATTTCCAAACTTGAAAATCAACCCATCTTCATCTAGGTATGATACAAAAATTATGTTCTTGGTAACCATAGATATATAATAATAATCTAATAAAACCAAAATAATTCCTATTGGAAATGAAAGGTGGTAGTAACAAATGGCCAGAGTAGCCATCCTCACACCATTAGTAGATCTTAGATCCACACATCCTCTAGGAATATTTTAGAATATACTTGGTCACTACATTTGGATACAAATGTGATTAAAAAAAGTTGTATCAAATACCCAATGTGTATATTTGGAAATATTACACTCGATAACGAATGCACATTTAGATTCCCCTAGTTTATGGGCGTAGTTCCTCTTCCAGTGGCTTGGCTTGACACATGAAAAACATACTGCCTCCTTTTCCTTACCCTACCTTTGGATCTTTTTCTTCTTGGAAGGACGATGCTCAAGAGATTTAGAATATTTATAAGTCTTAGTCCCCTTTTCCTTGTTCTTATTATTATTATTCACCATAAAGACTATTATTTTATCACACATCATGTACTCATCCACTTGGAAAATCAAAGTAAGAAGTTACAAAAGACTCTTCTCATTATTTATCATATTGTAATAAATAATAAAGATAGAGAAGGTTTGGGGAAGCGATGAAAGTGTGAGAACTATACGCAACTCATTTAGGAATTTAATCCCTAAGATTCCCAGGTGTTCAATGTAGCTAATAAGCTTGAATAAATGAGGCCCAACTAGCGTAGACTCTCCGAGATTAGTTGTAAACAAAGAATTGGATATCTCATACCTCTCTTGTCTCACCTTCTCTTAATATAGTTCACAAAGGAGAGACATCATGCTATAGGCATCCATATCCTCATGTTACATCAAAATCTCATTGGACATGAATGATATCATGAAACATTGAATTTTTTTGCATCATTCAGATGTTTCTCATAGAGAGAAAACTATTCATCACTTTCCTCATTACCAAGGGATTTAGGAAAATGTTCTTCTAGAATATATAATTTTCTTTCATGGAAAAGGATGACCCATAGGTGCCTTTTCCACTCTTTCAAATTTATGTAGGTGAGAAGGTTTTCCTTCACAAGTATGGATTTCCATGATATGTTTTAATTCATTTTAATATTCTTTCTAAAAAATAATTAGAGAATAATTTTAGTACTTTATCTGATAAAATTTAGACAAATAAATAAATATTATATTTATTAGTCTTCCACTATTTTATCTAAACCCAATAACCCTCACCATTGGATTCAAAATATTTTGTTTTTTTGGACATCCTAATGGCAAGGATCCATATTCCCCTTCTCATTACCCCAAATTTGGTTGATCAAGAAACTTGAAAGGTTTTAGGTAGGCCTTCCAAATTCCAACTGCATTAAATCACATTTCTTTGATCCATTGAGTGGACTCCCCAATCCTAAAATACTTAAATTGAATTTCCTCAAACTTTTCATCTCAGTTACACCAAGTCCCACTTTGACAGTCAACCCTTGATGTAAACTAAGTTAAGTAAACCTAAAAATTCAAGTTAGAATTCCTCGATAATTGAAATAAACCCAACTTTAGCTAGTCTAGAACTTTGAATTGTGGTTTGATTTTAACTGAAGTAGTGGAAGACTATACCGACTTTATATATATATATATATAATTGATAGATTTTATTCTTTTATACATAAATTTAAAATTATTATCTTTATCACATGCTTGTTAATATCAAGTGTGTTTACTTAAGTTATTAACCATGTATTAGATAATATTCATGCATAATACAATTTATTTCAATTCTATCTTGCATGCTTGTTAATTCATTAATTATGTGATCACGAAAAAACATCCATAATGAAATAAACATGCAACTTAACAGAAATAAAATAATAAAGTGGTATGATCATGAGATTTACTAATGGTTAGTTTATCTATCGGTTGATAAACTAACAGTTGACCTAGGGAAAAACACTTTGAACAAATTAATGTTCTTGTTGCAGCTTTCCACTAATCCACCTTTATATCTATCTAATATTGGTTTCACCTTGGCTCCAAACTTGGACAACCTCCACTAGCTTGGGAGATACTTCCATTAGATATTCTTTTACTCACACGTAGGTGAGGGAAAAAGGTTTACATAAAAGAAACCATGGGAACACATGCCCATAATTTAATTTAATAATAAATTAAATGAAACCAATCACATACAAAGACCTGGTTTAGCTCATGATAATCCACTTGCATGCAATGAATTATGAATTTAATAAAATTATCATTCAATTCTAAAATGTACTTATTTAAAATAATCATGATCGAATCAATTAATTATTATATTTAATCAGTTAACTATTTTATCTTAATTATTATTCAAATTTCCTTGATATTATAATCCATTATAATTTTAAACAAATTAAATAAATTTATCTAAAATCAACTGTGTACATAAATGCATCTTGGAGGAAAAATGGTGAATACCCATTCAAATCTACCCAACATGCATTATACTCATATATAGTTTTACTTTTTTGACATATGGCATACATGAATTATCATGTACTTTTATGACGTGTACAATTACATGAATTACATGATTTTTTGGTCATGTGTTATACTTCAATTCATGTAGAGTAACAACTGTACTATAAATAATACACGATATTTTTATCTAAACATTATACAAATATTAATAAAACACACACACACACACATATTAAAACCTATCACATGGAATGTCCTATCAAACTAATGACCACATATAAGAACAAGTTTCAAGGTTTACATAATATAATAAATAAATTTTAAATCTTCATAATTTTGTATAAGTACGCAGTGGGTAAATGTGAGCCACACAGCGTGTACATCTCTCACCATCTATATAAGGTACATGTCTAGGGACTCGGTGTGTAGATTATGCCTTGAAAATAGAGTACACAATATGTCCAATGGGATACTTGTCATGTGATCTATGAATTATACAGTCACCGGTTAGGTAGGTCATGTATGGTAATACATGGCCCGTCAGTGACTTATGGGACTACATGCTATGTATATGGGATAAACAGTGTGTAATACAGATGAACATGCATCAGGATAGACTGGTCAATACAAAATGTAAGGTATTTATTGCACCACGTGTAATTAATTTACATAGTTTTAATTAATTACCGTATTAATTACTAATGTATTAAACACAAGTACACAACATGTAATTCCAATTACATGGTGTGTACTCCTGTGTTATCCATCCATAATCCTTGGCACCTCCAGATGAGATCCTTAATTTTATTTTAATCATTAAATCAATCATTTCGATTAGATCTATGAGAAATGAATGAGTAAGAAGTAGATATCACAATTCTGATTAAAATAATGATTAAACATGAATTGAAAAACTAAATTACAAATACATAAATCACCAATTATCTTTAAATAATTCTAAATAATTATGTGACTACTCTGATACCACTTTTAGGTTCCTAGTGTAGTGGAAGCATGCGATGGACGGTGACCAAATTTTCTTTTTTCAATGATTGATGATTAACCTGAGATTTGACACAATGTTGAACATTGTGATCAATGGAATTAAATCAAATAATATAGATAAGGGATAAAATGTCTGAACTAGAGAGAGGATAATCACATATTATTTATAAATTAATTTAATTAAATAAATAATTACCTTTGTTGGAATTCTTTCTTGGTTAATGGATCTGACAACAATTCTACATTGTTTCATCATTGATTTGTAGGAATCAAGTGTAGATTCCCTCTAGTGGTGATCCAAAACTGTTCCATGAATCTATATACATTGACAAATGAATCTTTAGGTTCTAGCACGGTAGATCCTTGTGCTTGTGCCATTCGCCTTTGATCACCTCAATAACTGTTTCTATAGAATTCTATTGAATCTATCTTGACTCGATATTGGGAGGTGGAGGAAGATATCTCTTCATTAATGGAAGAGTTCTTGGAAGCATTCTTGTAAAAGGGAGCTCTCTAGGTCTTGATAGGATTCTCCAATTCTGTTGTGCACAACTGAAACAAATGAATTGGCTTTTTGAGAAAATAATATAATTGGGTTTATATTCGATAGGGTTAAAGTAAAATAATTGCACAAGTGAATTTATTTATTTATTTAATCCTCGTAAAAAACCCATGTCAAATAATAATAATAGTATTATTATTTCTCAACATGCACTTAACTTGAGAATTAAATTAAATATTATTTAACTAAATAATATTAAATATTTATTATTTCTCACCAGACCATTAAACTCGGTCTGCCATTCCTGTATAATATTTATCTGGACTTGAATAATAATTATTTATTTATTAAATAAATATCTCTTCATTATTCACCAATAAATTAATAAATTTTATATTCACTAAATAGAAAATAAATATTTATTAAATATGTTGCTCACATTATATTCTCTCTAATAACTAGTGATAAAATATATGTGATCAAGAAAACAAGAATAATTATTAAACCATGCATGAGAATAATATTTATTCAACTTGTTAAATAATAAATAATAATATATTATTTAACTGGGATTCTGGATACACTTAGTGTGTGACCCTCTAGACCACTTTCTCAGTGGCATTAGCCAAAGCAGCCTAAAGTACAAGGTTATCATCTATAAATACACCAAGGCACCCATAGAGAAAGAATTTAATGCCACAATGACATGATACCTCATACAAACACTTAATGTGTAATATAATCCCTTTATCACATTATCTATAATCAAACAGGTTACATGATGGTGCCATAGACCAAAGTGCTTGATGTCTCTTTCTTTGATTTCTTAGAAAATGAACTTGCCTATTGAACACCATTACTATGTATTTACAACTTTTATTAAAATATAAGGGATAAATCCTTTCTCACATTATTCAATAATGCAATATTACTCATGACGCAACCAACGTATCCTACCTCGCCACGAACATCTGTCTTAATAGTTTCCATAAATAAATATAAGTGTGAAACTAATAATACTTATTAATAATAATATTAAAGTTTAAGGACCAATACAAACATTTGAAGACAGAACAATCCAATGACACACAAAAGTGTTTATTTTCTATTGGTGGATCTCATTCTCATAATATCTTAATGGATATCCCTAAGGGCATACATCATGAGAAGGTTCCTCAAAGTCCTATGAGTTTCCAACCTTGATATCCTATATCATTTGTGTCTCTTAAATGATATCATCCAGCTATATAATATATATTCAAGAATAGTGTTGTAGCACTTCTAGGTCCTCATCATAGCAAGGAGCTACTATGACCTTTTAGTGTGATGACCACTCTTAGGATATTATCACATACTATGTCATGCATAAGAACAATAATGATGTGATAAGTTGTTTATTAATATTAAAAAAAATCAATACATGTTATCATAATGTATATAGAAGTTGGTTCTAGGGCACCAAATCCAACAATATGTTGTTCCTCCGAATTAGTAACATCATCATGTGGAGAAAATTTTTGTTTCACTATATCAGAAGCATACAAATGTAGAGAAACTTATTGTTCATCAGGATTGGGAGCATCGAAATATGAATAATTAATTATATGTAGAAGTGGTTGAACATTTAATCTATATTAGATAAATTTAGTAGTGAACATATAATAATATGAGGCAGCACAATTTATATTAAAAAATATAACCTGATTATTGAGATCTCTTTTTTCTTTAAATATTGAAGGGATTTGACCCCTTTATTGGGTATCCAAATCCCCTCATTGCGGTCTCCTATGAAATACAAGACCCCATATACATTATTAAATCCATGACATGTGTAATATCCCAGGTCTTTCTTGAGGTACAAATCTTTTCTTTTGGATTAAATGTTGTTTACTTTCCTTTTTGGATTAAACCCTGAGCCGGGCCATGGGCCGGTTGGGTTGTTATTGAGAAAAAGGGGAGAAAAATACAGAAAAATAGATGCAGGCTAGGTACACATCATGTATTTTCCCAGTGGTTTTTTAATAAAATGTGCGGTAACCTCATTTTATGTAAAAACAGATAGAACCTCGCCGATGGTATTTTTCATGCAGCAGCACTGGAGGGACGTTTTGGATCTCATTTCTCCATCCAAACTTTGATTTGAACATAGTCAGATGTATTGGAATCCCCTTGGCGAGTTCTTGATTCCTATTAAGCCTTTCCTCATGATTTATTCTCTTGAAGTAGTTATCAAAGATTGAGTTCTTATGATCATTTTGTAGATCTACTCTATTCTAGGTCGAATTAGAAGACGATACTGGATGAGGAGAGCCATACGACTATGAGGTAGGTGGTCTTGTGCCTTTCACTAATTGTTGAGTGGTTTATATGTGCTGGAGTACCACACACCCATTTTTAGGATGTTTCTTTGTTGTGATTTTGACCCGTGTTGATTCCTAAAGATGTTTTGGTGATTAATTAAATGAATTGAAGCATGTTGAGCTTATTGGGTTTGATTAAGGGACACCCCATGGGTGCATTTCCCTCGGATAACCAATGTTTATCAATTTCATCATAAGTTTCCTATGGTAATTCCTTTTTATCCCTTTTAAGGGTTTTTTAAAATGAATTTTGGTTAATTAAATGTTTAACCACATGAGATAAATGACTGTTAAGTCTTATAGTTGTTAGATTACATGTGAGGGTTGTATTATGAATTGCCCACATGTGTTAATCAATGTTTTCCATGTAATAGTTTAATCTACCTATACACTTGTTATGTGATATTAATGCACGTGATGTTGTGTTATGCCTATGGGTGAGGTGGTTCTATGCCATTGGGTGATGTTGTTTTATGCATGCAGGTGAAGATTTGTTATCCCTACGAGCAAGGATTGGTTATACCTATGGATGGGGATTTGTTATGCATGTGTGTGGGATTGTGTTATGCCCATGGGTGAGGTTTTGAACTGAATGCATTATGGAAAGCCTTATGACGTGTCTGCCAATACAAAGCACAAGCTTGGATTTGGTCTTCCCTTATAACTGTTTAGATGGTCTTTCTATACATCTACTATGATTAATTGATATGGTGGATTTTTGGGATAAGGCTGAATCTCGAGATGTTTACAATTCAATGTAATATAATTGTTTAATGAACATGAATTGAATATAAATGGAAACATGCCTTTTAGGATTGTTTAATTTTGAGTACTTCCTAGTTTAATGATTTTCCATTTTGTACACTACCTGTTGTATATACTCACTGAAAGATAGGATCAAATCTTGGGTGGTTTCCAACTGGGATTTATTTCTCACACCCTATTTGGGTCATGCTTTTGGGTCCAAACATATTATATTTTTGCAGGTGTCGATAAGGGCAAGTGCCCTTCTATAGGTACTTGATTTCCTATTTAGGAGAAAGAGAGCATGGGAGAATTCCAAGGCTTGTGATGCTTTTGAGTTTTATTTTGTATTTCTATACCTTTATATTGTATTTTGTAGCTGAATGTAGTGTATCATGTTTTGGATAATTTCTTAGAACATGTGACAGGAAGCATCATCTTTTGTATGTTATGACTTCTAGTTATATTTATTATCAGTATTTCATTATTGTATGGTATTTACTACTTCCGCTATTGAATATTATTGTTCCACAATGTTACAATCTACCAATGAGTCCATATTTTCCCCACTATCACACCCTAGGACCTCGCTGCTAGTTGATAGCCTCTGGTGTTTGGGGAAATGTGCTTGAGGCCATGTGACTAACTAGGTATGAAGCACTAGTTCAGTGGAATCCGGATTCAAGATGTTACAAAGTGGTATTATAAGATCTTATTTTTCATTAATTGTTTTATTATTTGGAGATAATGGGAAGAGAGAGAATTGTTAATGGATTTTTTAATAATCTAGGCTTAAGAGTAGCTACCCCACATACAGGGAAAATCTAAATTGCCTCAAACTAAATTGTGATTTTTGGATTTTGAGCCATTACAATTGTTTTTATTTCGCCATTGGGTGACACACTTGTATTGTTCTGTTATTACTGATATCTTTGTGGGTTATATTTTGTTGCAACCTGATGATATGATGGTATTCCATATCATGCATCATTTATCCACTTGTTAGAATCACATGCCATGCATTCTTTCCATGCCATTTAGGGGCCTTACTGATTTCCTACTATTGTGATAGATGTCATGCTATAAATGCATGTTGTTGTGATAAGTACTATGAAAGATATGCCTCCTGAAGTGATAGGTATATTGGTACTTGTTATGGTTCTAATTAGATGGACACAAAACTTTGGTCCCTGAGGTGTATATGCCCTCTTGGATTTGAAATTGGTGGATCATATTTCAGCCTTGTATTGGATCATGTTATGATATGCTATGGATGGATGCCAAGCTTTGGTTCCTGATGTGTATGGGCCTCTTGGACCAAAAATTAGAGGATCATGATTCAACATTTTATATAGATTTGTTCTATGATATGTTATGAATGGATTACAAACTTTGATTTGTGGGGATTATGGTCCCTCATGGATTAGAATTTGGCATACCAATTGCTTTATCTTTCATAAAATAGTGTTTTTAGGGAAGTTCTAGGGAGTTACTGGATATTCTATTTAGAAACCTGACTAACACACTGTGTATTCCTCCTTTTTTAACCTTTGGGGGTCTTTTGTTCTTTCTTTCCCTAATATCATAAATGGACCTAATATTAGTCCATTCTATGTAGTTTTCCATTTAAAACGCAATGGTGAAACCCATGGAGCATTCTGAGGACTCCTAGTGGGTGTTTTGAGGATTCTATCTAAATTGATAGTTTTTCCTCCTTTTATCATTTTCAGTTGTCACCTGAGGGTGAAACATGGCATAAATGATCAGTTGGGTGTTCGAACCAACCTAGTTGATACTTTTGATCTGGGATGAGCTATGAGCTATCTCTCATGACATGTTTCTTTTGAGGATGTTCCCTTTTTGAGACGTTCCTTCTAACCTATGAGGATGTGAGACTAGATACTTTTAAGGATCCTCTGAGGGATTCCTTTGACCTGTGTTGATCTAGGGATTCCCTGGTAGGATTCCTCTCCTGAGTATTATTTGTGAGGATCCCCGTGGTAGGATGCCTTTGCTTGTGTTTACCGGGAGGATCCCAAGTATGATGCCTCTTAGTGTTGAATTGACCAGACCCGACCTTTTTAGTGGGATTTTGGTAGTATCTCTTATTGTTTGACACCTAGACCTGACCCATGGGGAAGACAGAGGGGTGAGTGTTAGAGGAAGGGGTTGACCTGTCATGTTTTGATATCTGCACTTTTGATCTACGAGCTTTTTGACATTAGAGTTTCTCAGGTGCCGTTGTCCCTGGTAGGACATTTTATTTTCAAAGAGTACACCCTTGTTCAGGTGGGTGATCATTGTATTACGACCCTTGATATGGTAATGAGCATTGAGAAATTCTATGTTCATTAGGTTAGACACGCCTTGGGCATGGTTAGTTTCTTAGGAGGTCGTGTGAACCTATCTTTCCTTAAGCGATGGGAGACTTAGTACATCTCATCCATGTGATTGGTTGTGTAGATGATGTGGTTTTGATCCAGTTCCTATGTTATCCATCTGGTACTACGATTCATTGGGTGGAAAACGTATGAATAGTATGAAGAATGTGCCGTTTTCTTTTGTAAACTCTGGGTAGTATATGTTGACATACACGATACCCATCGAGTATTAAATATTAAAAAAAGCTATTCAGTTCAGTTAAATCCTTGAGATTTGAGTTCTTGAGTATGTTCTTGGGTTATCTTTGGCGTAGAGTGACTCGAACGTTATGGAACCAAGTTCTTCCCACTGTTCGAGATAATATTCTGGGATACATGTGTTTTGACATGCCGATCGGTTTAATTTCAGCTTTCATTCCAATTAAAGTGATGTGGTGATTGTGGTTCGTAGAATGAAACTCATGTGTTTAAGTCAGTTCTGAACTAGCACTTGAGAGTAGATGGTCTTTCTTATTGAAGTCTAAAACAATACTAGGTGGGGAGAATCACATCAGTTCGGTTTAAATGTTTCCTTCCTAGTTGAAGGATCACAATCAAGGACCATTTGGAAATGGTCAATTATACTTGAATGCCTTTGAGGCTTGCGAGTCGTGTTTCATATTGATGCTTTCTAGGCAACCAAACATTGTTGTGATTGGATGTGTGTGAATCTCTTGTGAGGCATCGATGATCATGGATGAACCTCACTGGTTAAGTGTGTGCTATCATAGAAATTCCTTGGGATAAGGGCATTTTGGTTAGTTAAATGATGATGCATTGGAAAGTGAAGCTGAGCTTCTTTTTATGAGGCCGAACAATAGTGGTTCGACTATTATTTCTATTAATATTTGAGATCATATTAGTGTTCTATTCCTTAAGAGACAAGAATTTCTGCTATCCCGACATCATCCTAGATGCACTAAGAGAACATCAGTTATACGCCGCGCTACAGTTGAAAGCTGTTGGGCTAGTTCTTGATCTCTTCATGTGTTGTGTGATGAATTCATGGTTTAAATGCAGCTTGGTTAATATTGAGTGATACTTGGGTTTCCATGTAGGAATTCCTTGGATGGACTCATGGATTTCTACCGCTTTCTTTGACGTTACTGCTAGGAAGATGCCGCTTTGGGTTCAGTCAGTGTTCTTTTATTGAATTTTGGCCTGGTACCGATGTTCCAATTATAACGAGGAGTATGGACCACCTTGGGGAGTTCCCTAGACTCCGTATTGATAAATATGAGGTTATCTCAGACTTATAGTTGGAATTGGATGTGATTCTTAGAAAAGGGGGTTGGTTTGAAAAAGGAGCATCACTGAGGGACAAGTATGGGCTTTGGTGAATAAGATCATTGTGGGCACATGGTGCCTTGGGAGAAGGAATTGGGTTTCTATTACAACACATCAGCCTTTTAAGCCTGGTGTTTCTGAGATAATTCATCCAATGATGGTTTGGATCATTATACTTCTTGTTCCTCAAGTTGTTTCTAGTGAACTAGTTTGAACACACCATTAGTTTAAGGTGGTTGTGGTGAGAATGTCTGCAATGTCCTTCGGGTGAAGATTTCGTGACAAGTTTTGATGAGGTTGATCGAGGTTCGACCATTCCTTGTAATGAAGCTGTAGTTATGACCTCAGGTTTGTTTGGGTTTTCCTAGTTAAAGTAAATCATTCCAAGATCATCTCAAGAATGCTCATGGGAATGCTTTGTGGAGTTTTTCCAATATTAGAGGTGTCTTGGTAATAATGTCGTATGTGTTCTTGTTAACAAGATCACAAAGTTTGTACTTTTCCTTCTGATCAAGGAAAAATTCAGTGTTGATAAGCTGGAGAGGTTGTTCATCCATGAGATTGTACAACTACATGGGGTCCCACATTCTATCATTTCAGATAGGGATCCCTGGTTTACTTCTTGTTTATGGGAAGGGCTATAGAGGGTTCTAGGTACACAAGTAATTTTGAGAACAACTTACTACCCCTAGGTAGATGGCCATTCAGAGTGCACGTTTTAAGTGTTAGAGGACATGCTTTAGGCAGACATCCTAGATTTTAGGGGTTCTTTGTAGAGACATATACCCCTATTTGAGTTTTCCTATAAAAATAGCTTTCACACTACTTTTTAGATGGTTTTATATGAGGAATTGTACGGTAGACCATGCCGATCACCCCTGAGTTGGCTGGAGGAAGGAGAGACAACTATGCTGGGACCTCATCTTGTCTAGGATACCACTAAATATATGTGGTTGATTCGGAAGTGGATGGTTACTATGCAGTATCATCATAAATATTACACCTATTGCTGTATACAACCTCTAGAGTTTGGGGTTGGGGACCAAGTTTTATTATGTGTTTCACCAAGGTTGGGACACAGGCAGATCAGGAGACAAGTTAAAATTTCAACACGAGATGTAGGGACATTTGAGATTTTAGAGAGAGTCGGGTTAGTTGCCTATTAGTTACAGTTACCTCATAGGTACTGATCCATGAATGACATCTTCCACATATCTTAGCTATGCCACTATCATTCAGACCCGTCTCACGTTTTTCAGCCCGAGGATGTTGAGATTCAAGTTGATGCATCCTTTGAGGAGCATCTGATTCATATCATTGATAGGAGCATGAAGGTTCTTAGAGGCTGGTCAGTTCCTCTATTATGGGTGCTATGGAAGCATGGCCAAGTGTAGGATGAGACCTGGGAGTGGGAGGCTGACATACTGCTCAGTGTCTCGAGTTATTCTCTGATGTTTCTTCACCACCCTTGGAAGGAAAATTTAGGGACAAATTACTTTAAGGGGGAATTTTGTAAGATCTTGGGTCTTTATTGAGTTACATATCTTTTCTTTTGTCTTAAATGTTATTTAATTTCCTTTTTGGTTTAAAACCTAAGCCGAGCCATGGGCCGGTTGGGTTGTTATTGGGAAAGAAGGGGAGAAAAATGAAGAAAAATAGATGCAGGCTAGGCACACATCGTGTACTTGGGGTACATGTAGTGTACCTACACATCATGTACTTGAGGTAAACCTCATGTACTTGCCCAACTAGTTTTTTTTAATAAAATGGGTAGTAACCTCATTTTTTATAAAATCGGAAAAAACCTCACCCATAGGTTTTTTCGAGCAGTAGTGCTGGAGGGATGTTTTGGCTCCCATTTCTCTATCCGAACTCTAATTTGAACAACATCAGATGCATTGGAATTCCCTCAGAGAGTTCATGATTCACCTTGATCCTTTCCTCATGATTTCTTATCTTGAAATAGTTATCAAATATTGATTTTTTTCTCATTTTATAGATCTACTCCATTTTAGGTCGAATTAGAAGCCGACACTGGATGAGGAGAGCCATACGACTATGAGGTAGGTGATCTTGTTCCTTTTTCTAATTATTGAGTGGTTTATATGTGCCAGAGTGCCACACACCCATTTTTAGGGTGTCTTTTTGTTGAGATTTTGACCAATGTTGATACCTAAAGATGTTTAGGTGATTAATTATATGAATTGAATCATGTTGAGCTTGTTGGGTTTGATTAAGGGACACCCCTTGGATGTGTTTCCCTCAGATAACAAATTTCTATCCATTTCAGCATAGGATGCCTATGGGTATGACTTTTTGTCCCTTTTAAGTGGGTTTTAAAATGAATTTTGGTCAATTAAATGTTTAACCAAGTGAGATAAACAATTGTTAATCCTTGTAATTGTTAGATTACATTTTAGGATTGTATTATGAATTTCCCATGTGAGTTGATAAATGTTTTCCATATAATAGTTTAATTTACATGTTTGCTTGTTTTGTGATATGCCTATAGGAGATGTTGTGCTATGCCTATGGGATAGGTGGTTCTATGACTATGGGTGATGTTGTGTTGTGCCTGTGGTAGAGGATTTTTTATGCCTACAGGTGAGGATTGGTTATGCATGTAGGCAAGGATTGGTTATACCTATGGGTGAGATTGTGTTATGCCTGTGGACAGGTTTTTACTATGTTTGGAGGTGAGGTTTTGAACTAAATATATTGTGGAAATACTTATGACGTGTCTTCCAAGCCAAATCACAATCTTGGATTCAGTCTCCCCTTATAACTATTTAGACATCCTTTTGAGACATCTATTGTGCTTACTTGATACGGGGGATTGTCAGGATAAGGTTAGATCTTGAGATGTTTTCAATTCAATGTAATCAAAATCTTTAATGAACATGAACTGAATATAAATGGAAACATGACTTTTAGGATTTTTTACTTTTGAGTACTTCCTAATTTACTATTTTTCCTTTTTGTACACTACCTTTTTCATATACTCACTAATAGATAGACATAGATATTGGGTGATTGCCTACTGGGATTTATTTATCACACCCTGTTTGGGTCATGATTTTGGTCCCAAATAGATTATATTTTTGGAGGCGTCGATAAGGGAAAGTACCCTTATACAGGTACTTGATTTTCTATTTAGGAGAAAGATAGCATGGGACCAAGTCAAGGCTTTCAATGATGTTTAGTTTTTTTTTATTTCTGTACCTTGGTATTGAATTTTATATCTAACTATACTGCATTATGTTTTGGATTTTTTCTTAGAACATGTGACAGGAAGCATCATATTTTGTATGTTATGAATTTTGGTTATCTTTATTATCATTATTCTATTATTTGTTTCATTTTTATGGTATTTACTACTTCCTATATTGTATATTATCGTTTCATTGTGTTACACTCTTCCAATGAGGGCATAGTTTCCCCACTATCACACCCTAGACCCCCACTGCCAGTCAGTGGCCTTTGGAATTTGGGGAAATGCACTTGAGGCCATGTGACCAACTAGGTATGGAGCACTAGTTCAGTGGCATCTAGATCCAGGATGTTACAACATGATTACGATATCCCAATAAAAGGGTTATCCTCTTTGAATTGACATCTAACCCATTATTAGTTTTGGCTGATAACAGAACAACTGAACACTTTTTTTGTAGGTTCAAAGACATAAAATACTTATACTATCCATGATTCCATTATGAATGGTTTATCCTTTTACCCTTCCTTACAAAAATCCTTTTTCATGAATCCCAATTAATCAATTTTAACTGTTATCCTATTATCAACCCACTTTCTTTGAAAAATCATCACTTAGAATGTTTTATAATCTAACTCCCATATTTATTCGATGATTCCAAAGTATGAAATATTCAAATAAATTTTATTTATATGCTTGGTACTATATATATGAATCACATCATCCACAAGTGTAACTTTACTATTTTTCATGGTAATGTGTTCATTATGTCTCTTTGTATAGAACATATAAACATTAATTTCATAACCAATATAAGGTAATACATGAACACTTAGTCATCTGAATATCCATCAATTTTGTTCTAAAATTTAATTCATATTTTCAGTTAACTCCTTAAAAACATAGTCTCAAAACAATCCTAGAAATAGTCGATTATATGTATTTGATATCCAGCATTCAGCCCATTGATGGATTCCAATGCCTAATAACTACTTTGTGGGTTTCAATATATTTCAAAAACTTTAAAATATTATATAAAACATAATGGTGAGCCTTCACCCATTATGTAATAGTAATTGTGATAAAATCTATTTCATAAATTCCTTCACCCACAAGACCTCGGTGTGATGAGATTTTGGTAGATCAATTCTTTCCACATTGGTCTGGAAGTCTGTACAGAATTTAATGTATTTCCCTACAATATATCACTTCACAATAAAAATTTCTAGGTGAATTCAATTTTTGACTTATTCTTTCAAAATATTCATATACCATTCAATGTGGTACATCCATATAAAATGTACAGGTCCACATATATGGATCTCTCTAACCAAGTGAACCATCATATTAAAGAATGACACTGGAAAGAACATATCTAATTCACATAATATGATATAAAATTCCTTTTCTATAGTTTTCAATTTCATCAGTTCTATATATTTAATTTATATATATTTTAAAATTAAATAAATCTTGGTTAATTTATGGAAAACATTCTTAGTAAAAATTAAATGTAAATATACATGCATTAGATCTTGCATAAAAACATGAAAATCATATAATTTCAGGACCTTTAACTTTAAATCATTCATTGATGCGATATTATTTATATTTGATGAATACCTTATGAAACCTTTAAATCATTTATAAAGTTGAAAAATGAATATCTCTCTTTCCTTAAAAGAGTGTAAGTAGTTGGAGGAATAAAAGTTCATCTTTCACCCTTTATTGGCACTAAATATTCTTGTATACCCATGTCAATCATGTCCAACCTAGCCTTAATTCTATACTTTGTTTTTTATTGAATTTATTAATGTTCCAATGACACTATCACTTACATTTTTTTGCACACGCATGACATCAAGAAAATGTCTAACTTTTTTGGGAAAAAATTCATCAAGGTAACTTTGTTATGTTTTTTTGGTTGATTATGCTTATTGAAAAAGTAGTCTTCCAAGTTCAATTATGGATTTATGGTATTATTTTTCACAATACATATTGACAAGGATATAATAAAAAGGAATGGATAATCTAGAAGTGGTATAGAAAATCATATGTACAAGGTGGCACCATTTCCTAATGATTTCAAAATTTTTGGGAGCTAAAATTGGGAGGATGGATCAAGCTTTGTAAAGTTGAATTTCTAGGGATTCCTTATAAAAATATGGAAATGGAATGAATTTTCTCAAAGTATTAGGAATTTTTGAAGGTTATGCGCTCCGTGAAGGTTCGAAGTTTCATGAAGGTGTAGAGGTTTACGAAAATGGATGAGCGTGAAGTAAAAATGGTGAGTTTATTAATTATAATAAGATTCCTGAATGGGAAATTTCCATGAATGTTTCATAAAGGAAGGGAGCTTCATAAATTTTTTTGAAGAGATTTACGAAAAGGCCCTATAGGGGTTGAAAGCTTTGAAAAGGGGAGGATACATCTATAAATATAATGTTACCCCTCATTTGAAAGGAAGCAAGCCTTAATGAAAATCCAAAGGCTATAAATTCATGAAGGTGATTCATGAAGGATTTTTACTTGCACGACGGTTTTCACATGATAATATATTTCAGGGAGAAAGGGAGTTCTCTAAGGATATCGAAGCTTCATGAAATCTGTGAGCATCATGAAATATGTGATCATGATGAAAGATGTGAGCATTGTGAAAGATGTGAGCATCATGAAAGCTCTGATCATACCAAAAGATATGAGCATTGTGAAATTTGTAAGCATCATGAAGACTAATTGAGTTTTATTAAAGGAGTGAAATTTGCGAAGGATATATGAGCTTCATGAAAGTAGAGAGCTTCATAAAAGTTGGTAACATCACAAAAGTAGGATATTCTTGTAAAAAATTGGTAAGTTTTACAAAGTTTGGAAAGAGGGTTCTCACAAAAATAAATCTCATGTGAATCAGAAGATATTTCCCAGTAAATATATGGTAAAGATGTATTCATCAAGTGGACGAATGTGGAACTTAACGATGCACTAAATGTGGTGTAAAACATATTGATTATAGTGATAAAAATAAGTTTCTTATGAAGGATAAGTGGTTACACTTTAGTATAGAGGGAATAGATCTTTCACATTGTAATTGGTTGTAAACTATGAGGGATAGTGAATCCGCTCCAAACTTTTTAACAACACTATGCTTTATTGGATTTGGTATATAGTCACATTAAATTTGTGTACTCCTTTGATGTAGTCTAGTGTAGGTCAACCAAGTAAAATTGAGGTGTCTCACACATGATTTAATTTATGTTCATAAATTGATATGATAAAGGGAGAGAAGAGTATTTTTTTAACAAAAAAATATGATTTGAAAGGGTAGTTGTTTTAATCTGTATTCACCCCTATCAGGGTATTTAACCTAATTATCCTAATAATTGGTATAATAGTGAGGTTAATATCAGTTTTTATCTCTCAAGGGTTTCAATGGAGGTTTCCAATCATAAAGGGAGTCTTATCTTCAATGGAAACAATTTTTAATTATAGAAGAATCAGATGCATCACTACTTTTGATCTTTATGTATGGATATCTTTACAACAACAATGTATGGTATTTTAGCCAGTGTGGAAAGAGGTTATTTATTAGAAGAAGACCAAAGGAAATTGGATTCCAATTCTAGAGGAATCATTACATTAAAGGGAGAATTTTCTAATGAAATCTACATAAAATTGATGTTATGTAAGTCAAATCATGTCATATGGGAAAAACTATTAAATATATATGAAGTTGATTCAAAATTAAGAGTAATAAAATTTCAAGTTCTGTGGAACAAATATAAGGATCTAGGAGTAAACCCCAATGAGTCTGTAGATTCATTCTTTGAATGGGTGAATATTATTGTGGAAGACATGTGTGGTCTCTGATAAATTATTGATGATGTAAATATCATTATGTTCATCTTAAGAAGACTTCCACCTTGGTTCAATATTAAAGTTTCTATACTAGAGGATATAGATCCAAAGGAGATTAAATTGTATAGATTGAACAATAATATTGTCTCATATGAGATGAGAGATGATGATAATGAGTCCATGGAAAAAGGGAAGTTCAAATAAGTGGAATTCAATTCCATGAAGAAGCTCACTATTGAAGATGGGTAGAAAGAAGAAGAGACATATTAGGTCATGTCATTCCTTTCATCAAATCTAAAAATAGAAAAAGAAAAGTTAAAAGGTAATCTTCCACTTGCATGATTTATATCTGGAAAGGTTTGAAATCTTGTAGAAATGTTCCCCAAGAAGTTTCAAGATGATGAAGAAGATGAAGTTTAAATTACCATAAAGAAATATTTAGCCTACATGAAAGGTAAGAAAATTTTCAAGAGAAATTTCTTCAAAAATAGGAATCTTCTTTCACAAGAAAATGACAGTTTAGAGGAATTTGAGGTTTATGAAATAGAGAACTGTAAGGATAATGGAGAAAATGATATGTTGGCAGTTGTAGGTAGCCCTCATACAAGGGAAGAAAGTGACAATGATGATGAAGAAGTCAAAGGAAGAGTTGATCTCTAATTTTAATTAGAAGACACTCTTGAGGCGATAGATGTTTGGAGAGATAAAATGAAGAAATAAAATAGAGTGGTTCATGATAAAAAAATTTATATTCAAAAGTAGGAATAAGTGAAGTCTAAGATGAAGGAATAAATTGAGAAGATTAATTCTTCAATACTAGAGAAATCATAAAAGTTCATCAAGTAAAAGATCAAAGTTTAAGAACATAGAAGAATGATTGATGGTTTAACTAATATAGGAAAAGACCAAATCAATTGTATTTAAAGACTTTAAGAGGAAGTAATTGACCTGTGAATAAAATCATAATACCAAGAAAGACTCTTGACTCCTGATATGACATCGGGAAAGTAGATCACCCAGGAGAGAGAAAATATAGAAGTATAACATATAGATCTAGCAAGACAGAAGTAAAAGTAATATTCAAATGAAAAGGATGGTATATGGAATTATAAAAAAAAGCTATGATGATTGATATCAGACCGTAAGCACCCAATCTAAGGTTGAAAATTTATTTGGGTACAAATTAGGATCAAAATATTCAAAGAACCCAAGGAACAACATATCCTATAATAATGTATAGGAATGCACCTCATATTAGGTGTTATTATTTTAGAAAGATGATACATTTTAAAAATGTATGTTCCATATCCAAAAGTTACTAAAGGTAAAAAGAGAAACAAAGGTGGCCACATAGAGTTCAATATTCTGAGAATGATTTTAATGATCACTCTTTCAAGCGTGGAGGATTCAAACACATTGATAGATGTCACACATCAATAATGCAGATGGATGTTCCAAAGAAGACTAAAAATGGACATAATTAGAAGATCAAATAATTATAAAATAAGATAAAAATTAATAATCAATTTGCACCATTTCAAGATGAAGTTGGTCCATCATACCCTAAGAAAGATCAAGAATATCCAGTTATGAAATTAATGACTTGAATAAAAAAGAAAAGAGTAGAGCAGGTAGTGGTTGTAGAGATTTCCCTTAAATGTAAAGACCCTGACCCCAGTAGCCTAGAGCCCATGACTTACTTTATTATATTGGTTTGATTATAAGGAAGTTATATCCTGAAGAACTTAATAGTTTAGTAATTTTGGAAAACCATATACAAAAATAATATTTACATTACAACTTGAAAGGAAATACAATATAGCAATTCTATTGGAAACATCCATAACTCCTAGACTATCCCTACAAGCCATTCATAATATTCATCTTTATATCATGGGAAAAAATAAAACATATTAAAGTAGTGAGGTCAAATTCTTAGTAAGGGTAAGTAAAACATTGGAAATTATCATAAAGAAAACATTAGGCATGGTGAATGACTTAAAACACATGCCTTTAAAAATAATCTTGAGCATAATATGGCATGAATGAAAACTGAGTAAATAAACCCATATAACTGATCATAAGAGCATGAAACTTATTTATGGATATTATACTATTAAAATATCACATTATTTATCAATTAATAGTATCATAATTATGAAATGAATAATACTATACATCAGAAACATATCGTCAAGGCCTTTTCCAAGACATATGAAAATACTAGGGTAAGGCCTTGGCCAAAACCCAATTCTGTTTTGTCTCATGAGAAATACCGATGAATTAAGGGGCTATAGAGGGACCCAACCATCACTTTAAAAGTCCAACGAATTACTCATATGAATGGGGATAAACATAAACAACATGAACATATGAAATGTAAATAATTTTCCCCAATCCATAATCATAATCACTAACTAATCTGAGTAGCATGGTGAATGGTATCAAGATAGCACATCCACAGTCAAACCAGCCATAAACCATTTAATAACATATGGTAGATTAAAATAATAATTTATCAATATCAATAAATTTTAAAATTTAACATAGGTGTTGAAATAAATGAAAATACTCTAATAAAATCATTGAGGAATTCTTGAGAAAAATACCCCTTTTACTTTGCAAAGAAGATTTCTTTTAGAAAAATAATTTTTATTTGTCATAATTGGTTGTATAAAAACATTATTGAAAAAATATAGTTTTTTCATGAAAAAATTAGTTATTTTATAAAAATAATGGTTTCTTAAAACAGATTATGGATGGTACTTGGAGATGGGTAAGAAATCGAGATGTTCCCTTTAATCAGGCTTGCATATCAGGAAGAATTGAGAAGGGGACCTTGTAAAACAAGTATTTCCCCAAAAAGAAAGATGAAATAACATTAATACATGAGTTTGGAACATAGAATAAGAATTTATAATAATTATATGAAGTAAATGAATAATTACATTGGTGTATAGAGGAAGAAAGTGCAACCTGAATAAAAATGGAGGTTCGAGAAGAAAACCCTTACCTTATGTCCGAATGTGTTCTGCAATTGACCATAAAATCCCAGATAATCAAATTAAATCCATTAATTAATTATTTAATAACCTTATATAAATTTATTTTATTTATTATAATTTTATTAATTTTATTTATGAACTTTTTTATGAGTTATAAGATATAATTTTACTACTTGGGAGTGTTCGTTTCCTTGGTTTTCATGATCGGTAAACTTTTATATGAGTATGGAAGTTTATGTAGAATGGGTATAATTATACAAAATTGAATTTATATGATATTAATGAACATAAAAAGTTTAAATGTATATATATATATATATATATATTATTTTGTTATATTGTTTGAGGATGAATCATTAGATAAGACATTTAGTGATAATTGTTTTCATTATTATGGCAGTTATTGATCATAAAAAATCATTTTATTTTATCATTTAATATTATGTAAATATGATACTTAGAGAACATAATAAAGGTTTAAATACATATATTTTAGTTTGGTTTAACCATAAAAATGGTTTCATTACCATCCTTGAAGGATAAATTGAAGAATGATAATCCGTCGTCCATGAAGGTTGTAAAACAACACCTCTCGGATGATGATTTCGTTTTTAAAATAAAAGAGAGAGGAATATAATTTTGAGTAATGATATTCCATTAAAATGATATATTTATAGTATATAGATTATAATTTAGTTATAATGATCATTTTGACAAAGGAGGTGATGAGATAATAATAAAATAAAAGAACTTGAAAAGAAACTAAAAGGAAAAGGAAGAGGATTTTACCTCTGGAATACTCCTCATTGAGAACCACCTTAAGGGGATTGGTTTTGGTATTTTTATGAGACCAAGAGACCCTATATGTGGAGGAGAGTATTGGGAAGATTATTGGGAATAATTTTGACAAGTCTCAAAGCTTGTAAGGTGTGAGGAGAAGTGGTGGTGAGGGGTGGTATTTATAGTGGAAAAGAGGGATGATTTCTCATTATTTTATTCATTATTTTATTATTTTTCTCAAGATAAGAAATAGTGTTGATTATTGCAACTACATATAGTAATATGTTCATGTTAGTTCGAACCAAGGGTGATTATATCATCGAAACACCACCTATGACTCAATAAATCATTTATTGTAAATTACCATATTTTACTATTCACAAAATTCAAGTATTTTAGAAAAATCCCAAAAATTCACCCTAATTTTTTTTCAAGATGCATAATTCAAAAAAGAACTCAATTTTATAAAAATAATTTTCTAAATATGATAAATTTAATTTTTAATTAAAACCACCATTTACTCGAAAAATATAGATTTTAAATATATAATTGATTTTATAAAACTTTAAAAAATTAACTAAGGTCTCATAAAATTATCCTAAACTCATAAACCAAAAAAATGTAAATTTTTGAATAAATTTTATATAAATAAATTTTCTTTTAAATAATTTTATTAATTATAAAATTGTAATTAAATATTTATGAATTTCAAAAATACCAACACTTAATTTAACAATTTTTAAAATATTCATTTACTTATACCATGACATAACTATATGATACTTTCATTTGTAAGGTGCCTAAATTTTATTTATAATTTCATGGGAAATGTAACTATTCATTAGTCAAATTTACTATTCATATGGTTCACATTACTATTCCTAAGGTCAAGTTACTATTTCATCAGTAATGTTCCTTAACTTCTAGAAATGCCTCTTATTTCATTCATTATTCATTTATAATGTTTTTATTGTGTTCTATAAGTGATTTTATATGATCTATACTATATGAAATAAACATAAGAAGGGAAATTTCATTGGTAGAGTTATGGGTTGTTACATTATCCCCTCCTACAAAAAATTCATCCTCAAAATTTCTTGTTTTGTTATTCCACGAAAATATTTGGAGTTCTTCATCATAAGCTCCTCAGGATCCCATGTCGCCTATTCAATTTTATGATCTTTCCAAAGTACCTTTACCAGTGAAGTCATCAATTCCTCAACACCTATTATTTTGTGTCTAGAATCTGGATAGGCTCTTCACTATAAGATAAGTCAGGTTCCAATTATATTCCTTCAGAAGTGAGTACATGTGGTGGGTCTGGAATGTACTTCCTTAATGTGGAGATTTGGTACACATTGTGTAATTTAGAAAGTATAGGTGACATTTCCAAATGATAATCCACAACTCTAATTTTCTACAAAATTTCAAAAGGACCAATATACCTAGGTCTGAGTTTCCCTTTCCTCCCAATTCTCATAACACCCTTCCATGGAGATACTTTCAAGAAAATGTGATCACCCACTTGAAATTCCAAATTATTACTTCAATTATCAACATAGCTCTTTTTCCTGAATTGAGCTACTTTGATATGGGTTTGAATAGTATTTACCTTCAATATTGTTTCTTCCATAAGATCCGGGTCTACAAGGTTCCTTTCACCAACTTCATCCCAACATGTTGGTGTATGATATATCTTTCTGTACAATGCTTCACATGGTTCCATTTGAATACTAGAATGAAAACTGTTGCTATAGGAAAACTCTACCAAATGAAAATAATGATCCCACATACCTTGAAATTCAAGGTATCATGATCTCAACATGTATTCTAATGTTTGAATGGTCCTTTTAGACTACTCGTTAGTTTGAGGGTGATAATTAGTACTTAAAAACAAATCTCAGTATCCAAAGATTTCAAAAGATTTTTCCAGAATTTCGATGTTAATTGTGGATCACAATTAGAAACAATATAAATATTTGTTCCATGAAATCTTACAAATTTATTAATATAGAGTCGTGAAAGGCACTCTAATATAAAATACTCCCTTATAGAGGGGAAATGTGCAGATTTGGTAAGTCGTTCGACAATCACCCATATTGCATCATTCTTTCTTGGATTTGTTGGTAATACAGTGAAAATATCCACAGTGATTTCATCCCATTTCCATGTAGGAATAGTAAGGGGTTGCATGAAACCTCTAGGATGTTGTATTTCAACCTTCACCTATTGAAAAACTAAATATCTTAATACATAATCAGAAATTTCCTACTTCATAATATCCCACTATAAATGTTCTTTCAGATCTATACACATCTTAGTGCTACAGAGGTGTATAGAGAAATTTGATCTGTGGGAATCATCCAATAACTCCCTTTTTAGCTAAGTTATTTAGGGAACACATAGACTCCTACAAAAGTTTATACTTCCATCCTCACACATAAAGTCTAGAAACTTCCCATCATTCACAGATTTAATTTTCTCTTGAATATTATCATCATCACACTAGGAACTTTTAATTATTTCCAATAATGATGGTTGGGAAACCAATTGAAAAAGTAATTATGTTTCACCTTCCTCGATAATTCCCATATCCATATTTAATAGATCTATGTACACAGGGTCCTTTTCAATCTTCATTTTTCTCATAACTCCATGATCCTTCCTGCTCAATGCATCCGCTACCTTATTTTCCTTCCCAGGGTGGTAGTGTATTGAACAATCATAATTCTTGAGTAGGTCGATCTATCTCTTTTGCCTCATGTAGTGTTATTTCTATGAGAATACATATTTTAAACTCTTATGATCTGTATATATCTCACATATTTCACTATAGAGATAGAGTCTCCATTTTTTCAGAGAAAATTTTACAGCCACTAACTCAAGATCATGAGTTAGATAGTTCTATTCATGAATTTTTAACTGACTTGATGTATAGAAAATAATTCTATCATTCTGTATAAAGACACACCTGAGTACATTATTTGAAACATCACTATAAATCACAAATACACCATTTCCTGATGGTAGATTCAAGATCAGTGCATTCACTAATCTCCTCTTTAATTCTTCAAAACCATTCTTTACATTATTTTTTCCATATGAACTTAACCCCTTTATGAGTAAGTTTGGTTAAAGGGTTAGCTAATCGTGTGAAGTTCTGAACAAAACACCGATATTAACCTACTAAACCAATAAAAAATGTACCTTAGTTATGTTCATTGGTTTAGGACATTCCTGAACTACCTTTGTCTTTGAAGGATCAACTACAATTCCATACTTTGAGATAACATAGCCATGAAAAGAAACTGATTGAAGCCAAAATCCATACTTGCTAAACATACCATAGAATTCATTTATTCTATGATTATTTAGTACAATACTCAAGTTATTCTCATGTTCTTCATATATTTTGGAGTATACCAAGATATCATTAATAAATACCACACAAAATTCATCAATATATTCCTTGAAAACTATGTTCATTAGATCCATGAAAATAGAGGGTGCCTTAGTGAGTCCAAATGGAATTACTATAAACTTGTAATGTCCATACTAGGTTTGATATGCTGTATTTGGAATATCTTCCTTCCTCACACACAACTGATGATATCTAGATTAAAGGTTAATATTTGAAAAAAAATTGATCCTCATGAAGTTGATCGAATAAATCATCAATATGATGCAGGGGATACTTGTTATTTATTGTAATAACATTGATTTACCTATAATGAATTCACAACCTCATGGATACATATTTCTTCTTAACAAAGAGAATAGGAGCTCCCCATGGAGAAACACTAGGGCAGATAAATACTTTATCACTCAATTCCTCTAGTTTTTTCTTAAGTTCTACTAATTACACTATGGACATTCTATAAGGAGTCTTTGATATAGGCCTTGTACAAGAAGTTAAATAAATAAAAACTCAATTTCCTACTCCATAGGATGTCTAGGTAAATCCGATGGAAATAAATCAATGTATTCTTTTACAATAGGTACATCCTCAATTTGAATATTTCTTTCCTCACCCATAGATAATGCATTTTGTTCCTCCACAAGAATTGAATTCAGTAGAGATACTGGGGGTGGATCAAGATAAAAATCAAATGGTGATGTTTCTAATATAAAGATAAGTGATTCTACACCTTCCTCACAAATCTTATTTTCCTTCTTCTTATAATAGATTTTCTCTTAATATTTTGAAAGCCAATCTATATCGAGGATTATGTCAAATTCGACCATAGGTATGATGATAAAATCAGCTGATAAAGCACATTTATATTCTATAATGGGAAATACCTAACACATATTTTTTGCAATGAGACTTCCCTTAGGGGATTTGACTGAAAAATCCCTTGTTAAGGATAATCAGAAATATATAATTTTTCTTGTAAATTAGAAAGATATAAAGGAATGCAATGATCCAAAATCAAATAAAGATTTATCTAAATTTTAGGATATGATTAATGTACCTACAACCACATCATTAGGAACTTCAATATTAGCTATTATGATCACATAAGCTTGTTCTTGCTCCCATGGACCTTTCTGAGAAAAGTTTCCTTGATACTCCAGACAATCATTTTCATAGTGTCCCATCTCCCTATAATTGTAGCACTGAACATTGGTAGTTTCTTTCGTTCCCTTGAAATAATGGGCTTGGTGGCCTTTTTCTCCACACTTTTAATAGAATCCCTTTTCCTTTTAAGCAGGCCCCGAGATGTTTCCTTCCACAAGTATCACATATTAAAAAAAATCCCTTTTTTATTCTATCCTTTATCCATTATTTCCTCTTCCGCCCCTTCTTCGCTTTCTTTCCCTTAAAATCATACAACTTAAAGAATTCTTTCTCTGTCTTGATAGCACATGGCACAATATATTTGTATGATGAGAAAGTTTGGGAAACTAAGCCCCATGTACATTGGTCCTTTTAAAATTATAGAGAAAATTGGAGCTATGAATTATCATTTGTTAATGCCTCCTAGCCTTTCCAAATTATATAATGCATTACACATCTCCATGTTAAGGAAATAGATGCCATACCGAACACATGTACTCACTTATGAAGGAATAGAATTGGAACCTAACTTATCTTACTGTGAAGAACCTATCCCGATTCTAGACAATAAAGAACAAGTGTTGAGGAATCTGATGACTCGGCTGATAAACTTACTTTGTAAAAATTATAAAATTAAAGAGTAGACGTGGGATCCTAAGGATATTATGATGAAGAACTACCTAAATATTTTTGCGGGGTGAAAAATCTAGAAATTTTAAGTACTATTTTTTTGTAGGAGGGGAGAATTTAACAAACAAAAACTCTACCAATGAAATTTACCTTATTATGTTTATTTCATATAGTATAGATAACATAAAATCACTTATATAACATAATTAAAACATTATAAATGAATAACAAATTAAATAAGAGGTATTTATAGAAGTTAAGGAACCTATATTGATGAAATAGTAACTTGAACTTATAAATAGTAATATGAAACATATGAATAATAAATCAGACTAATGAATAGAAAAATCACCCATGAAAGTATAGATAAAATTTAGGCACCTTATAAATGAAAGTATCATATAGTTATGTCATAGTTAAGTAAATGAATATTTTAAAAATTATTAAATTAAGTGTTGGTATTTTATAAGTCATAAATATTAAATTAAAACTTTATAATTAATAAAATGGTTTAAAATAAAATTTATTTATATAAAATGTATTCACAATTTTATATTTTTTTGTCTTATTATTTTAGGATAATTTTATGAGACCTTAGTTAATTTTTGAAAGTGTTATAAAATTAGTTGTAGATTCAAAATCTGTATTTTTCAAGTAAATGATGGTTTTAATTAAAAATTAAATTTACCATATCTATAAAATTATTTTCATTAAATGGAGTTTATCTTTAAATTATACATGTCACAAAATGGTTAGGGTTGATTTTTGGGAATTTTATAAAATACTTGAATTTTTAATGAATAATAAAATACAATAATTTTTTATAAATGATAAATACACGATTTACTGAGTCATAGGTGATGTTTGGATGATGTAAGCACACTTGGTTCGAACTAATATGCACATATTATTTTATTTAGTCAAAATAATCAACACTATTGCTTGTCTTGAGAAAAATAATAAAATAATGAATAAAATAATGAGAAATCACCCATCCCCTCCACTATAAATACCACCCCTCACCACCACTTCTTCTCACACCTTCCAAGCATTGAGACTTGTAAAATTTCTAACCAATACTCTTCCCAAGACTCTATACCACGTACATAAGCTCTTTGTCTCATCAAAATACCAAAAACAATCCCCTTAAGGAGGTTCTCAAGGAGGAGTATTTAAGAGGTAAAATCCTCTTCCTTTTCCTTTTAGTTTATTTTCATGTTATTTTCTTTTATTATTATATCATCACCTCCTCTATCCAAATGAGCATGATTACTCCAGTATCATTTTTATAATTAAATTATATCAATTTAATGGAATATACTCACTCAAACTCCTATCTCTCTCTCTTTTATTTTAAAAATGAAATCATCGTCTAAGAGGTGCCGGTTTACAACCTTCGTGGGCAATATATTTTTTTTCTTAAATTTATCATTCAAGGTTGATAATGAAACAATTTTTATGGTTAAACCAGGCTATAATATATGTATTAAAACTTTTCTTATGTCATGTAAGTAACCTATTTACATAATACTAAATGATAAAATAAAATGAGTTCGTTATGATCAATAACCGTCGTAATAATGCAAACGATCATCACTAAATGTATTATCTAATGATTCATCCTCATATTATATAACCAAATGATATATATATATATATATATATATATATAACTATTTAAAATTCATTATATTCATTAATATCATATAAATTAAATTCTTGAAAATTATACCCATTCCACATGAACTTCCATACTCATATACATGTATACCGATCGTGAAAACTAAAGAAAAAACGCTCCTAAAAAATAAAATTATATATTATAACTCATCAAAAAGGACATAAATGAACTTAATAAAATTATAATAAATAAAATACATGTATATAAGGTTATTAATTAATTAATTATTGGATTTAATTTGATTAACCAGGATGTTGAATTCAAGTGCAGAACACATTTAAACATAAGGTAAGGATTTTATTCCCAAACCCCCATTTTTCATTTAGGTTATACTTTCTTCTTATATACACCAATTTAATTCTTCATTTATTTCATATAATTATTATAAATTCTGAATATATGTTCCAAACTCATGTATTATTATCATTTCATCTATCATTTGTGGAAAATATATGTTTTTCAAGGTCCCCTTCCCAATTCTTCATGATACACAAGCCCGATTAAAGGAACATCTCAATTTGTTACCCATTTTCAAGTACTATACACAATCTATTTTAAGACACAATTATTTTTCTAAAATAACTATTTTTTTCATGAAAAAATATTTTTTCAATAGTTGTTTTATACAAACAATTATGACAAATAAAAATAATTTTTTTCAAAATAACTCTTCTTTGCAAAGTAAAAGGGGTATTTATCTCAAAAATTCCTCGATGATTTTATTAGAGTATTTTTATCTATTTAAATAAATCTATTGAATTTTACTCTTTATTGAGTTTTATATCTTAATATTTTCGTCTAACATATGTTATTAAATGGTTTATAATCAGTTTGACTATGGATGTCCTATCTTGATACCATTCACTATGCTACTTAGATTGGTTAGTGACTATGATTATAGATTGGAGAAATATATTTAAATTTATTATGTTCATGTTATTTATGTTTATCCCCATTCATATTAGGAATGAATTTTACTTAGAAAGTGATGGGTGGGGCCCACTATAGCCCCTCGATGCATCGGTAGGTCTCACGAGACAAAATAGAATTGGGTTTTGGCTGAGGCATCACCCTAGTATTTTCAGAAATCTTGGATGAGGCCTTGAAGACATGCTTAAGATGTCTAGAATTATTCATTACCTCATTATGGTATTAGTAATTGATAAATCATGTGATATTTGTCTAGTAAAATATCTATCAATAAGGATCATTCTCTTATGATCAGTTATATGGCTTTATTTACACAGCTTTCATTCCTACCATATTATGCTCAAGCTTATTTTTAAAGGCATGTGTTTTTAGTCATTCATAATGCCTAATTTTTATTTTTATGGTAAATTATGTTGTATTACTTACCCTTACTGAGCATTTGAGCTCACTCCTTTCTTATTTTTTATTTTTTCCTAGGATGCAAAAATGAATATTATGAATGATTTGTAGGGATAATATTGGAGTTATGGATGTTCCAAATGGAATTAATATATTGTATTTACTTTCAAGTTATAATGTAAATCATGTGTTTGTATATGGTTTTCCAAAAATACTAAACTATTCGACCTTTTGGGATATAAATTCCTTATAATCATACCAATATAATAAAGTAAGACACCGAATCCCAGATACTGGGGTTGGGGTCTTTATAGTTGGTATCAAAGGGTAGTTTAGTAGAATATTGGTAACTAGATTTAGAAAACATAGATTAGGGAACATAACCCTAAGATAGACATTGAGGATAAGAATAGAAGAACATCCTAGATTTTTGGTAAGGTATAAGTTATGTAGAAATTCCTAGAAATACATCCCTATCTGGATACTACGAGTGGACGTTGTTTTGGAATAGATGTACCTATGGGTAACAGCTCTAACAAGGTTTCCTAGGCCTGGCTCGAGGTAACCTGATACACAACAGTGGGCCTTACTACAGACTTGGTTTGATACTCTTAGGGGATAATCTTAGGACAATTCACATTTTATTTACAAACCATTATGAAGGATTTAAAATAAAATATTTCACCAAAGAAACCATGTTTATGATTATGATATTAGTTATGCATAAAACTTCAATTTAGGTTAAGTACTTTTCTAGTTTAATATTATACATTAATAATTCACAACCTAATCTAGTGTATATCATTATTTATAAATGGTGCCTAATGGAATGAATGGAAACTATATAAATGCATGTATACCATGTAGGGATTTCCATCATATTCAAGATAATGATGTTGGTATTGGAGATGAAACTTGTGATGAGAAACTTATAACTATAATGGTATAGTTGAATATGTTTATAAACAATAACCTTACCCATATGGATCATCCTGATCCATAATGTGGAAGAGCAATGTTAGACCACTTTATGTGACAAAAACCTCCATCATTCAATGGGACTACAAACCTAGATGTAGCTGAATAGTGGATAAGTTCCTTAGAGAAGATATTTCTCACTTTGGGAAGTTAAAAAAGGGAGAAGGTTGTCATTAAATTTTATCATCTATCAGGAGATATAGATCAATGGTGGTCACTAATTCAAAACAAAAAGGAGGAGGAAGAAATTAAAACATAGAATGGATGGATTTTAATGAAATTTTCCAAGAAAAATATTTTCCTCGCAAACAACGAATGAATACGGAAATGAAATTCTTGAATTTGAAGAAAAGGGGGGGGGTGATAATATTTCCATGTATGAAGCCAAATTTACAAGGTTAGAAAGGCACACTGTAGAATACATACGTAATCTAAGGATAAATATTGATCAATTATTTGATGGTTTAAAACCATTCTTCCAAAGAGAACTAGTTTCCCAAACATTTTCATCATACGAAGATATAGTGTCATTTTCTATCGATATAGAGAAATAAATCTCTAAGTCATATGAATTTAATGGAAATAAATATAAGAAGAGGGAGGATGAGGATAGAATGGATAAATGGAAAAATAAAAAAGCGAGTTTTCCAACATGTGATACTTATGGAAAGAAACACCCTAGAGCCTACTTAAAAGGAAAATGAGTATGTTACAAGTGTGGATAAAAAGACCACCAAGCCCATGATTGTAAGGGAAATTAAGAAGCTACCAATGTTCAATTATAAAATTATAGGGAGATGAGACACTATGAAAATTATTATCCAAAGCATCAAGGAAAAATTCCTAAGAAAATGCCACATGATCAAGGAAAATCTTATGTGATCAAAACAATTGGGGTTAAAGTTATTACTGATGTGGTTGTAGGTAAATTAATAATCTCCTAAAATTTAGATAAATATTTATTTTATTCCATATCATCACATTCCTTTATATCTTTACAGTTTTCATTAAAAATTATATATTTCTGATTCTCCTTAAGAAGGGAATTGTCATTAAAAACCCCTAAGGTAAGTCTCATTGCAACAAAGATGTGTCAGACAGTTCTCATTATAGAATATAAATGTGCTTTATTTGCTGACTTCATCATCATATCTATGGTATAATTTGACATAATCCTTAGTATGAATTGGATTTAAAAATATGATGTGAAAATCTATTTCAATAATAAGGAAATTACAATTGGCGAGGAAGGTGTGAAAATCTATTCAATTCCTAGGGAAGAAGAGAATGCAATATATATGGATGAGAAAAGAAATATTCAAATTGAGGATAAAACTATTGTAAAAGAATACATTGATTTATTTCTAGAGGATTTAACTATACATCTTCCAGACTAGGAAATTGAGTTTTCTATTGATTTAATTCATGGTTCAATGCTTATATAAAAAACTCCTTATAGAATGTACATGGTAGAATTAGTATAACTCAACAAACAAATAGAGTAATTGAGTGATAAAGGATTTATCCACCCTTGTGTTTCTCTATGGGGATCCCATGTTATCTTTGTCAAGAAGAAAGATGAATCCATGATGTGGTGTATTGACTATAGATAAATTAATGCTATTACAATAAAGAACATGTATCCCCTGCACAATATTGATAATTTATTCAATCAACATCAAGGATACCAATATTTTTCTAAGATTGACCTTTGATCTGTATATCATCAGTTCTGTGTGAGGTAGGAAGATATTCCAAATACAACATTTTGAACCAGTTATGGACATTATGAGTTTTCAGTAATTCCATTTGGACCGACTAATGCACCCTTCATTCTCATGGATCTAATGAACATATTTTTCATGGAATATCTTGATGATTTTTTTGTATTTATTGATGATATCTTGGTAGAATCCAAAATCTATAAGTCCATGAGAATAAATTACATATTTTTCTAAAGTCTCATAGAAGAAATGAATTATATGGAAAGTTTAGAAAGTGTGAATTTTGGATTCAATCAGTTTCTTTTCTTGGACATATTGTCTCAAAGGATGGAATATCAATTGATCCTTTGAAGATAGAGGTGGTTCAGGAATGGCCTAGACCAATGAACATAACCGAGGTGTATAGTTTTATTAGTTTAGAAGGTTATTATTGGTGTTTCATACAAAAATTTTCCTGATTAGATAACCCATTAACCAAGCTTACTCGTAAAGGGGTTAAGTTCTTATGGAAAAAAGAACGCGAATAATGTTTTGAATAATTAAATAGGAGATTATTTAATGCCCCGATCTTGAATTTACCATCGAGAAATGGTAGATTTGTGATTTATAGTCATGTGTCAAACAACTGACTCAGGTGTGTCCTTAAAATGAATAATAGAGTTATTACCTATGCATAAATGCATTTAAAAATTCATGAACAGAACTATCCAACTCATGATCTTGTGTTAGCAGCTATAATATTTGCTATGAAAATATAGAGACACTATCTCTATGGTGAATGATGTGATATATATAAAAATAAAATATTTTAAAATATATCTTCTCATATAAAAAACTCAACATGAGGAAAAGGTTATGGATCAAGATTCTCAAGGATTATGATTGTTTAATACACTACCTCCTTAGGAAGGTGAATAAGGTAGCAGATGCATTGAGCAGGAAGGGTCAAAGAGTTATGACCAAAATGAGGATTGAAAAGGACCCTATTTACATGTATCTAGTAAAGATGTATATTGGAATTATCAAGGAAGGTGAAAAATAATTACTTTTTCAACTTGTTTCCTAACCATTTTTATTGGAAAGAATTAAAAGTTCTCAGTGTGATGTTGAGAATCTTCAAAAGAAAATTAAAGCTGTGAATGATGGGAAGTTTCTAGACTTCATGTGTGGGGATAGAATTCTCAAATTTGGGAGGGGGATATGTGTTCCCTCTATACCTGAGCTAAAAAAGGAGTTATTGGATGATTCCCATAGCTCAAATTTCTCTATACACCATGTTATCACTAAGATGAATAGAGATTTGAAGAAATATTTCTGGTGGGATAATATGAAGCAGAAAATTACTGATTATGTATCAAGATGTTAGTCTTTCAATAAGTGAAGGCTAAAATAAAAAAATCCTAGAGGTGTCATGCAACCCATACCTATTACTATATGGAAATGGGTTGAAATAACTATGGATTTTTTCACTGCATTACCAAAAACTTCAAAAAAAGAATGATATAATATGGGTGATATGACAACCCCACTTTTTATTACACAATTAAACATAATTTATTACATAAAATTCACTTGATAAAACATAGAAGATCGAGAGTTATAGTGTATTTGTGGATTAGGATCATTACATAACAACTTAAAACATGAAATACAACATCTTTATTGAAAAATTCCTTTACAGGACCACTACATTCCCTCGTACTTAGCATTGCATGGGATAACCTGAGGACATGAATAAGAAAAGGGTGAGCTATAAAGCCCAGTAAGGGAATAATACTGGAATGACATGAGGAATACAATACATGTTAGACAATAGGAATATCAATAGAGCACAATAGAAGCATAAACATAAAGTAATAATAAATCATGATAATCATAACATGGAAATGTGGAAACAACACTTAACATGGAATTAGCATGAGCCAAGGCTCATTGCACATGAAGCATGTGTAAACCATCATTGCACATGAATCATGATTAAACCCTCATTTCACTTGAATTAGCATGAGTAAACACCCATTGCACATGAAGTATCATGATACTATACTTTACCCAATGCATTGGAGCGCTATTAGGGCGCACCCTTCTTAAACATTTCATTTCATGTATAAGTGTGCCACATGGATCATAAAACATTGAATCATTAAACATAATCATTAATTACACGATAAAAGAATGTGAAATACATACATGAAACTATTTAAACAATAATTAAATTTGAATAATGGTTAATACCCTTGACAGAGAAATGGGCATGGTATTCACTACACAATGACTTTGGCTTGGAAAAGCGCGGTGCAATTTCGGCAGCATAACAACGTGACATAAGAACTCATAAAAATGGTTTATGAGAGATAAAGGGGTGTATAATCATATTTAAATGACATGGACAGTAATGGGTTCATATATATACATGTCTCAACAAATGTAATGCAATTTAGATTCATGATACAAAAGAATTGCTTGAATGTAAATGAGGAGAGAGAAATTCCTTTCGGAATTTCGGCATAGTAACAGGTATACATGGGAGGAATTTAATGAGGGATAAAGGGGTCTACCATAATTCAAACATAAAGAGGGAATTATGGGGGAGGTGTGAAACCATACCCCAACATTTATAATTAAAATTAAAATGGCATAACAATTTAAATAATATTGGACAAAAATGAGAAAGGAAGCAAAAACCCTTACTCGGAAGTGTGCTTCCAAAGGATTTAGAGAGGCTTGAGAGAGGATTATTGGGATCTTGGGTAACCTTGAGAGGATTATAGAGAGAGTAGGGCATAGGTTGGACGAACTATAAAGGCTTTGAGCAAGGAGAAAGTGGGAGCTTGGGTGGGTTTATATAGGAAAGGAGAGTGAATTGTTTATTATTTAGGTTTGGGACACCTCACATTAAACTAACCAAAACCACAAACCAACCCATGGTTTTTGACCATGGTTTTTCCAAAGGGGATTGGAAAATAATATTTTATAAGGCCAAAGTCCTAACTTCTTAAAATAATGAGATTTATTATGTGGAGGTGAGTCACACTCCCATGGAAAACAATTTAAAAAGACAAAATGTTTAATAAGTATTGAAGGGTCCACTAAAGCTTTTTAAAATAAATCAAACAAACCCAAAATCACATTATTTTAATGGAAAAATATATATTGTACGAACATAAAGTTTATATTATTTTATTACATCACTATTGGGTCATTATGACGTCATAAACACATTATATATTTAAACTGTATTTAATTTTTACCCAAAAATTTGACTGTCTCAGAAAATTATGAAAAATTCACCGTTGGATAATTTCAATATCCTGATTCCAGAAATAATATTAATTTTATCTAAATAATTTTCTAAATATGTTAATTTTTACTTTTAAAATAAAAACCGACATTTATAAAAAAAAATCATGGGTTTTGACAAAAATGGCTTTCAAACCTTAATAATAATTACAATTGCATTCATAAAATTATACGATAATTTATATTTGATAAAAATTAATTTAATAAAAATAATAATATTTTATTAAAATATTATTTAATTCAAAAAATCCATTAATTCATCAAAATATATTTCTTAGTTGAACATTAACAAAAAATACTATTTTTGCATTAAAAACTGTTTACAAGGTAAAAATAATAAAATGAAAGTATATTAATTATTATATACAAAAATAATGTACATAAAGATAGTGCTAAGGTCTTGTTACATAACCCCTTGTAACACCCGCATAAGACTGAAGAGTAAGGTGTGCGATGGTGACATACTCTTGGGGTGTCTCGGATAACATTGCTTGTGTGGTAATCTCTATCAACTTCCATTTCTCTCGTAGGTGGCCCCGCTCGAGCTTAACATATTCAAGCTTGGATTGGGCTTGGTCAAAAATGAAGGACAAATACACAACCTCCTTTCTGAGCTCTGATAAATGGGCTTCATATGGGGCACGTCTACTAGATGAGGCCATCACTTCCTTTGTTTGAGTAAATTGGATTTGTTAAAGCTCTATATTTATACTAATCATGTGATCACTGTTCAATGGCTATATTAGCAATGGCCACAATTATTAACAGTATTTTAAAATACAAAAACATAAAACCAAAGAAGTTGACATTTTATATAAACATTTTACACAAAGAGACATTTAATTAGATTAAGAGGGTTTTCCATTAATGAAAGTTTGGGTCGTTACAATCTTCCCCCATTAAGAAATTTCTCCCTCGAAATTTCCTTTTACCACACTAAAAAAGATGTGGGTAACTCTGCTTCATCATTTCCTCTGATTCCCACGTCGCTTCTTCAAACTTGTGGTTTCACCACAACACCTTGACGAGGGGCATTGTCTTATTTCGTAGAACTTTTTCTATACGATCTAAGATCTTCACTGGTTGTTCCTCATAAGAAAGACCATACTCTAACTGTACAAACTATAAAGATAGTATAAGGGAAGGGTTCGGTATGTACTTCCTTAATAGGGATACATGAAAAACATCATGTACTTTGGCCATGGTAGGTGGAAGTGCTAGTCGATAGGCCACAACCCTGACACGATCAAGAATATCTAAGGGGCCGATGTACCTTGGACTTAACTTAACTTTCTTTCCAAACCTCATTACCTTCTTCCACGGAGATATGCACAGAAATACCATGTCTCCAACTTTAAACTCAAGGTCTCGTCGATGGTTATATGCATAACTCTTCTGTTGACTCTGGGCTTCCTTGATAAGTTGTTGAATGGTTTTCACCTTCTTCACCATTTCTTCGACCATTTCTCATCCAAGTAGCTTATGCTCACCGACCTCATCCCCACACACCAGTATTCTGCACCTTTTACCATAAAGGGCTTCATATGGTTCCATTTGGATGCTCGAGTGGAAACTGTTATTATAAGATAAGTCAACCAGAGGAAGATGCTGATCCCATCCTCCTTTAAAGTCCATTAAGCACGCTCTCAACATGTACTCAAGTGTTTGGATTGTCTGCTCAGACTGGCCATCAGTTTGAGGATTATAGGCCATACTAAACTTCAGTTTAGTATTCAGAGCATGTTAAAGACTCTTCCAAAACTTAGAGGTGAATCTTGGATCTCGATCGGACACAATAGATAGTGGTACTCCAAGAAGCCTTATCACTTCCTTGATATATATCTGTGCCATTTGATCCAATGAGAAATCCTCCTGAATAGAAATGAAGTGTGAAACCTTTATAAGACGATCCACGACAACCCAAATTGCATTATTTCCTTTGAATTTCTTCGGAAGTCTAATGAAAAATTCTATGGTGATGTTATCCCATTTCCATTCTAGTGTGGGAAATGGTTGCATCATCCCCTTAGACTTCTGCCTCTCAGCCTTCACTTGCTGACAAACCAAGCACTTTGATGTATATTTAGTGATCTCCTTATTTATATTATCCCACAAATAATGATCTTGGAGATCTTGATACATATTTGTGTTTCCTGGGTGAATAGAGAAATTTGAACTATGTGAATCATCCAAAAGTTCCTTCTTCAGCTCCAGACTTGATAGAACACATAGTCTTTTTCCAAATCTTACAATTCCTTCTTTATTAACATTAAACTCTGAAGATTTCCCTTTTCTGATAGCTTCCACTTTTTCCTAAATTCCCACATCGTCCTTTTGAGAATCCTTTAAACTTTCCAAAAGTGATGGTTGAGCAATCATTTGTGAAAGGATTGATGATGTTCCCTTATTTATGATTCCCATGTCCATCTTCATCAAATCTAAGAAGATTGGATCCTTTTCAATTCTAATCAATGATATAATCGTTGGGTCCTTTCTATTTGGGAAATTCTCCACCTTGTTCGCTTTCCTAGGGTGGTAATGGATTGAGCAGTCATAGTCTTTAATCAGCTCTAACCATCTTTGTTGGCGCATGTTCAACTATTTTTGTGTGAATATATACTTGAGGCTTTTGTGGTCTGTATATATTTCACACTTCTCCCCAAAGAGATAATGCTACCAAATTTTCAAAGAGAAGATCACTACAACCAATTTGAGGTAATGTGTTGGATAGTTCTATTCATGAACTTTCAATTACCTTGAAGCATAGGCAATGACTTTGTCATTTTGCATCAACACACATCCCATGCCCTTCTTTGAAGCATCACTAAATACCACAAAAAGTTTTCCACTTGTGGGTAAAGTGAGCACAGGCGTAGTGATAAGACTCTTGTTCAACTCCTTGAAGCTTTATTTGCATTCATCACTCCAAGAAAACTTTATTTCCTTCTGAGTTAGTTTGGTAAGAGGGTTGGACAATCGTGAGAAATTTATCACAAATCGTCGATAATATCCCACTAACCCCAAGAAGCTACAGATATCCGTTACCGATGTTGGCCTCGACCATCCCTCAATTGCATCTGTTTTGGAGGGATCCAAAGATATCCCATTTCTTGTGATTATATGGCCTAAGAATGAGACCTCCTTTAACTAGAACTCACACTTATTGTACTTTTCATATAGCTTCTCCTTCTGTAAGGTCTCTAGTATAGTTCTCAGATTCTCCTCATGATCCTCCTTGGTTTTGGAGTATATCAGAATATCAACTATAAAAACTACCAAAACTTTGTCGAGGTAATCTATAAAGACTCTATTCATCAAGTCCATGAATATTTCTGGAGAATTAGTGAGTCTTAAAGGCATTACTATAAATTAATAGTGCTTGTATCTTGTACGAAAAGCAGTCTTGGGGATATCTTACTTCTTCCTCTTTACTTGATAATATCCCAACCACAAATCCACCTTGGAGAAGTATTGTTCTCTACATAGCTGATCGAACAAGTTATCAATTCGTGGGAGAGGATACTTGTTCTTTATCATGATTTTATTGAGCTCACGATAATCAACGCAAAGATGCATTGACCCATCCTTCTTCTTGACGAAGAGGACTGGTACACCCCATGGTGAAGCACTTTGGCATATAAACCCTTTATCTAGATTCTCTTGTAGTTGTTTCTTCAGCTCCTCAAGATCCAAAACAACCATTCTATATAGAGTCTTAGATATTGGAAATTCCCCAGGTATAAGATCAATTGAGAATTCAACATCTCTTCTAGGAGGAAGACCAGACAATTCCTCGGGAAACACTTTAGAAAATTCCCTCACAATAGGCATGTCTTCAAGGATGGTTGCTTCCTTGGACTCAATCATCTGAGCCAGATACGCGTACTCATAGGGAAGTAATATCCATGCTTGAGATGATGGATCTAAAGAAGATTCATCTTCCTCCTTGCACTTGTATAGAATCGGGGGTTGATTATCCACATGGAGAGTGATTTCCCTCTCCCGAAAATTTATGTTGGCTCTATATAAGGAAAGCCAAACCATGCTAAGAATCACATCAAATTCCACAAAAGGGATTATGATGAGGTTCACCGGGAAGTTTAATACACATATTATGATAGGGGAGGAGTTATATTCATGGGATGCAATTATTTCCCCATTTTCCGTACTCACCGACATCTTCACTTCCACGATTTGTGGTGGTGTTGGGATTGTTCTACTAAAATTTCGAGATATAAAAGAATGTGTAGAACCCGAATAAAAAACTACGTTCACTATTCTTGAATGAATAACTAGCTTACCTGTCACCACTTTATTTTCGGGGTTCACTTCAGTAGTAGTGATGTAAAAAGCTCACCCTTTCTACCTTGGAGGTTGTTGGTTGCCTCCGAAAACCCTTAGCATAGGGAAATGATTTGTAAGATAATCTGGTTCTTTGTAGTTTTAGTAGTGAAAAATGAATTGAGGGTTGAATAGAGTTTTCCTCTCCTCTATTTTATCCTCGGGTTTTTATTTCCGACATTTAATAGCCATGTTCCCTTCTCTTCCACACCTAAAGAATTTTCTCATACCTTTCAGTCAATTTCCAGGGTGCTTCTTTCTACACCTTTGGAAAGTGGGGTGCTGGATATTCTTAGCACCATTGGATTTATCCATCGGACCACTAGTATTGAAGTAAACCTTATGATTATTATCTCCATGATACCCCTGATATTCTCCAATATCTATTTCAACCTTGAGGGCACATCAGACAATTTCCTCATAGCTATCGAAGTCACGGATCGCCAGCACATTCTGTAGGCTAGGTTTCAGCCCACCAAAGAAGCGGTCAACCTTGTATTTGGGGGTAACAACAATGCTGGAAGTGCATCGTGCAAGCCTTGTGAAGTTTTCCTCATATGCTCCAACAAATTCATCATATTTTTTCTTGAGGGAAATGAATTCCTTTTCCATCTTAAGATGGAGGGTGCGTAGAAAATATTTATCAAAAAACATCTTCCAGAAATCCTTCCATTCCAACACCTCGATCTCCTCCTCAGGCTTCGTATTTTTGATCAACATACACCATTGACCAAATTCACCCTCTATATGATAAGCATCCAAGATAACCTTCTATTTTTTATAACATTGAAGTATGGAGAAGATCTTTTCAATGGAGTTGATCCATTGTTCAACGATTTAGGGATTGGATGATCCATTAAAAGTAGGAGGCCTTTGTCTCATGAAGCTCTGGATAATGAATTGTTCTTTATTGGGGGGGGGGTTGAACATTCCAATTGACCCATGTTTCTATTCAAAGCTTGAGTTAGATGAGATAGAAGTGAGACAAAGTTCGTGATTCCTGCTCCCATTGGATTGGGCATCTCATTAGTACAGTCATCACATTGATCTTCACATCGGTTGTTAGCCCGAGTCCTCCTATTACCGACCATTGGCTGGAATAAAAGGAAAGTTAAAGGTAACACATAAAGGGTAATCCAAGGACAAAACTGATGACTTATAAATAAATTTTATTTCCTTAACATATGAATCTATTGGCTTCAGTCTATGTTATCCATGATCTACTTTCTAACATATATTTTTAGGGCAATTTATTTTTCCCTTAATAATGGTTCATACTAAGCTTGTGAATTTACCAAAGCATATCTGTAACGACCCAAAGTTTTTCAATGGAAATTACCTTCTTATATTTATGTCAAAAAATAACATGAAATCACAACATAATGAACTACTAAGTGATAAGTGACCTTTAAACATAAGTTTTTCACTTCTGTGTTTGGAATTTTGAAAATCTGACATACACGGTTGTGTTCAAGATGATTTTTGGAGTCTAATGAAACAAAAACAAATTTTGATGAATAGTAACGTACCCTTATGAATAGTAACATACCCTTATGAATAGTAATATGACCCTTATGAATAGTAAATCATACAACATAAGAGTAACATTACCTATGAATAATTAAATAAAATTTAGACATCTTAGAAAGTGACAATTTGACCTTAGTAAACGTTTTGGTATTTTGTAAGTCATAAATAATTAATTAGTTAATTTAAAAGAAAATTTTTCCCTAAAATTTATTCATAAATTATTTAATCAATGTCTTATAGTTTTTAGATAATTTTATAAGACCCTACGTGATTTTTGAAAGCACTATAAAATCAGTTTTAATTTTAAAAACTGTTTTTTAAGTAAATTGTGATTTTAATTAAATATTAAATTAATATTATTTAGAAAATTATTTTTAAAAAATGGACGTCATTTTTGGATTCTACACATTGAAAAATGGTTGGGGTAAATTTTTGGGATTTTTCTGAGATACTTGAATTTTTGGTGAATAGTGAAATACCGTAATTTAGAAAATAAGCTAATTATAGGGTCATGTGTAATGTTCTGCTGATGTAAGCCCACTTGTTTCGGGATTAAATTATAAAATTACTATTATTGGTCATCTAGGACTCACTATTCCTTGTCTTGTGGGGAAATAAAAAACTAATGAATTTTATATTAAGGAAACCCCTCTCCCCTCCACTATAAATACCACCCTTCACTCCCTCATTTCCTCACACCTCTCAAGCTCCAAGAATTCTCTAAACTCTACCCAAACATCTATCCTATCCCCTCCCCCATGCCCAAAAGCTTCTGGTCTCATAAAAAGACCAATACTAGCTTCCTTAAGTAGGATCTCAAGAGGAAGATTTAAGAGGTAATTTCTCTCCCCCTTCTCCTTTAATTTCCTTTCAAGTTCAAGTTCATTTCTTGATCTCTCCCCACGTATATTCATAAAAATGATATTTTAACTCCATTATTATATATATAATTTAATTATATGATTCTAATGGGATATTATATCATTCAAACCCCTTTTCCTCTTCCTTTTATTTTATTAAAAAGAACGTTGTTCGTGAGGTGTTAATTTATCACCTTCAAGAATGACATGCTTTCTTCTTCCATTTCTACCTTCATATCTGGTAATGAAACCATTTTTATGGTAAAAACAGAATATTTTTTATGTATTATCTCCTATTTCAAGTTCTGGAACTAACTTATGACCATATTTCTAGTGATAAAATAAAACAAGTTCATTATGATGGAAAAATCACTCAAATTAACCCAAATAATCATCATTTAATTTTTATCTAAAGATTAATCCACATGGATCTAATATAATTAATTATAAAATAATTAAAGCTCCTATAATATCATTAATTACATGGAATATAATTTCTGGATGTTTACTCATGTTCTACCCAAACCTCAATTTAAGAATACAAGTGAACCACCTAAGAAGAACCATAAAAACGAACATCCCCAAACAATGTTTTTAAACTCTATAAGTCATCCAAAGGAACATAATATGACATAATGAAACCAGAATTAACCGTATTAATGCACACATGGTTCTTTATTTATAATTAATGAATATAATGTCATTATACAGGACATTAAAGAGAATGAAGCATTCAGGTACAAGGTAAGGGGAAAGTCTCGAACCCAACTTTCATCCTTCGGATTCTCCCTCTTTCACTCCATTTTTGATTTGGTTACTCCTCAAAGATAATTTTTTCATAATTGCATTTACTTTTATGGGATATAAATGTTTTTCACTTGTTTTTATGTCCAAAATTGTTTTTCCCAAAAGAACTCTTCTTTTAAGAACACCCCTTTTACTTCTCACTCATGGTGGACAGTTCTTGTAACATGTATGTTATTCCCTCTTTCTTTTGGGAACCCAAAGCTTATTAATGTGTTATTATGAGATGAAACTCATTCCTTTTCATGGTTTTACTATTTTAATTTATGTTATATGTTCATTATGGAAAGAATGATAAATGATAATGTTATGATGTGACGGGTGCACCCGGAATTATATAGCGCAATAGGAATGTTTCAATGTGAGGGGTGCGCCCAAAATTATACAGTGCTCCAATGCATTGAGTAAAGTGATGAATCTCATTAGTAAATGTGAAATGATGTGTGGACAATATTCTAGCTTGGTTCACAAGTATGTTTAGTAGTTAACCACCAAGACATGATGTTTCATTTTTATGCATTGCCACATTTCAAGTCTTTTATTTATGATCCTCTAATGTTCATGATCTTTTGCCTATGTTATGATTATGCTCACCCCATGATATATTGTTCTTATCTATCCTCTTACTGGGCTTCTATCTCACCCCTTTTGATTTATATCCTCAGGTGGCTACATGTACTAAGGAGAGGACAAGTGCCAATAAGAAGCTAGATAAGAAGAAATTAAATAAATGTTTATGCTTGATTTTGTATTTGTTATGTGTTTTCTTATTTTTCCCAAGAAACTAAACCTTTATATACTCTATGTGTAATACTATTATGTTGTTTATCTTTGAAATGATTTAATAGTAATGTAATAAAAGGCCGGGTCGCTATAGTTGGTATCAGAGTAAAGGTTTAGTTAATTTGGGAATTAGGATTAGTGAACCCTAGAGAAAACCTCTAGTATGAGATTAAGTACAAATATGCACACATGAATATTTACCTAGAGATCCCATATGTTATGTTTTTGGTAAATTGTTTTTATATGAATAAGTTATTCATGAATTTTCTACTTATGTTTTGTTCTAACCTTTTCTATTCTAGAAAATGGTGGGAACCAGGAGAAATTAGGCCAACAACTCATGTGAGGGCCAATGCAATGATTGCCCGAACAACATCCCCAATGATTTAGGATGCAGAGTTGAAAACTTCATGGCGATGCTTACCCAATTATCTTAGGTTATGAATAATAACCATAATAATGGGGAACATCCTCCTTCACCAAAGAGGGAGCAACTGGCTATCAAATGTTTTATGCGGCAATGACCTCCAACGTTTAGTGGATCTTCTGATCCATTAGTTACGGAACAATGGGTAAACTCCATGGAGAAGATATTTTCTGTGGTTCACTGTTCTGAGATGGAGAAGGTGACTCTAGATTTTTATCATCTAGATGGAGAAGCTGATCAATGGTGGGCTTTGATTAAGAACACCAAGTCAAGGGAGGAAATTGAAGAGATGGAATGGGAAGACTTTAAGATAATGTTTCTTAATAAATATTTCACATGAACTCTTCGCACAAAGATGGAGATAGAATTCATAGAGCTCAAGCAAAAAGAAGGAGAATCTATCACAACCTATGAAGACAATTTCACAAGGCTTGCAAGGTACGCTTCAGGTTTTGTTATCAACAATGATAGAAAAATTGATAGATTCTTTAGTGGATTAAAACCACACCTTTGAAAGGCTCTTTCAATTCGAGACTTTAGGAGTTATGAAGAAGTTGTTCAGTGTGATGTCAAAGTGGAGATGGAGTTTGGATAATGGTCCCATGGCTATGGTGATAAGAAAAGAAAGATGTAGTTTCAAGCCAGTGGATCTAATGACAAAGGTGGGAACAAAAATCAACAACCCACATGCCAAAAATGCGGGAAGTTGCACCATGGGAACTGGCTCAAAGGGACGGGGAAATTCTTCACGTGTGGAAAAGAAGGACCCCATGCGAGTGTCGAAAAGACATGAAAAGGAAGGAGAATGTAGCCGATGAAAGGAGAGAACCACTCATGGTTCAATTCTACAACTGTAAGGAGCTAGGGAACTATGCAAACTAGTGCACTAAACCTCTAGCTATTGAGGGTAATCTGCATCAGCAGCCACCAAAGACAAAGGAACAAGGTAAGGATTATGCCATCACTACTACGGAGGTGGAGCATGATAATGAAGTCGTAAAAGTTACACTTCCTATTCACTCAAGAATGGAAAAAGTCTTATTTGATTCTGGTTCTATGAATTCCTTTATATCTTGCAAGTTTGCTAGAACTATAGAATCGAAGCCCCGAAACCTTGAAGTAGAGATATCTGTAAAAAAACCAAGTGGTGAAATCATTGCAACCCAAGTGTTTGACTCTTCTCCTGTTGGAGTATGTGGGAAGATTCTTCCGGAAAATCTCATAATACTTCCCTTGGTGGAATTCGACGCTATAATGGGGATGGATTAACTCTCGTTATATAGAGCACATATCAACTGTCGGGAAAAGGAAATATCTTTTCATATTCTGAACCATACCATGATCCTCTACAAATGCAAGGAATATCGTGAATCTTCTTTGAAAAATCCTTCAACGGTGTGGGTGTTGATTCCTTATGAAGAAGCATACCTCGCCCAAATGGTTGAGTTAAAGGAAAGTGCCAACCTTGAGGAAATTCCCATCGTGAGGTAATACAACGATGTATTTCCTGAAGAGTTACCCAGAATTCCCCCAGATCGTGAGGTAGAGTTCTCAATTGACCTCATACCCGGAGCTACTCCTATCTCAAATTGTCCCTATAGGATGGCTCCTATCGAACTGGAGGAGTTAAAGAAGCAGATGAAAGAGAATCTAGACAAAGGGTTCATATACCCTAGTGCATCACCTTGGGGTGCACTGGTGCTCTTTGTGAAGAAGAAGGATGGAACAATGCGGTTGTGTATTGATTATCAGGAACTCAACAAGATCACCATAAAGAACAAGTATCCTCTCCCAAAGATTGATGACTTGTTTGACCGGTTAAGAGGAGCTCAATACTTATCAAAGGTGGATTTTTATTTTGGATATCATCAGGTAAAGGTGAAGAAGGAAGATATTCAGAAGACTACCTTGCGTACAACGTATGGGCACTATGAGTTTTTGGTGATGCCCTTTGGACTTACTAATTCCCCTGCAATCTTCATGGATTTGATGAATAGAGTCTTTAGACATTACCTCGACAAATTTGTGGTAGTTTTTATCGATGATATTCTCATATACTCCAAGAGAAAGGAGGAACATGAAGAACATATAAGACTTGTGTTGGCGACATTAAGAAATGAGAAGTTGTACGCCAAGTTCAGAAAGTGTGACTTTTGGATGAATCAAGTCACATTCTTGGGACATGTGATCACAAGTGAGGGAATTTCTGTGGATCCTTCAAAGGAAAAGGCGATTGAGGAATGTCCTAGGCCCTCTAGTGTCACAGAAATCTGTAGTTTTCTTGGATTAGATGGGTACTACTGACGTTTTGTGAGAAACTTCTCACGATTTTCAAGCCCGCTAACTAAGTTAACAAGGAAAGGGTTAAATTATGTCTGGATGGAAGAATGTGAGGGAAGATTCAAGGAGCTAAAGATAAGGCTGATCACTGCTCCTGTACTCACACTACCGAAAAGTGGAGAAAGTTTTGTGATATAAAATGATGCTTCAAAGAAAGGATTGGGTTGTGCACTCATGAAAAATGATAATGTGATAGCCTATGCCTCACGACAGTTGAAGATCCATGAACAGAACTCCCTGACGCATGATCTAGAGTTGGCCGCCGTGATTTTTTCCTTGAAAATCTGGCGGCACTACCATTATGGTGAGAAGTGTGACATATACACCGACCACAAGATCCTAAAGTATATATTCACACAAAACGAGCTCAACATGCATCAAAGGAGATGGTTAGATCTATTCAAGGATTACGATTGCTCTATTAACTATCATCCTAGAAAGGTGAACAAGGTAGATGATGCTCTAAGCAGAAAAGAACCTGCTACTCTATCCATGTTGCGGATTGAGAAAGACCCTATATTCTTGGATATGCAAATAATTGATTTGGAAATCATAAGGGAAGGGGATACATCCTACCTTTCCCAATTGATTGTGCAACCATCCATCCAAGAGAATATTAAAGAAGTACAAATGGATGTTGTGGAGATACAAAAGAGGGTGAATACAGTAAAGGAAGGGAAGCTGCAAGAGTTCCATATCGACGATGATGGCGTGATTCGGTTTGGAACGTGGCTTTGTGTACCTTAATCACCCGAGATAAAGAAGGATCTATTGGATAATGCACATAGCTCAACTTTTTCTATCCATCCTGGGAGTACCAAGATGTACCGTGATCTCTAGGAACACTTCTGGTGGGATAACATGAAGAAGGAGATTGCGAAATAAATATCAAGGTGCTTGGTATGTCAGCAAGTTAAAGACAACCGACAAAAGTCCAAGGGTATGATGTAGCCATTGCCTATACCAATGTGGAAATGGGAAAATGTTACTATGGACTTTATCATGGCTCTCTCGAAGATGTCAAAGGGAAATAATGCGATATGGGTTGTGGTTGACCGACTCACCAAGACTGCCCATTTTATCTCTGTTCAGGAAGATCTCTCGCTTGATCAACTTTCAAAGATATATGTGAAGGAAGTGGTAAGATTGCATGGTGTTCCACTCTCAATTGTCTCTGACCATGATCCAAGGTTCACATATAATCTCTGGAGAAACCTTCAACATGCTTTGAGTACTGAATTAAATTTCAGCACGTCCTATCACCCCCAAACTGATGGACAGTCTGAAAGGACTATTCATATGCTTGAAGATATGATAAGATCCTGATCTCTTGAATTCAAAGGTGGTTGGGATCAGCATCTCCCATTGGTTGAGTTCTCATACAAAAATAGCTTACACTCGAGTATCCAGATGGCTCCATATGAAGCTCTGTATGGAAAGCGATGTAGAACTCCAACCTGTTGGGATGAAGTTGGAGAAAGGAAGCTACTTGGACTCGATCTTGTTCAAGAGATGACAGAGAAGGCTCAAGTAATCCAGAAACACATCAAAGCTGCTCAAAGTCGGAAAAAGATCTATGCTGACAACCGTCGAAGTGACTTGGAGTTCAACGTTGGAGATAAAGTCTTCCTTCGAATATCTCCATGGAAGAGAGTCATGCGATTCGGGAAGAAAGGGAAGCTAAGACCAAGGTATATTGGACCCTTTGAGATCCTTGACCATATAGGATCCGTGGACTATCGTCTTGCACTTCCACCAAATATGGCTCAAGTTCATGATGTGTTTCATATATCACTACTGAGGAAGTGAATACCAGACCCCTCACATGTACTAAACTCAGAGGTGGTGTAGCTGGAATATGATCTCTCCTATGAGGAGCAGCCAGTAAAGATTCTGGATCGGAGGGATAAGGTTCTACGCAACAAGACAGCCCATATTGTCAAAGTGTTGTGGAGGAACCATAAGTTTGAGGAAGCAACTTGGGAACCAGAAGAGGCAATGAAGGAGAAACACCCTCACTTGTTTGGGTAAAGTGAAATTTCGGGGGCGAAAATTATTAAGGGGGGAATAATGTAATGACCCAAATTTTTTCAATGGAAATTCCATTCTTATATTTATGTCATAAAATAACATGAAATTAAAACATAATGAACTACTAAGTGATAAGTGACCTTTAAACATAAGTTTGTCACTTCTGTGTTTGTAATTTTGAAAATCTGACAAACACTGTTGTGTTCAAGATGATTTTTTGAGTCTAATGAAACAAAAATATTTTTTGGTGAATAGTAACATACCCTTATGAATAGTAACATACCCTTATGAATAGTAATATGACCCTTATGAATAGTAAATCATACAACATAAGAGTAACATTACCTATGAATAATTAAATAAAATTTAGACATCTTAGAAAGTGACAATTTGACCTTAGTAAACGTTTTGGTATTTTGTAAGTCATAAATAATTAATTATAATTAATTAGTTAATTTAAAAGAATATTTTTCCCTAAAATGTATTCATAAATTATTTAATCAATGTCTTATATTTTTTAGATAATTTTATAAGACCCTACGTAATTTTTGAAAGCACTATAAAATCAGTTTTAATTTTAAAAACTGTTTTTAAGTAAATTGTGAGTTTAATTAAATATTAAATTAATAGTATTTAGAAAATTATTTTTGAAAAATGGACTTCATTTTTGGATTATACACGTTGAAAAATGGTTGGGGTAAATTTTTGGGATTTTTATGAGATACTTGAATTTTTGGTGAATAGCGAAATACTGTAATTTACAAAATAAGCTAAATAAGCAAATTATAGGGTCATGTGTGATGTTATGCTGATGTAAGACAACTTGGTTAGGGATTAAATTATAAAATTACTATTATTTTTCATCCAAGACTCACTATTCCTTGTCTTGTGGGGAAATAATAAACTAATGAATTTTATATTAAGGAAACCCCTCTCCCCTCCACTATAAATACCACCCTTCACTCCCTCATTTCCTCACACCTCTCAAGCTCCAAGCCTTCTCTAAACTCTGTCCAAAAATCTTCTATAGCCCCTCCCCCACGTCCAAAATCTTTTAGTCTCATCAAAAGACCAAGACTAGATTCCTTAAGAAGGATCTCAAGAGGAAGATTTAAGAGGTAATTTCTCACCCCCTTCTCCTTTAATTTCCTTTCAAGTTCAAGTTCATTTCTCAATATCTACCCACCTATCATCATCCAAATGATATTTTAACTCCATTATTATAAATATACTGTAATTATATGATTATAATGGGTTATTATATCATTCAACCCCCTTTCCCTCTTCCTTTTATTTTATTAAAGAGAACGTTGTTCGTGAGGTGTTAATTTATCACCTTCAAGAACGACATGCTTTCTTATTCCATTTATACCTTAATATCTGGTCATGAAACCATTTTTATGTTAGAAACAGAATATTTTATATGTATTATCTCCTATTTAATGTTTTGGAACTAACTTATGACCATATTTCTAGTGATAAAATAAAACAAGTTCATTATGATCGAAAAATCACTCAAATTAACCCAAATAATCATCATTTAATTATTATCTGATGATTCATCCACATGGATATAATATAATTCATTATAAAATAATTCAAGATCCTGTAATATCATTAATGACATGAAATATCATTTCTTAATGTTTACTCATGTTCTACCCAAACTTCAATTTAAGAATACAAGTGAACCACCCAAGAAGAACCATAAAAACGAACATCCCCGAATAATGTTTTTAAACTCTATAAGTCATCCAAAGGAACATAATATGACATAATAAAACCAGAATGAACCCTATTAATGTAAAAATGTTTCTAGATTTCTAATTAATTAATATAATGTCATTATACATGACATTAAAGAGAAGGAAACATTCGGGTACAAGGTAAGTGGAAATTCTCGAACCCAACTTTCATCCTTCAGATTCTCCCTCTTTCACTCCATTTTTGATATGGTTTCTCCTCAAAGATCATTTGTTCATAATTTCCTTTACTTTTCTGTGATATAAATGTTTTTCACTAGTTTTTATGTCCAACATAATGTTTTCCAATATAACTCCTCTTTTAAGAACACCCTTTTACTTCTCACTCAAGGTGGACGGTTCTTGTAACATGTATGTTATTCCCTCTTTCTTTTGGGAACCCAAAGCTTATGAATGTGTTATTATGAGATGAAACCCATTACTTTTCATGGGTTCACTATGTTAATTTATGTTATATGCTCATTGTGGCAAGCATGATAAATGATATTTTTATGATGTGATGGGTGCGCCTAGAATTATATAGCGCAATATGAATGTTTCAATGTGACAGGTGTGGCTGGAATTATACAGTGCTCCAATGCATTGGGTAAAGTGATTAATCTCATGAGTAAATTTGAAATGATGTGTGAACAAGATTCTATCTTGGTTCACAAGTATGTGTGGTAGTTAACCACTAAGACATGATGTTTTATTTTTATGCATTTCTATATTTCAAGTCTTTTATTTATGCTCCTCTCATGTTCATGATATTTTGCCTATGTTATGATTATGCTCACCCCATGATATATTGTTTCTTACTGGGATTCTAGCTCACCCCTTTTGATGTATATCCTCAGGTTTCTACATGTACTAAGGAGAGGACAAGTGCCAATAAGAATCTAGAGAAGAAGAAATTAAATAAATGTTTATGCTTGATGTTGTATTTGTTATGTGTTGTCCTAGTTTTCCCAAGACACTAAACCTTTGGATCCTCTATGTGTAATAATATTATATTGTTTATCTTTGAAATGATGTAATAGTAATGCAATTAAAGGAAAGGTTTCTATAATATCCTCCAGGAGTATCGTAACCAAGAGTATAGCAAGACCCATTGTCGTGCACCAGTTCCTGTTTGAGTCTAGCTCAAAGAGGTGTTTTCGGGTTTTACCCCTAGGATATATCTGTGCCAGAGCCACCTCTACCTGCTCGTATCCAGTCAGGGATGTATTTGATTGATAAACCACTTACTGAATACTCACAAAAACTGAGGGATGTTTTTATTATACTTAGTCTTGTCTCTAAGGCTTTACTAGGGTTTTCTAATCATAATCCCCAAAATAACTAAACCTATCCTCTGATACCAACTATGACAACCCTGATCTTTTTATTACACAATTAAACATAATTTATTACATAAAATTTACTTGATACAACATAGAAGATCGAGAGGTATAGTGTCTTTGGGGATTAGGATCATTACATAACAACTTAAACATGAAATACAACATCTTTATTGAAAACTTCCTTTACATGACCACTACATTCCCTCGTACTTAGCATTGCATGAAATAATCCGAGGACATGCACAAGAAAAGGGTGAGCTATAAATCCCAGTAAGGGAATAATCATGGAATAACATGAGGAATACAATACATGTTAGAAAATAGGAATATAAATAGATCACAACAGAATCATAAACATAAAGGCATGATAAATCATGATAATCATAACATGGAAATGTGGCAACAACACTTAACATGGAATTAGCATGAGCCAAGGCTCATTGCACATGGAGTATGCGTAAACCCTCATTTCACATGAAGCATGGGTAAACCCTAATTTCACTTGAATTAGCATGATTAAATACCCATTTCACATGAAATATCATGATACTATACTTTACTCAATGCATTGGAGCACTATTAGGATGCACCCTTCTTAAATATTTCATTTCATGAATAAGTGTGCCACATGGATCATAAAACATTGAATCATTCAACATGATAATTTATTCCACGATAAACGAATTTGGAATACATACATAAAAATCTTTAAACAATAAGTAAATGTGCATAAAGGTGAATACCCTTGATAGAGAAATGAGCATGGTATTCACTACACAATGACTTTAGCTTGGAAAAGCGCGGTGCAATTTTGGCAGCATAACGGCGTGACATAAGAACTCATAAAAATTGTTGATGAGAGAGAAAAGGGTTTATCATAATATTTACATTACATGGACATTAAGGGGTTCATATAGATACATGTCCCAACAAATATAATGGAATTTAGATTAATGATACAAAAGAATTGCTTGAATGTCAATGATGAGAGAGAAAATCCTTTCGGAATTTCGGCATAGTAACGGGTGTACATGAGAGACATTTAATGAGAGATAAATGGTTATCCCATCATTAAAAAATAAATAGGGAAGTATGGGTTAGGTTATAAACAATACCCAAACATTTATAATTTAAATTAAAAGGGCATAAAAATTTAAAGAATATTGGACAAAAATGAGAAAGGAAGAAAAACCCTTACTGGGAAGTGTGCTTCCAAAGTCTTGAGAGAGGCTTGAGATAGGATTATTGGAAGCTTGGGGAACCTCGGGAGGATTCTAGATAGAGGAGGGAAGATGTTGGAAGAACTCCAAAGGCTTTGAGTAAGGAGGAAGTGGGAGCTTGGGTGGGTTTATATAGGAAAGGAGAGGGAATTGTTTATTATTTAGGTTTGGGACACCACACATTAAACTAATCAAAACCACAAAACAACCCATGGTTTTTGCCAAAGGGGAGTGGAAAACAATATTTTATATGGACAAAGTCTGAACTTCTTAAAATAATGGGGTTTCTTATGTGGATGTGAGTCAAACTCCCAAGGAAAAAAAATTTAACAAGACAAAATGTTTAATAAGTCTTGAAGGGTCCACTAAAATAAAAGTATATTCATTATTATATACAAAAATAATGTACATAACCATAGTGCTAAGGTATTTTTACATAACCCCTCATAACACCCTCATAAGACCAAAGAGTAAGGTGTGCGATGGTGATAGACTCTTGGGGTGGCTCGGATAACATTGCTCGGGTGGTAATCTTTATTAACTTCCACTTCTCTCATAGGTGGTCCCGATCGAGACTAACATATTCAAGCTTAGCTTGGGATTGGTAAAGAGAGATTCCCAAAGATGCAACCTCATTTCTGAGCTCTAAAAAATGGGCTTAGTATGGGGAACATCTACTGGATGAGGCCATCTGTTCCTTTTTCTAAGTAAATTGGATTTGTTAAAGCCCTATATTTATACTAATCACGTGATCACTGTTCAATGACTATATTAGCGACGATCACAATTATTAACAGAATTTTAAAATCCAAAAACATAAAACCAAAGAAGTTGACATTTTATATAAACATTTTACAGAAAGAGACATTTAATCAGATTAGGAGGGATTTCCATTAATGAAAGTTTGGGTCGTTACATGTGATTTTTGATCGACTTACCAAATATACAAATTTCGTTGCTGTAAGAGAGGATTTTCCACAAGAGCACCTTGAACAACTCTATATTAATAAAGTTGTAAGAATTCATGAAGAACCTCTTTCTATTGCGTCTAATTCTAATCCATAATTTACATTGAAATTGTGGAAAAGTATTTAGAAAGATTCGGATATTGAGCTTTGTTTAAGTACTGCTTATCACCCTCAAATTGATGGGAAGTCTGAAAGGGCCATTAAAATATTAGAAGACATGTTGAGATCATGCTACCTCAACTTTCAAGGTATAAGAGATCAATATTTTCCTTTGGTAGAGTTTTCTTACAACAATAGTTTCCATTAAAGTATTAAAATGTCACCATATAAAGCATTGTACAAAAAGAGATGTCATACATCAACATGTTGGGATGAAGTTTAAGAAAGAAAGCTTGCAGGGCCAGAGCCTATAGTGGAAAAAATAATGAAGTTAAAGTCTAGTCAAACCCATATCAAAGTAGCTCAATGTAGGCAAAAGATCTATGATGATAATTGAAGGAAGGATTTGTAATTTCAAATGGGAGATCACATTTTCTTGAAAGTGTCTCCTTAGAGGGTGTTATAAGATTTGGGTGGAAAGGGAAACTGAGCCCTAGGTACATTGGTCCTTTTGAAATTTTGGAGAAAATTATAGTTGCGGATTATCATTTGGAAATACCTTATAGCCTTTATAAAGTACACAATGTGTTCCAAATCTCCATGTTAAGGATGTACATGCCGGACCCAACACATGTACTCACTTATGAAGGAATAGAATTAGAACCCGACTTACCTTATTGTGAAGAGCCTATCCAGATTTTAGACACTAAATAATAGGTTTTGAGGAATTGGATGAATTGGTTGGTAAAGTTACTTTAGAAATATCATAAAATTGAATAGGTGACGTGGGAGCTTTAGGATCTTATGACGAACTACCCAAATCTTTTTATAGGGTGACAAATCTGAAAATTTAGAGGATGAAATTTTTGTAGGAGGAGATAATGTAACAACCCAGAACTCTATTAATGAAATTTTCCTTCTTATGTTTATTTTATATAGTATAGATCACATAAAATCACTTATATAACACAATACAAACATCATAAATTAAGAATTAATGAAATAAGAGGTATTTCTAGAAGTTAAGTAACCTATACCAATGAAATAGTAATTTGACCATAGGAATAGCAATATGAACCATATGAATAGTAAATTGGACTAATGGATAATAACATCACCCATGAAAGTATAAATAAAATTTAAGAACCTTATAAATTAAAGTATCATATAGTTATGCCATAGTATAAGTAAATGAATACTTTAAAATTGTTAAATTAAGTGTTGTTATTTTTGTAAGTCATAAATATTTAATTTCAATTTTATAATTAATAAAATTATTTAAAATAAAATTTATTTATATAAATTTTATTCATAAATTTAAATTTTTTTATTATGATTTTAGGATAATTTTATGAGACCTTAGTTAGTTTTTTAAAATGTTATAAAATCAGTTATTAATTTAAAATCTGTTTTTTTGAGTAAATGTTGGTTTTAATTTAAAATTAAATTTATCATATATAGAAAATTATTTTCATGAAATGGAGTTCATTTTTTAATTTTACATGTCAAAAAATGATTAAGGTAAATTTTTGGGATTTTTCTAAAATACTTGATTTTTCGGTGAATAATAAAATACGGTAATTTAAGATAAATGGTAAATACATGATTTATTGAGTCATAGGCAATGTTTGACTGATGTAATAACCCTTGGTTAGAAATCAAATTCACATATTACTTTAATTTGTCACAATAATCAACACCATTTCTTGTCTTGAGCAAAATAATAAAAGAATGAATAAAACAATGAGAAATCACCCCTCTCTTCCACTATAAATACCACCCCTCACCACCACTTCTCCTAACACCTTATAAGATTTTATCCTTGTCAAATTTCTTCCCAATAATCTTCCTAAGACTCTACACCACATCCCAGGGCTCTTGGTCTCATCAAAATACTAAAAACAACCCCTTTAAGGAAGTTCTCAAGGAAGAGTATTCAAGAGGTAAAATTCTCTTCCTTTTCCTTTTAGTTTATTTTCAAGTTCACTACTTTTATTATTATCTCATCAAATACTCTATAAAAATGAGAATGATAACTAAAATATCACCTATATACTATAATTATATCATGTCAACAGAATATCCTTAATCAAACTCCTTTCTCTCTCTCTCTCTTTTATTTTAAAAACGAAATCATCATCTGAGAGGTGCCAATTTACAACCTTCATGGATGACAGATTTTCATTATTAAATTTATCCTTCAAGGATGGTAATGAAACCAATTTTTTACTAGAATATAATATATTTATTAAAACCTTTATTATGTTCTGTAAGTAACATATTTAAATAATACTAAACGATAAAAAAATGAGTTTGTTATGATCAATAACCACCATAATAATGAAAATGATTATCACTAAATGTCTTATATAATGATTCATCCTACTACCATATAACCAAATGATATATATATATATATAAATATTTACACTTATATATATTAATTAATATTATATAAATTCAATTATGGATAATTATACCCATTCAACATGAACTTCGATACTCATATACAAGTATACAGATCGTGAAAACTAAGGAAACAGACACTCCCAAACAATAAAATTGAATATTATAACTCATAAAAAAAGAAAATAAATGAACTTAATAAAATTATAAAAAATAAAATATATGTATATAAGGTTATTAATTAATTAATTAATTAATTAATTTGATTATCTAGGATGTTAAGGTCAAGTGCAGAACACATTCAGACATATATGGTAAGAGTTTTCTTCCCGAACCTCCATTTTAATCCAAGTTACATTTTATTCCTCTATACATAAATTTAATTCTTAATTTATTTCATATAATTCTTATAAATTATTATTATATGTGACTAACTCATGTATTCTAATCATTTCATATTTTATTTGTGAAAAATACATGTTTTAGAAGACCCCCTTCTCAATTGTTCGTAATACGCAATCCCGATTAAAGAGAACATCTCGATTTCTTACCTATTTTCAAGTACCATTCATAATATATTTTAAGACACTATTATTTTTATAAAATAAATAATTTAGTCATGAAAAATTATATTGGTTTAATAATGGTTTTATACAAACAATGATGACAAATGAAAATGATTTTTTCCAAAGAACTCTTCTTTGCAAAGTAAAGTGGGTATTTCTCTCAAAAATACATGATGATTTTATTAGAGTATATTCATCTATTTAAACACATATATTTAATTTTACGATTTATTTATATTGATATCTTATTATTTTCATATACCATATGTTATTAAATGGTTTATGACTGGTTTTACTGTGGATGTTCTATCTTGATACCGTTCGCCATGCTACTAAGATTGGTTAGTGATTATTATTACAAATTGAGAAAATTTATTTAAATTTCACATGTTAATGTTGTTTATGTTTATACCCATTAATATAAGGAATTAATTGGACTTTTAAAGTAACATTTAGGTCCTTCTATATCCCCTCGTTTCATCAGTAGGTCTCATGAGACAAAACAGAATTGAGTTTTGGCTGAGGCCTTACCCTAGTATTTTCAAACGTCTTGGCCAATGCCTTGATGATATATTTTAGATGTTAGGAATTATGAATTCCATCATTATTATATTATTAGTTTATAAAACATGTGATATTTTATAAGTATAATATCCATGACTAAGGTTCATTCTCCTATGATCAGTTATATGACTTTATTTACTCAGCTTTCATTCCTGCCATATTATGATTAAGTTTATTTCTAAAGGCATGTTTTTGTAGTCATTCACTATGAATAATGTTTATGCTTATGATAAATTATACTGTATTAATTACCCTTAATGAGCATCCGAGATCACTTATTTCTTATGTTTTATTTTTTCCTAAGATGCAAAGATGAATATTATGAATGACTTGTAGGGATAATCTAGGAGTTATGGATGTTTCCAATGAAATTTCTATGTTGTATTTCCTTTCAAGTTGTAATGTAAATATTATGTTTATATCTAGTTTTACAAAACTACTAAACTATTTGGTGCTTTGGTATATTAATTTATTATAATCATACCAATATAATAAAGTAAGGCACCAACTCCGGGCTACTGGGGTCGAGGTCTTTACAGTTGGTATCAGAGGAGAATGTAAGAATCTAGAACTATATCAATGAAATTTACCATATTATGTTTATTTAATATAGTATAGATCACATAAAATCACTTATAGAACACAATACAAACTTCATAAATGATTAATGAATGAAATAATAGGTATTTCTAGAAGTTGAGGAACTTATACCGATGAAATAGTAACTTGACCTTATGACTATTAATATGACCCATATGAAGAGTAAATCATACTAATGAATAGTAACATCACCAATCAAAGTATAAATAAAATTTAGGCACCTTATAAATGAAATTATCATATAAATGTCATATTATAAGTAAATGAATATTTTAAAAATTGTTAAATTATGTGTTGGTATTTTTGTAAGTCAGAAATATTTAATTAAAATTTTGTAATCAATAAAATGATTTAAATTAAAATTTAATTATATAAAATGTATTAAAAAGTTTACATTTTTTTCTTATGATTTGAGGATAATTTTATGATACCTTAGTTAATTTTTGAAAGTGTTATAAAATCTGTTGTAGATTTAAAATCTATATTTTTTGAGAAAATGATGGATTTAATTAAAATTAAAATTTATCATATTTATAAAATTATTTTCATAAAATGGAGTTAATTTTTTAATTAATTATGTCTAAAAATGGTTAGGATGAATTTTTGGGATTTTTCTAAAATACATGAATTTTTGGCAAATAGTAAAATACTATAATTTACGATAAAGGATAAATACACGATTTACTGAGTCATAGTTGATGTTTTGATGATGTAATCACTATTGGTTTGAACTCACATGAAAATATTACTCTATTTAGTCAAAATAATTATCACTATTTATTATCTTGATAAAAATAATAAATAATGAATAAAATAATGAGAAATCACCCCTCTCCTCCACTATAAATACCACCCCTCACCACCACTTCTCCTCACACCTTCCAAGATTTGAGCCTTGTCAAATTTTTAACCAATAATATTACCAATACTCTCTACCACTTCCATGAGCTCTTGGTATCATCAAAAGTCCAAGACCAATCCCCTTAAGGAGGTTCTCAAGGATGAGTACTCAAGAGGTAAAATCCTCTTTCTATTATTTTTAGTTTCTTTTCAAGTTCTTTTCTTTTATTATTCTCTAATTATATCCTATGTCCAAATGATAATGATAAATATAGATTAATATAAATAATTTAATGAAGACATGTTAATTTAATATCCTTACTCAAACTCCTTTCTCTCTCTCTTTTATTTTAAAAACAAAATCATCGTCTGAGAGGTGCCGATTTACAACCTTCATGGATGAAAAATTTTCATACTTCAATTTATCCTTAAAAGATAGAAATTAAACAATTTTTATGGTTAAAATAGACTATAATATATGTATTACAACCTTTATTATGTTCTTAAAGTAACATATTTATATAATACTAAATGATAAAACAAAATGAGTTCGTTATGATCAATAACCACCGTAATAATGAAAACAATTATCACTAAATGTCTTATATAAGGATTCATCCTCATACCATATAACCAAATGATATATATATATATATAACCATTTACACTTATTTATTCTCATTAATATAATTTAAATTCAATTCTGTTGAATTATACCCATTTCACATGAACTTCCATACTCATATACAAGTATACAGATCGTGAAAACCAAGGAAACAAACACTCCTGAGCAATAAAATTGTATCTTATAACTCATAACGAAGGCTATAAATAAACTTAATCAAAGTATACTAAATAAAATAGATGTAGATAAGGTTCTGAATTAATTAATTAATGAATTTAATTTGATTATCCAGGATGTCAGGGTCTGGTGCAAAACACATTCAGACTTAAGGTAAGGGTTTTCTTCCCGAACCTCCATTTTTCATTCGGGTTACACTTTCTTCCTCTATGAAAAAATTTAATTATTTATTTTTTTCATACAATTATTCTAAATTCTGATTATATGTTACAAACTCATGTATTATAATCATTTCATCTTTAATTTTTGGAAAATACATGTCTTACAAGGCCCCCCTCTAAATTCTTCCTGATACGTATGCCCGATGAAAGGGAACAACTCAATTTCTTACCCATTTTCAAGTACCATCCATAATATGTCTTAAGACACCATTAGTTTTTATAAAATCAATAATTTTTTCATTTAAAACTTTATTTTTTCAATAATGGATTTATATAAACAATTATTATAAATAAAAATTATTTTTTCAAAAGAACTATTCTTTGCAAAGTCAAAGGGGTATTTATCTCAAATATCCCTCAATGATTTTATTAGAGTATTTTAATTTATTTCAACATATCTGTTCAATTTTATTCTTTATTGAGATTTATATCTTATTATTATCATATACCATATGTTATTAAATGGTTTATGACCGATTTGAATATGAATGTGATATCTTGATACTAATCACCATGCTACTCAAATTGGTTAGGGATTATGATTAAATATTAGGGAAATTTATTTACATTTCATATGTTCATGTTGTTCATGTTTATCCCCATTCATACAAGGAATGAATTGGATTTATAAAGTTATGGGTGGGGTCCGTTATAGCCCCTCGATACATTGATAGGTTTCACGAGACAAAATAGAATCCAGTTTTAGCCGAGGCCTTACCCTAGTATTTTCAAACGTATTGGTTGAGGCCTTGACGATATGTTTCAGATGTCCGACATTACACATTACTTCATTATGATATTATTAATTGATAAAAATTTGATATTTTACTAGTAGAATATCCATTACTAAGGTTGATTCTCTTAGGATCAGTTATATGGCTTTATTTACTCAACTTTCATTCCTTTTATATTATGCTCAAGATTATTTTTAAAGGCATGTGTTTTTAGTCATTCACCATGTCTAATGTTTATGTTTATGATAACTTCCACTGTATTACTTACCCTTATGAAGCATCTGATATCACTCATTTATTATGTTTTAGTTTTCCCCAGGATGAAAATATGAATATTATGAATGAATTTTAGGGATAATCTAGGAGTTATGGATGTTTCCAATAGAATTTATATATTGTATTTCCTTTCAACTTGTTATATAAACTTATTTTTGTATCTGTTTTTTCCAATACTACTAAAATATTATGTCCTTAGGGATACGAATTCCTTGTAATCATACCAATATAATAAAGTAAGGCACTATCTCTGGCCTACTAGGGTTGGGGTTTTTATAATGATTATCCCTACAATTAATTCATAATATTCATCTTCGTATCCTGGGAAAAAATAAAAAATAAGAAAAGAGTGAGCTTAGATTATTAGTAAGGGTATGTAATATAGAGGAAGTTATCATAAAAATAAACATTAGGCATGGTGAATGACTAAAAGCATATGCCTTTAAAAATAAGCTTGAGCATAATATGGTAGGAATGAAAGCTGAGTAAATAAAGCCATATAACTGATCATAAGAGAATGAACCTTAGTTTTGGATATTATACTAGTAAAATATCACATGGTTTATCAATTAATAATATCATAATGATTTAATTAATAATTATGGACATAAAAACATATCTTTAAGGCCCCATCCAAGACATTTGAAAATACTTGGGTAAGGCCTCGACCAAAACCCAATTCTATTTTGTTTCATGAGACCTACCAATGCATCAAGGGGCTATAGAGGGACCCAAACATCACTTTCTAAGTCCAATTAATTCCTCATATGAATGGGTATAAACCTAAACAACATGAATATATGAAATGTAAATAACTTTCCCCTATATGTAATCATAATCACTAACCAATTTGAGTAGCATGGTGAATGGTATCAAGATAGCACATCCACAATCAAAATAGACATAAACCATTTAATAAAATACGGTAGATGAAAATAATAATATATCAATATCAATAAATGGAAAAATTCAATAGATTTGTTGAAATATATGAAAATAATATAATAAAATCATTAAGAAATTCTTGAGAGAAATACCCCTTTTTTTCTTTACAAAGAAAAGTTCTTTTGGAAAAATCATTTTTATTTGTCATAATTGTTTTTATAAAACCATTATTGAACAAATAAAGTATTTCATGACAAAATTATTGATTTTATAAAAATAATGGTGTTTTAAAATATATTATGGATGGTACTTGAAAATGGGTAAGAAATCGAGATGTTCCCTTTAATCAGGCTTTTATATGAGGAAGAATTGGGAAGGGGACCTTGTAAAACATATATTTTCCACAAAAAAAAGACGAACTGATCATAATACATGATTTTGGAAAATTTTATCAGAACTTAGAATAAATATATAAAATAAATTAATAATTAAATTGGTGTATAGAGGAATAATGTTTAACCCGGATGAAAATGGAGGTTCGGGAAGAAAACCCTTACCTTATGTCCGAATGTTTTCTTTACTTGACCTTATCTCCTAGATAATCAAATTAAATCCATTATTTAATCAATTAAGAACCTTATATACATGTATTTGATTTATTCTAATTTTATTAAGTTTATTTATGTAAATTTTTATGAGTTATAAGATATATTTTTTTCCCAGGAGCATTCGTTTCCTTGGTTTTCACGATCGATATACTTGTATATGAGTATGAAAGTTTATGTGGAATGGGAATAATTTTCCAGAATTGAATTTATATGATATTTATGAACATAAATAATTTTAAATCGTTATATATATATATATATCATTTTTTTATATGTTATGAAGTTGAATCATTAGGTAAGACATTTTAGTGATAATAGTTCGCATTATTACGACGGTTATTGATCATAAAAAACTCATTTTGTTTAATAGTTTAGTATTATTTGAATATGTTACTTATATAAAATAATAAAGTTTTTAATAAATATATTATATTATGGTTTAAACATTAAAATGGTTTCATTACCAGCGTTGAAGGATAAATTGAAGAAAGACAATTCATCGTCCATAAATGTTGTAAATCAGCACCTCTCGAATGATGATTTCGTTTTTAAAATTAGAGAGAGAGATAAAGGAGTTTGATTAAGGATATTAAATTAACATTACATCATTATAGTATATATATTATACTGGATTTATCATGCTCATTTGGGAAGAGGAGTTGATGAGAGAATAATAAAAGAAAATAACTTGAAAAGAAACTAAAAGGAAAAGGAAGAGGATTTTACCTCTTGAATACTCTTTGAGAACCTCCTTAAAGGGATTGGTTTTGGTATTTTAATGAGACCAAGATCTCTTGGATGTGGTTGAGAGGATTGTGAAATGTATTGGTCAGAAATTTGACTTGGATGAAATCTTTTAAGGTGCAAGGAGAAGTGATGATATTTATAGTGGAGGAGAGGGGTGATTTCTAATTATTTTATTCATTATTTTATTATTTTACTCAATAAAAGAAATAATATTGATTCTTGTAACTAAATAAAGTAATATTTATGTTTTATTTCTAACTATGGGTGATTACATTATCCAAACATCACCTATGACTCAATAAATCATGTATTTATCATTTATCGTAAATTACCACATTTTACTATTCACAAAAATTCAATTATTTTAGAAAAATCCCAAAAATTCACTATAAAAATTATTTAACATGTAGAATTAAAAAATGAACTTCATTTCATAAAAATATTTTTCTAAATATTATAAATTTTAATTTTAATTAAAACCATCATTTACTCGAAAAATAGATATTTTAAATCTATAATTGATTTTATAACGCTTTCAAAAATTAACTAAGGTCTCATAAAATTATCCTAAAATCATAAGAAAACAAAATATAATTTTATGAATAAATTTTATATAAATAAATTTTCTTTTAAATAATTTTATTAATTATAAAATTGTAATTAAATATTTTGAACTTACAAAAATACCAACACTTAATTTAAACATTTTTAAAATATTAATTTACCTATACTATGACATAACTATATGATACTTTAATTTATAAGGTTCCTACATTTAATTTATACTTTCATGTGTGTTGTTATTATTCATTAATCTAATTTAATATTCTTATGGTCTATATTACTATTCCTAATGTCAAGTTACTATTTCATCGATATTGGTTCCTTAATTTCTAGAAATACATATTATTTAATTTATTCTTCATTTATGATGTTTTTATTGTGGTCTATAAATGATTTTATGTGATCTATAATATATTAAATAAACATAATAAGGGAAATTTCATTGGTATAGTTCTTGGTTGTTACATTATAACATCAGATTATATTGGTGTACGGATCCTTGACATTAGATGAAACTTCCATATGATGGGAAATAAAGATCTTGTTACAGGCATAAAATATGAAAAGGTGTTCTCAAATTTGGAAATGATGAGGGCCTAAAGATTATTGGGTTGGGAAAATTCAAATTTGGAGGCAATGATATGAGATGTACTGATGTCTTGGTTGTCGAAGGTCTCAGCCACAACTTGCTAAGTGTTAGTCAACTGTGCGACTCAAGTCATGCTATAATATTTAACAAGAAGTTATGTATCGTAAAGGGAAAATATGGTACAGTTGTTTTATAGGGAAATTTCGTTAAGGGTAATCTCTACCTTGTGAGTGGAGAAGAAGATATGCGCTTTATATCTAGAGAGAAAGAGAATAGGTTGTGTCATAAAAGGCCTAACCATCTATACCAACCATAATTGGATGATATAGCCAAATTTGAAGCAACTCAAGATCTCACCAAACTATCACATGATCATACTCACATGTGTGATTCTTTTTAATAAGGGAATATTATCAAAAAGATATAAAAGGGAAAAGAACAAAAGTCAACTAGAGTGCTTGAATCGGTACATGTAGTTGTATTCAGACCTATCTCACCAAGATCCATTGACAGGAAGAGGTATTATATTCCTTTAATTGATGATTAAAAGAGGATGGCATGTTTTTTTATCATTTCTAACAAGTCTGATCTCTTCAGTTGCATTAAAAAATATTAAATGGAAGCTGAATGGATGACTGAATAGAATATTTTGAAGTTTCAAACTGATAATGGTATGGAACTAATAAATATCCAAGTGTAGGATTACCTTGAGAAACATAGGATAAGTCATCATGTTTTGGCATTGAGAACTCCTCAACAAAATAGGGTTGAGAAGAGAAATCAGATCATAAACAACTTGGCCAGAACGCATTGAAAAGGACCTACTAGATAAATTCTTGAATGAAGTAGTCTTGACATCGGTCTACATATCTAATAGGGATTTTTTTTGTCTGAAAGTGAGAAAGACTCCATATGTGCTATGGTATGGAAGGAATCAAACATTGAAATACATTTGAATCATCAAAAGTAAGTGTTTTATTCTCAATAAGGAGAATCATAGAAAATTTGAGTCTCATGGAGACATGGGTATATTCCTTGGTTACTCAAGAAAAAGAAAAGTATATAAATTCTTCAATAAGAGGATGGGAAAAGTGATTGAAATCAATGATGTCACTATAGTAGAGAATAGAAAAAATCTTCAACATCGCAGTGAACAATTCTTGAATGATAGTGATGATGAGGTAAGAAACTTAGGGGGAGTTAAAGTGGAAAATGCTGATTTAGAAGAAGATACTGATGATGAGTAAGAGGAAGTAAAATATGTATCTTCATGGAAGCTGAAGAGTGGAGATAAAATTGATTGGAAAAACATCATTGGTGATTAGGAAACACCAGTTCAAATACAAATAATCAAGTATTTCAATAGGAATCCTTCCCATACTTGGTATAGCCTAATTTTTTTTAAGAAGAAGCTGGAAATGAGAACTGGGTTCATGCTTTAAATTAATATCTTGACTAAATTGAGAAGAGTCAGACATGGGAGACTATTTCAAGATTGAAAGATAAGAATGTAATTGAGACCAAATGGGTATTTTGGAATAAATTAAATAAATATGGGTTGGTAATTAAAAAAAAACTAGTGGGAAAGAGATACTAATATATTAGAGGAATTGATGTTGATGAGACATTTTCACATGTTTCAAGGCTTGATACTATTCTCCTACTCTTGGACATAACAGTACAAAGGAAATTCAAAGTTTTCTAGATGGATATTAAGTCAACATTTCTGAATGGGGTTCTTGAATAAGAAGTTTATATAAAGCATCTAGATGGTTTTCTCATTCATGAATATGAGAACAAAGTTTCTCGGTTGAGGAAGGTGCTCTATGGGTTGAAGCAAACACCGAGATCATAGTATTCAAGGCTTGATTAGTTTTTGAAGAAGCTCAGTTTTTAGGATAATGGAGTTGATTGTAATCTCTATGTCAATAATGATATTAGTTAAAGAATTATGGTGTTGGTTTATATCAATGGCATACTATTTTGTGGATTAGATGAAGCACAATGCAAATCGTTTTTAGAATTCATGAAAAGTGGGTTTGAAATGTTAATGATTGGTGAACTTGAATTTTTTCCTTACTTTAAATGTGACATAAGGAAGGAATGAAACATTAATTTCACAATACCACTATTTTAATTAGGTTATAATAAGATTTGTAATGGATAATTCTAAGGATATGACAACCACAGTGGCTACCCCTAAGAAAATATCATGAGATGATGAAGGAAAAGTAGTTAATGTCACAAAATAAAAACATATAATTGGTAGTCTATTGTACTTAACAATGATACAAACCGATATTTTTTCCCACATGTCAAGTAGAAAAATATCAAATAAATCCTCTGGAAATCAACTTTATTGCAATAAAAATAATACTTCTTCATTTCAAGGGCACAATGGATTTTTTGTTGTTGTACAATAAAAAATATCAACAAGAGAGATTGGGATATACATATGCAGATTGGTCTAGTTCAACAAATGATAGAAAATCAATGTTAGGTGGTGCATTTTGTCTTGGAGGTTAGTGTATTTCTTGGATAAACAAGAAACAATATTTCATTTCATTGAGTACCTTATAAGCTAAATATATTATGACTACTCAATATTTCATGTAGTTATTGTAGATGAAGCAACAACTTGATGACATGAGAGTTAAAGTGAAGTATCTGATCAGAATCCATTGAAATAATTCAAGTGATATAAATCTTATTAAAAATTCAGTCCATCACTCATGGATGAATACCATAGAAATAAAGTATCATTTTATCAAGGAGAAGGCAGATCATGGGCTTTTAAAGTTGGAGTATGTACCTAAATAACTATAGGGTGATTTGTTTTGATGAAGGCCATACCCAAAGAGGTATTGGAGTAACATCAACTAGATATTGGAGTTCAATTGACTCCACAAAATTTAAAAAGTGTGGATGGAGGATCCCCTCACCCCGAGGTATGATGTGTTTTTTACTTTAGGTGATGACATTAATTCTTTATAATGTTTCATCCACAAAGGAGTGACATTTGGGTTCATTGATAAAGGGGGAGAAACTATCTTGATCAAGATAGGGAGAGTACTGAATTATGGAGAGTTTTAAATATTAATATTGTAATGATATTCAATCAAAGGTTATATATCACAACATATGGGGTTCATGGTGAAAGCAGTTGACTGTTTAAGGAATAAAATAATTCATTGACGAACATTTCATTCTACTATTGTTTCTCACACCGAGCATGTCTCATGTTTTATTAGAGTGTGTGTATTGGGTAAATCTTTTATCTCTATACAAAATCTCAATAAGTTAATTTTGGTTCAAGTTGGAAGAATCTTTAATGTGGTATCAAAGAGTGAAGAGTTATCAACAAATCCAAAGGGAGATATTGTTTGGGAAAAATTCCTCAAGGTAACTTTGTTTTGTTTTTGGGTTGATTTTGTTGTTGAATTTTTTTTCCAAGGTTAGTTGTTTAATTCCATCACAATCTTGACAATGATTTTTTAAAAATATCTAATTCAAAGGAATGGATGCTCTGAAAGTGGTATAGAAAATTTCATGTAAAAGGTGGCGTTATTTCCCAGTGGTTTCTAACTTTTTGGGTTCCAAAATTTGGAAGATAAATCAAGCTTCATGAAAGTTGGATTTCTAGGGATTAATTATAAAAATATGGAAAATGAAGAAAGTTTTTCAAATTATTATTGTTTCTTAAAGGTTATGTACTTTGTGAGAGTTTGGTGTTTCATGAAGGTGTAGAGGTACACGAAATATCGATGATCATGAAGGAAAGATGGTAAGTTTCATGATTATGAGAAGATTAATGAATGGTAAATTTCCATGAAAGTTTTGTGAAGTTAGGGAGCTTCACGAATAAGTTTGAAGATCTTTGTAAAAAATCCTTGGTGGGGTTGAAATATTCATGAAGGAGAGGTTGCGTCTATAAATAGGTGGCTACCTATCATTTGAAAGGAAGCAAGACTTAATGAAATCCCAAAGGCTCTAAATTCATGCAAATGATTCACAATGTTTTTTTCTTATGTAAAGGTTTTCATAAGATCATTTTTTTGTGGAGAAAGGGAGTTTGTGAAGGCTATGTAATCTTCATGAAATATGTGAGTATCACAAAAGCTATGAGCATCATGAAAGATATAAGAATCAAAAAAATTGTGAGCATTGTAAAGGAGAAGCAAGATTAATCAAAGGAATGAGATTCATAAAGGCTATATGATCTTTACAAAAGTAGTGAGATTTGAAAAAATTTGCATCATTACAAAATCTGGATATTCTTGTGAAGAATTGGGTAGTTTTGAAAAGGTTGTAAAAGGGTTATCACAAAAGTAAATCACATGTGAACTAGAAGGGATTGCCCAGTAAATATGTGGTAAAGAGGTATTCATCAAGTGGGTGAAAGTGGAACGTAATGATGCAAAAAATTTGGCATAAAACATATTGATGACAGTGATCAAAATAAGTTTATTCTAAAGGATAAGTGGGAACACTTCAGTAGATATAGAATCTAGATTTCACATTGTGATTGGTTGCAAAACAGGAGGGACAATGAGTCCATTCTAAGCTTTATAACAAAAGTGTAATTGAGTCAATTTTTTATATAGGTACATTGCCTTTGTATTAACCTTGGACGTAGCCTAGTGTGGGTGAACCAAGTAAAATTTCTATATCTCATGCATGCTTTAATTTTTGTTTATACATTTCTATATAAAAGGGAGAGAAGAGTGTTTTGTTCAACAACAAAACAAGATCCGAAGGGGAAGTTGTTTTAATTTTTCATACCCTAATTCATCCCTTCTCAATGAATTTATTCGAGTTGGGAAAACAAACTTACAAATAATTTCAGTATGTTAATTAAAAAAAATTGTTATTTTTTTCCAGCCAGTTTTCATAAGGTTTTTTGAAGAAGGTTTACTTAGTTGGCCATATCCTTTACCTACTCAAATAGTTGATCACATATTATTGGAGAAGGTTCTATACTTTATTTTCAATTCCCATAAAATTATTTCATCCAAGATTGGTATTTATTTTGTTGAGGTAGAAATATGTGATGTCCTAGAAACACAGTCTTTGATCAATGTTTCAACCTAATTGAGTGTGTATCTTGTACACAAATGGTAAATCCTTGGGCTCCTTTAATGCTATATCCTGAAAAATTCTTATAAGCAGGAAAGTCATTTATCATCCCATACAATATGGATATCAATGTGAAATATTCATTTATTTAATCATCATATAACATAACACTTGAATCCCATAATTATTTCAAATATTTTATCAATGGATCCAAATAAACATCAATATCATTTCTAGGTTTTTTTATTCCCGATATAAGAAGATACAACATGATGTATTTTTTCTCCATGCATTACCATAGTGGAAAGTTATAATTTACCAACATAACTAGACATATACTATAAGTATTTATTTTCAAACCAAAATGATTCACTCAATCTGTAGATAGTGCAAGCCGAAGGTTTTTCAGCTCGTTCCCAAATTCTGGACACTTGTGATAATTTTTTTCCACTGAGGAGAGTTTGCTAGGTAATGAAGTTTCCCATATTGATTTCATGTATCTTCATGCCATGTCAATTTCCTTATAGTCTCCTCACATCCATATAGGTTCATAAACATTGGGATGATTGTAAAGTACTATAAAAATTTGAAGGACTTGATTTATCTTTATTTTATTGATACAAACCACAATTTGATATTTTTTAAGTGATTCATGGTCCTTGAGAAACAATATTCAATCATTTAGACAAACATGTATTATCTTAGAGATCATACCCATTGAACGTAGCATTCATTTAACATCATATATTTGGAAAGGAAGCTCATTATATTCTGGTATCATATCATTCAAGAGGGAATGTTTTTAAGTAAATCTAGTGTCACTCCATATATTTCCATGTTTTTCATTATATAACTTAATTATGGAAGAAAATGTTTTATATTTAGTATAACTATTATACAATGACATATTTGAAAAAACTCTTTAAATTTTGGCATAGTTTTGGACAATCACAAAGATCATCTTCAATTTTCATTTTCATTTCCTCAATATGAACTTTATCATCATTTACACTTGTAACCATAACCTTGATATGGTCTTCATAATTTTTCACACTTGTTATCACATCATATGATCCATAAAACACAATGTTATCCTATCCACTAGCTATATTCAGATCTTTCCTATGTTTAGTCCAACATTTATAACTTTGATCTACTCTATGAATGAACAAATGTTCTTACAACTCCTCTAGATCAATTAATCTTGAATAAAAATAATGTAAACACATACAAAGAATTTGAGAAGGGTCATATGCATGATCTTTTGAAAACTTGATGAACACTTTCACCCCATCATCAATGCTATTTTTCTCATATGATTTACATCCATCAATTTTCGATTCATATCCATTCTATTTTATTCAGTAATATTCATATTTTAAAAAATAAATAAATACAGAGAAAGTATGATCTTATAACCCTAAAAGGATATTATTAATATATACACACATATAGTCATCATATTTGATATAAATTTTAATTATGTCAAAAACATGTTAGAATATATAAAGACCAATAATTATATGGATTCAAAGTATTATAATACTTATTTTTTTGTTACAAGAGGTCACAGATCATAAATCAATATTTTTTTTTGAAATGAATCCATCAAGGGAGATAATACACTCCCTGTCACTATCAATGTTCACAAGAAACCTATGGATTTCTACGTCTGGATTAGTATTAGGGTATATATAATAATATTTCACTATTAAATCATACATCAAAACAAATTATTTATTTCTCATAATGTTTCTGCAGTGTTTGAAATAAAGTATTCATGTAGATTATGGTTATTACATTTGTAAATTTATGAAAAATATCATATTTGAATTATTCCTTTAGTAATAATAAAAAAACAATTTTAATATGCCATTGAATTTAAAAAAAGACAAGATTGCAGGTAGATTAGGAAAAATGAATTCTTTAACAAAAATAACCCAAAATTTTAAATTTTAAAAACATGAAGAGGATATATTTAATCACAAAGACAATTTTAATGAGTAATGGAATTTCCAAATATCTTTTTTTTTATTTTCAAATAAAAACCACTTTGAGGTTAAATGGGAACCACTTACAAGTAGACCAAAACAGGGATCACAGACCAAGTAACCAACCAAAAATCATCCATAAGAAACCAAAACCACCATTAGACAAAATGAAATTCAAAATTCTAACTTATATCAGGAAACCAACACTGCACTATAAGACACAACAACATCATATTCCAATTCTAAATAAAAAATAGTTGAATTATGACCTACAGAACCTCACGTCATGCCTTGAACCGTGGGATCCGCCATACGCCAAGCAACCAAACCCTCTATCGCTGTCATCATCGCTTGCAACACCATGTTTAACAACCATGTTTAACAATATTGGGTGAATTATATTAACTGTAATGTGAGATTTTAATTGATGTTAATTCTAAATATTCCCACTTATTTTCATTAGTTTATCACATTTTTTTAGAATTTTAGAATATTTTGGAGTTATATTGTTCAATGAATTAGTTTCATGATTTATATTGTTTTATTAATTTGAGAATTAATTTTTATATAAGACTACAATTTAAAATGGTATTTTCATTGACTTTCAGGTGTAAAGTGAAACTACATATGATTTAATGGGAATTTCATGGGTTGTGGATGAATAAAATGGGAAATCTACACTCGCGTGTGATTGAAGTGAGTTCGACTAAATCACATAATATTAAACAGACTCCCAAAAATTATGTGAGATTCGTCCATGATATTTACTCACAATTCTAAATATTGTGTGAGATTAAAAGAAAGATAAACTCAAAAAATCATACAAAACACATGAAATATCAACTGAGATTCCTTAAAAACAAGTTCAGAATTTCATACCTTCAGTTTTGAGGTTTGATTGGTCCAAAATGACTGACTTCGGCTGCAATATACCTTTGGTCCCATGAGAGCTTAAGTGCGATGCAGAGAAGACATGATCTGCAAGAGTTATTTTATAGAGGGAAAATATTTTTATCAGCACTTAGTGAAAATTGTTGATAAAATTTTATTTTATCAATGCTAAAAACATAAGCGCCGATAAATCATAACTTGTATCAACACTAAAAAAGTGCCGACAAATGTAGCGTTTCTCAGCACTTATGTTTTAGCGCTGATAAAATACACTTTTATCAATGCTTAAACTAGCACTGAATTTTTTTTAAAAAAAGAATAAAAAAGAACAAATAAATAATATTAATGATAGAAATAATGAAATTATAAAAAATGAAATAAACTAACTATTTAAATAACAAAATATTAAAAAATTCATTTAAATGAATTAATTATGTAAACTAAAAACATATTGAAAATACTAAAACTTAATAAATTAATATGTATAAATAAATATTAAAAAATTAAGAAATTCTGAAAATATAAAAAACTAATAAACATTAAAAATGAATAAATAATATTGAATGAATTAATATTAAAAATGAATAAATAAATTTAAATAAATTAAAAAATATTAAAAAAATTGAACTCATAACATTAATTACATAACTTACAAATACATAAAAAATGAATAGAATGAAAAAATAAATAATATTAATTATACAAATAATAAAATCATTAAAAATGAATAATATTAACTATTTAAATTACAAAATTATTAAAAATTTATTAAGACAAATAACATATATAAATTTAAAACATATTAAAAATGTCAAAACATAATAAAAAAATAAGTAAATATTATTCATAGAAATTACAAACATATTGAAAATATTAAAACATAGTAAATAAATTTGTATAAATAAATATTATAAAATGATTAAATTATAAAAAATATAAAATTAATAAATATTAAAAATGAATAAATAATATTAAATGAAAGAATATTAAAAATTTATAAATACAATTTAATAGATAACAAAACTATTTAAAAAAAAAATTGTAAGATTAATTACATGAATTGTAAACACATATAAAAAAGAAGAAAATTGAATAGATAAATAACATAAATTATATAAATAAAAAAATTACTATAAATGAATTGTATTAAATATTTAAATTACAAAAATATTATAAATTACATTTAAATAAATAAATTATATAAATTTTAAACATCTTAAAAATAGTATAACTTCACATTTAAAATTGAATAAATATTAATAATATAAATTTAAAACATATTGAAAATATTAAAACTTAGTAAATAATTATGTAAAAATAAATATTAAAATAGGAATAAATTAAAAAAATATTAAAAATTAATAAATATTAAATATGAATAAATAATATTAAATGAGAGAATATTAAAAATGAATAAATAAAATTGAATAAATTACAAAAATATTTTAAAAAGTGAATTTGTAACACTAATTACATGAATCACAAACACATAAAAAATGACTAAAAATGAATAAATAAATAATATTAATTATTTAAATAAAAAAATAATTAAAAATGAATTATATTGACTATACAAAAATATTAAAATTAAAATTCATTTATAGGAAAAATTTATATAAATTTTAAACATATTAAAAATACAAAAACTTAATAAATAAAAAAAATTAATCCTATAAATTAGAAACATATTTAAAATATTAAAACTTAATAAATAAATATGTACAAATTTTAAAGAATGAATATATTACAAAAATATTAAAAATTAATAAATATAAAAGATATAAGAAAATAGAAAATGAAATAATATTAAAAATGAATACATAAAATTAAATAAAATATTAAAATATTTATCAAAAAATGAATTCATAACATTAATTAGATTAATTGAAAACACATAAAAAAAGAATAAAAAAGAATAAATAAATAATAACATTATGCCCCCACGAGGTGGGAATAAGCTATGCTGGGAAGAGCATTAACTGTATAGTTCGGCTAGGGTTTCTGTTAAAAAAATAATATTATTGGTAATTATTGATGTATGTATTGTATTGATTGTATATAAAAATATAATTAATTATTAACCTTTATATTTTTTTAAAAATAATTTTAAAAAACATTATTTAATTAAATGTATACTTTTTTAAAAATGTATAAATAACTATCAAAATTGAATATATTACAAAAAATATTAAGTGAATAAATATAAAAAATGAATAAATTAAAGAAAATACTAAAAATCGAGAAATATTAAAAATGAATAAATAACATTTAATCAATAAATTGGCATACACATACACATACACACATACATACACGTAGACATACTTGTACAGAGACACACATGTACATATACACATATATGGACACACAAACACACACACACACACACACACACACACACAGACACAAACTCATACACATACACATACACATACACATACACATACACATACACATACACATACACATACACATACACATACACATACACATACACATACACATACACATACACATACACATACACATACGCATACGCATACGCATACACATACACATACTCATACACATACCCATACCGATACACATACACATACACACACACACATACACACACATACACATACACATACACATACACACACACAAACACAAACACATACACATACACATACACATACACATACACATACACGTACACATAAACATACACATAAATATACATATGCACACACACACACACATACACACAGACAGACAGACAGACAGACATACACACACACACAGACACAGACACATACACATACACATACACATACACATACACATACAGATACACATACACATACAGACACACACACACACACACACACACACACACACACACACACACACACACAGACACATACACATACACAGACACATACACATACACATACACATACACATACACATACACATACACATACACATACACATACACATACACATACACATACACATACACATACACATACACATACACATACACATACACATACACATACACATACACATACACATACACATACACATACACATACACATACACATACACATACACATACACATACACATACACATACAAATACACATACACATACACATACACATACACATACACATACACATACACATACACATACACATACACATACACATACACATCCGCATGCACATGCACATACACATACACATACACATACACATACAAATACACATACACATACACATACAAATACACATACACATACACATACACATACACATACACATACACATACACATACACATACACATACACATACACATACACATACACATACACATACACATACACATACACATACACATGCACCTACACGTACACGTACACGTACACATAAACATACACATAAATATACATATGCACATACACATAGACATACTCATGGATATGCATATACATACACATACACGTATGTATACACATACACATACATAAAATTATATACATATACATATGAATACATACACATACTACATAAACAAACCAACCCATACACATACAGATACACACATACATATAAATAAACATACATGTACACACACACACACAAACAGAAATACACATACACATACAAAAATACGCACACACATATATTCATATACATACACATACACATACAGAAGGTGGATATTTTATCAGTACTAAGAAAAGTGATGATAAAGTGACACCTTTATCAATGATAATAGAAGCATTGACAAAGTGTACCAATTTTTAGTGTTTTTTTAGCACTGATAAAAGTTACCTTTATCAACACTTTTAGCTAGAACTGATAAAGATATCCCCTTAATCAACAATTTTTTTAGTACTGATTAAATTTTGTGCAAAATATCACATGATCTGCAATAGTGGGAATTCATGACTTCATTATAGGATAATAGATCGAGTCACACCAGTAAAAAGTTTCTTATATTCTTCAATTTATATAAATATATATTAGCATACCATGGGGGTGAAAAAATAACTCCAAAAATGGTTTAGAGATTATATAGCCATCATTGTATTCAATAACTCATTATTTATTGATAAGTAATCATTTCCAACCACATGATTCAAGATCTATTGGACTGAAGTTATGTGAGTCATGTGTTCGTCATTTATTTTTTTCATCATTATTATGAATGATTTTGAATTTAAGTTTTATATTTACACTACTTTTTAGATATATTTGATGCTATTAAAACTCACCAGTGGTATTTTAGTCAACTCCGTGAAAGATTAAAAAATACTTCAATTTATAAACTTGATATCGCATGAAATAATATTTTTTTTATTGTTTGGAATATGATGTGACAACATAATGGTTGTTATATTTTATATCATGGAATAAATATATAATATTTTAATCCAAATATATCATGTACAATGATATAAATTAACACAAACAAAGATATATGGACAATGTGTACGATAATTTTGTTTCCTTTGTTGACAAATAATGATATAGGATATCAATGTTTGTGATATAATATATATTGAAAAAGTGTTTTTATTTTCAATATATGAATTCTTAATTTATTTATTTGTATTTTTTTTAAATATTCATGTTTTTTTATATTGAGAATAGTTATATTATTCAATTTAAATTATTTGTTATAAATGTTATTTCATGGAGCTGAGGTGAAACACCCCAACCTGGGACCCCAAAACTTGAGACACAAATCAAATTTTCATTATAGTTCAAGTGCTCTCTTCGATCATCAAAGCCTAACAAATGAAAGGGATAAAAATAAAATATTTGGGGAATAATATTTTCCTCAAATTAATAAAGTAAAAAAGAATAAAAATATAAGTGGATAGATAACTCATTTAATAAAAATCTTCAAGATCATAATGAATACTATTTTAGTATTTATAAAATCAACTATAGAAGGAACTAATCCAAATATCCATGTTGACACAAATAAATAATGACTAAATTCCTAGTACCCAATTCATCCAACCATATTTTCATTATCCACTAATGAATAATAGAGTCTTTAATTATCTTCATCATAATCAATTATGTCTACATGTTCATTGAAATTCACATGTAGGGGTGAGTATAAACTCAATAGTGTTTCCCTAATGACTAATAAATACTATAACAATCCATTTCATTTAGATAAGGGAATTTATTTCACTATGTGTTATAATCTTGATAAATTTAATAATTTAGTGTAAAAAGGGGTTTAAAGGATGGATTAACAGGATTGATAAGGAAAAAATAGGGATTATTAATGTTGGAGGAGTGTTAGGTGGCTGGTTGGTACCATCAAGTACTCATTGACCTCTAAATTAGTGGGTAAAAGATATTGCCTCCACCATCATGTGGATTTTGATCTTTAATCGAGTATCAACTAGTATATGGATAAATATTTTTTTCTCATTGAGAACATAATAGAAAGGAGAGTTATTTTTATAAAAACAATTGAGGGTAAAGTTGTATTTTTTGTATATTTTTCCCTTTTATCATCTGAGGGCTTCATGATTTTAGGGAAAATCCATCCATAATTTTTTAGGATTATGTGTAAGGTATTCAAGAACATAATTTAGTTCATCATAAGGAGAAAATTTAGATAACCATTCAACCTTGTCAGAGTAGTGACAATAAGCTTCAACATATGAAAACAAGGTTTTAAAAAGTTCATAAAATTCCAATGGATGTCAACATGGTGGTCAGGTGATTGGTAATTTGAGAAGATTTTGGAATCATCATTAGTTGGAAGTTTAAATATTCAAATCAATTATAATAGTATTTTTTATCAAGTGAGTGAGGTGTATGGAACCCTATTGATCTACTGATGATTGGTGGTCAAGCCAAAGTGAGCAATAAGGGATCAACTATTGCATAGTGAAACCGATGGATGACCATAAATGTAGGAGGTTAATGAAATTGGTTTATTGGGTGAGGAACTATATATAAAGGGATGGGAACACTTTTTCTGATGTTTTTCCCAATACTTATATGTAGTTATCTATAAGTATTATGAGTCATAGTGATTCTACATTGTACTTTTAATGATATGAAAAATGAAATGTCTTATCCCATGGGCAAAAAATGTAAATATGAAACATGCAAAACTAATATGTGTTTTACTTGTTTTTATATTAATTTATGAATTTCTTTATTATTTGTGTGATTTCGAGTAAATAGGGATTGAGTGTGTATTGGATTCCATGTAGTGATTTGGGTGAAGTATTTTCTTCTAAATTCTAGTATACTGAATTTCTAGAGGATTCCTACTGTTGTCCTATTTCTACCACTATGGTATTTTAGTTCCAAATTTTTAGTGTATGAAATTCCTATGTAATTCAAAATTTTTGGTATCAAAGAAACAAAGTTTTTTTCTTAGAGGATCAAAATATTACTCGGTAAAATCTCAGGTAACATTATCACTTGATTGGATATTGTTTTTGATTTATCCTGATTTATTACATCAAAAGGTGATGGTGTTATAAGATAGAAAGGTTCCAATAAAAAAAATTTATGGAAGAGATTTCAATTATTAGAGGATGAATATAGGAGACTATCTCATCTAGAAAGATTTTGAACTTCTATTTAAATTTTCCAAGCCAGTGAAACTAGTGAAAAAATAATGGGAAAAGAAAGATTAAACAATGTTAGGAGTTGTGAGGATGTCATTAACTCATAATGTGTATTTGAACATATAGGAAAAGAAGAGTACACAAGTATTAATATCATCCTTGATAAACATGTATTTAAAGCCTATAACACTCAATAAGGTGTGTTTAATGTGATTATTTTTCAACATGAGACTATCTGGTGAGAGATATACCATCGACCATGTAAAATAATTCAACTTTATTAGGAGATAACTTGAATATTTGAAGGTAAAGTTTATTGATATTGTATGGGAAATGTTACTATTTTCATCATTAATATAATTATGAGAGATAATGTAAATTAATATAACTAACTCTAATAAGAAATGCGACTTGTTTCTTGATAATATTTGAAACTTGATTCTGAATGAAGAGTTCTTGAGGAGGGAGACTTATGCATATTCCAGTGATGTATTAAATGATGATGGAAGAGGTCACTCACCTAATTGAAGAAATCAAAGGTGATCAAAAGGGAATTCAAGGGAAAGGAGTAAAGGTAAATCTATATGACCTATCCCAGTGTGATAGAACTATATTAAAAGGGGTTATCTCAAGAAATATTTCCACAAGTGAAAAGAAAATTTTGATAAACTAGTTTATAGGGGATTGAATCTAATGAATTAAATTGTTGAAAGTAGAGATAATATACTTATGAGTATTAACACAATAGTAGAATCTTGGATAATATATTCTGGATCATCTTTCCAATCCAATGGTTAGAAGGTATGGATAATAAATTATGTGTCTGGAAACTTTGGAAGAGAACATCTTGAGGATGATGAAATTCTTAACATCTTGGAAAAGAGATATGTGAAGATCCGATTCAATAATAGAAATTTTCTTAAGATAAAAGGAGTGAGATATATTCTAGGATTCTGAAAGAATCTAATTTAGTAGAACAATTTTATGATGCTGGTTATTGAACAATATTTTCTGATAGAGTGGAAAATCACATGAGGTTCTCTTGTCATAGCTAGAGGTGTAAAGGATGATACATTATATCAGACCAAAAGGGTAGTGGGATCTACCCTTACTAGAACTTCATCAATCATAAATTTATATCTATGGAACTATCATCTTGGGTACCTTTGTGAGAAGGTTATTAAAATTATAGAAGATAAAGTCATACTGAAGATAAAATATTCAGACTTCAGGAGTTGCAAGAGTCGTATACTCAAGAAGAGACAAAAGGTGAGTTTTAATCTTATTGAAAGAACACCAAATAACTTAAATTTGGAACTTGTGTAAATAGATATATGGGGACCTTCCATAGTTAAATCTCACATAGGGTTGCACTACTTTGTGAGTTTCACTGATGAATCTATGAGGAAAGTTTAAATATACTTATTGAAACATAAATATGATGTTTTTGGAGTTTTTATGAAATGTAAAGCTATGGATGAAAGGGAAACAAAGTGTAAGATAAAATTATTAAGATCAAAAAATGAAGGAGGGTACACTAGAATAATTTTATGAAACTTCTACAAGAACATGGAATTAATCCTAAAAATAGTTTTCTAAAAATTCCTGAACAAAATTACATAATTTAATTAATGAATTATACATTTATAGAACGGGATTGAAGCATGAAACTACATTTTGGGATTCACAAGGTTTTTTTGGGTGAAATAAGTAGATAACAATAATTATTTGATCAATTAAATCCCCTTAATTCAAATGGGACAAGAATTATTGGATACCCTATTAACATGGAAAGTATTAGATTTAGATCATCATAAGGTCATTAGATGTTTGGACTACATTTGTGTGGATACCAAAGATAAATATAAGCTTGATATATAATATCATGCATGTTTCTTCATAGGATATGGTGATGAAGATTTTGGGTTTTTAATTTGGTATGATGATAAGAATAAAGTAATCAAAATTAGAAATTTACTCTTTAATGAGTATGTCTTTTGGAAGGATCAAAATTTTAACATGAAGGAAGTTGAAGTAATAACATCAACTTCAGTTCAAATTAATCTTAATAGAGTCTCCCTAAGTATGAAAATTCTAGATAATTCAAATGGCTCTAAAAATGCCATATTTTCAAAAATTCTAGAGTAAAGTTCAGGAGGAAGCACAAAAATCAGGAGAGTAAGTTTAATAGAAGATATACTTGAAATCTCTAGAACAGGTAAGGATCAGTCTAGAGTTCTGGAGGAAAAAATTTCGAATGCCTCAATTTAGTAAAGGGGAAAACAACAAGTAGTATTGTGGAGGTCAAAAAGATCCAGAATACCAATAGATAGGCATGGAGATGACTTAAACTTAACTCTTTTAATGGATTTAGAAGACCCAAAAATATTGGAAGAAGTTACTAACCTCAGAGATTTCAGTGAGTGGAATTTTTCCATGAAGGATGAGTTGGATTCACTGCATGTGAAAAACACTTAAGAGTTATCCCAACTACGACATGGAATGATGGAACTTGAGAACAAGTGAACCTTACAGTTAAAAGATGAATCTAATATAAGTAATAGGTATAAGGCATTGATAGTGGTCAAAGGTTTTCAGTAGAAATTGACCTTTATAAAATTTTATCTTTGGTAGTTAAGAATAATAAAATTTAAAATGTGCTAATCTTGGTTGCTTTCGAAGGATTATACCTAGAACAAATGGATGTGAAGATGGATTTTCATCATGGTGTTCTAGAGGAGGAAATATATATGAAGAAACCTTCTGGTTATAAGTATCATCAGAACCAAGACTTGATGTGTAATCTCAAGAAAATTATCTATGTTTTGAAACAGGCATTAAATAAATGAAATTACAAATTTTAATCATTCATAGAGGAAAAAGGTTTCACACAAAGTAACTTAGATCACTACCATTATAAAAAATAGTACAATGATGATAATTTACTCATTTTACTATTTTATGTGGATGAAATAATTTTAATGGGTCCACCAATCCAATCGATTCATAAGATAAATAAATAATTATCAAGGAAGTTTGAAATGAAATATCTTGAAGAAGTAAGGGAAATATTGAGCCTAAGGATAGAATGAGATATGAAGACTAAAAGTTTGATCTTATCTCAAAAATATTATATCCATAAGATCATTGAATAGTTTTCAATGTCTAAATGAAAAGATGTTTTGATTCCTCTTGCTGGCCACTTTAAACTCTAAAAGGAAAAATTAACAAAAATAGAGGAAGTGGAAAAAATATAGAGAATTCGATATACTTTAGTGGTAGTAAGTTTCAAGTATGCCATGGTATGAACTTGATTATATCTTGTCAATACAATGGGAGTTTTCCTTAAGTTCATGTCAAATATAGGGAATGGACATTGATAAACTATGAAGTGGATATTCATTATCTCAAAGGAATGAAATATAATGAACTATACTTCAGAGACAGAGATCCGTTGTTTGGGTTTTTTGATGTATACTTTGAAGGAGACTCAGATACATATAAAATAATAATCTAGTATGTATTTACCTTTGGTGGAACCTTGATTAGATATATGTCAAGGATGAAACATGTTACTTTACTATCCACAATGAAAGTTGAATATATTTCTACAATGAAATATTGTAAGGAAATGGTTTTTTTGATACATTTTATTTATGATATTAAAGTACAAAAGGAAAATTCATCACACTATTACTACAATTAGAGTGCGATACATTTTTCCAAAAATCTGGTGTTCCATGTGAGGATGAAGCACATTGACTTGAAGTACCATTATATCCAGAAGTTTCTTGAAGATAGGGTGTTAGGGTAGTGTAAGATAGCTGGATGACATAAACCAGTAGACATGTTCCCTAAGACTTTAGTTTAGGATATCCTGCGACAACACTGTTCCCCAGCAAGACTTGGGTGAATGGAAAAGGAATAAAGAGGATTATTTTATGCAGTGAAAGAACATAGGTAATGTTTGTAAAATTATTGGAGGCTGTTGGTGAGTCCTTGAATCAATATTCAAGTAGGATATTTTTAGGATTATGGGAAGTACCTTCACGAACTAAAGTAAGTTCACTGAAAGAATAAAATTTGAAGAAATCTTCAGCCTTGTCAGAGTAGTGTCAATAGGATTTAGTGGACGGTAGTGAGATTTTTAGAATTTTTATGGATGTTATCTTAGTGGTTAATGCACCATTTATTCAATCAACTATTGAAATAATTGATAATTGAAAATTTTGACATTTGAATCAATTTTATTAGGATTTTTAGAAAAGGGTTGAGGCATAGGGAACCCTGCTGATCTACCAATGATTAGTGGTCAATCCAAGATGAATAATATAGGATTTGCAGTTTCACAATGTAATAGATGGATGACCATGAACATAGAAGGTCAGTACAACCAGATGGATTTGTGATATCCTCTATATTAGGGGGTGGGACCACTTTTTTTTATGTGTATATGGATGTAGTGGTCTACTTAGATTACTAGTTATAGTAATTTTATATTATACTTCTGATGAAATGAAAGATATAAAGTCTTCTCCTATGAATGTTCGATGCAAATTAAATCCTTATAAAAATGTGCCTTTTACTAGTTTTCATTTTAATTAATAATTTTCTTAAATTTTTGTGTGAGCCATAGAAAATAGGGATTGGGTGTGAATTTGATTAAGTGCATTGATATGAGTGAATCATTTTCTACAATTTTTTGACACATCGAATCTCCATATGATTCTAAACGATGACATATTTCTACCATTTTTATAATGAATCATAAATTTATATATAACTTCCCTTATATATATGTATGTGTGACATATTTAGCATTGTATTACATTATAAAACACAATGATAAATCTTTATTTAATTAATTGGGAAAATTTCATTTAGTAAATAATTAAACCCAATAAAATGCACAATAGTAAAATGGGAAAATAAATAGAAAAAATAAAATAACTAGAATATGAAAATCTGGATCCTCTCGATCTCTTAAAATTATCACATTTGTGAACGATACTATAAAAATGAAATAGAATGTTTGTTATGTAATATTCATTTTGAAAATGAAGAATATTGAACCTCGATAAACATTAAACTAATAGATGAATGAGTAAAATATGAGGTATTTATAGGATATAGAAAAATATTATGATCATTGGTCATTATGATCATTGGAGATTATAATATGACCATTATAATCAATTTATTTTAAGGGTAATTAAAAAACTAGTTGACGCATAAGGGTTATACAATGGCATCAAACAGTATAATTATTCCTTATGAAACTAGTTTAATAGAGCTTGGGTCAGAGGTATCATTGATAAGGTTTACACTTAACTAGGCCCAAGATGAACTTCAATAGGTGATGATCAAGCATAAATGACTATGGGAAGAGATCAAGTTAGTTGAGATCACCACTAGATCAATGTTAGCTAAGCCACCACATGAAAGTATCACTATCACACACCTTACCCTTAGAAAATATATCGATGTGATAAGGGGTCATGTATCTAAACCTTATTATTATAAATGTGTAATTTTATTTAGAAATTAAATAGTGGTTTATTCAATATTATTTTCATTATTATAATTTTATAAAACACAATGGATATAAGATGAATATGATAAATAGATGTTTTTGATACAAAGATAACATAATTGTATTTTTGAAAAATATATAACTAAAACAAACTTTTATGATAAATGAAATAATTTTGAATAAAATTTATTTTCATAAAATATTTTTATAAAAAAATATTTATTTAAATAGAAATGATAATACCATAATGTACCATGTAATTTTTATAAGGATAAAAAATTTGAGTATTTTATAAAAACTTCCATATTTAAATAAATAAGGATTCTTATTTAAAAGTAAAAATTATCATATTTATAAAATTATTTTGATAAAATAAATATCATTTTTGAAATCATTACATTGAAATTATACAATGGTGAATTTTTCATATTTTCTAATAGAATTGATTTTTGGGTAAAAATTAAATACATTGTGAATATACAATAAGTATCATGATATAATAATAACCTAAAAGTGATGTAATAAATTATATTAAGGGTTTTATCAACTTAAAATAATGTTTTTAATTAAAATAATTTATTTCAATGTGATCATATTATTTTATCAAACCTACAAATAACCTTTAAAAACCTAAAAGATATTTTAAGTTTTTTAAAACAAATATTTGTCAACATGACCCACTTCCACATCATGAATGATGTTATTTTAAGTACTTAGGTTCTTAAGTTAATAAAATATTAAAAGTAAATCCTCCTTGGAAAATATAATGGTAAAAGGCCATGATAAAACTAATGGTTTCTTATTTTTATTAACTAGGTATTCAAGGAAAAAGTTTGCAAATTATTAAAGAATCTATACTCTCTTACTATAAATACCAACCTATTTTCCCGTTACTCTCTACTAAAAATACTTGAATCATAAAATTAGACTCATTTTACCTCTTGAACCCTCCCAAGGAGTTTGTATTTTTCTAAGGAGCTCCTACCATGCTTTGAGAACTAATCTCTCCTAGTAAGCAATTTTCTCCCTCCTCTTTTCAATTCAAGCACTTCCATTGTTATAAGAATTCTTATTTCACAATGGTTATGTTCTAATATATCCATAATAACCCCTTACTATCCAAATTATTACCTATTAATGATATAATACTCTTATATCTCATTAATCTCTTCCATTAACTTTTATGTACACCCATTATGTTGTTGAAATTATCCCTTGATTTTCCATGCCACACCCTTATATCATGAATATCCAACCCTATTTCCATTCAATGATATTCACCTAGATATAACTATAATTCATTGATTGAGGGACTCCATGTATAAAAACCACATTATTTACTCTTAGGATTGAAATAATTAAATATGTTCTTTTGTTATATGATCGATGTGGTACTCGTAAAGTTACACATATGAAGGGTGTTCCCTGATAGCACTATAATACATTAGGTATTGTTTTTATCTCATGATATACCATTTATGGTGCACAATTTTTTTCATAAGAACACCATGTTATGATTTATTGTCATTTAACCTTGATTTATGATTATTATATCATGTTTTTTTATTTTTTTCACATTCCTATGATATTGTGATCTTATGATGTCATTTTCTTATGCCATCCTACCACGCGAGTATGTATGATTCTTACATATTTATGTTATCATGATATGTGTCTTGACTCACATTTATTATTTATCATCATACTATGATTTTATTATCCCCTTAATATGCTTTATATCTTACCCTTTTTCTTATGTATGTCCCTAGGTTATCTTATATAGTATTAAGAGTTCAAAGGGAACTTAGATCACAATATGAAGTTTTAAATAATGATGCTGTGTTTTTTATGTTAATGGTTTATGTTTCTAATTTCCCAAAAGATACTAGTCCTATAATTTTTTTTGATATTGTATTATATGGATCTTTATGTTAAAAAACATGAAATAAAATGTATTATAAATATTGGTTGTTATAATTGGCATCGGAGTAAGAACTAGTCATTTTTTTGGGTATTAAGATTAGAAATAATTAGTAAAAAACCTAAGTATAATTATAAGTATAGTAAATTTCATAAATTTTTGAAAATTAGGGAGTGAGTGGTCTCTAAGAAATGACATATCTGTCTAGATACTATAAGTGGAAGCAGTTCTGGTGCATATACACATAGAGGCAATAACCCTAAAAGGACTGTTTGGGTATTAACCCAATATTCACCCAGGGAAAGAGTAATGTGACTTACTTCACATATGGTTTGAAACTTCTAGAGGTTATGATTTATTTGATTCAAATGGTATTTAAAAACCATTATGAAGAATTTTATTGTGAGGATATAGAACTTAATAGGAAATAAACCACAAATAACCTAGATTGAAACTTAGAGATTCGCAAGTTAGGGATTATATGTCATTCCTTATAAGTTAAGTAGATCTTTTTTTCTTATTTAATTATGTATCCTTATACCAAAATTCCTTTATTTTATAAAATATGGGTAAATAGAAGGAATTGTGTCAATAACATATGTGATGGGAAATGTGATGATCTCCCTAATGAAATGATTAATATAATGAGAGTGGGATTCAAGAAATTCATGTTAGTAATAAAAAAATTTATTCAAGTTATGAGTAATAAAATGAATTACATAGAACACTATCCTTACCCTATGAAAGATAAAGTCATGGTTTAGTCCTTTATGTGAAAAAGTCTGTTGAACTTTAGTAGATCTTTTGATCCCCACATTGTGGAGAAATGGATTAAATCTGTTGAGAAGATAATCCATATCTATAATTGATACGAGCAAGTAAAATTCATGCTGACTATTTATTGACTAGAGGAATAATCTGATCAGTGGTGGAAACTAATAAATAATAAAAAACCCAATGAGGAAATTGAATCCATAGAATTATATTGATTCAAAAAGATATTTTTCAATAAATATTTTTCCTACAATCTCCATCTTAAAATGAAGATGGAATTCCATGGACTAAAGAAAAATGTGGATGAATCAATTAGGGATTATGAAGAAAAATTCACAAGGATTTCATGAAATACTTAGAATTTTTCATGGATGTTAAAAATAAGGTTTACCACTTCTCCAATGGATTAAATCCAAGTCATAAAATATAATTGGTGATTCATGACTTCAATAACTATGAGAAAATTATCTGACATCAATAGTCCCATGGTACTAGAGTTAAGAAGTGAATAAAATGTGTAACAGTAGAGGATCATTGTATAATACTTATAATGGGAAAAGAATCCAATATCCCACATGTCATAAGTTGTATAAGAAGTATCTTGGAAACTACCTCAAGGGAATAAGGAGGTGTTTTAAGTGTGAAAGGGAGGTACATCAAGCTAATGTATATTGGAAGGAGATGAATAATATCACTAATGTAATGGAGAAAAATATGTTTCTGATCAATCCTTAGCCCTTGATCCAATGTTTCAACTGTAAGGAACATGGACACTATAAAAACCAATTGTAATGCCCCGACCCCAAAATCCCAGAGTCAATGCATTATTTTAATACATTGGCATGATTAAAAGGAATCAAGTCCCAAAGGACCGATCAGTTTAATAGTCTTGGAAACAAGATACATACATAAGTTCAACACTACAACTTGAAAAAAAACAACACTAATTTATTCCATTAGAAACATCCAAGCTTCCAAGATTATTCCTGCAAGTCACTCATAACTAACTTTTTCATATCCTGGGAAAATAAAACATGAGAAAGGGGTGATTTCAAATGCTCAGTAAGAGTAATCAATACAACAGAATATAACATAAACATTAGGCACGGTGAATAATTGAAAACACATGCCTTTATAAACAATTAACATGAATACTTTATGGCAGAAATATGATATGAGTAAATAATTCCATAATAAAACATAGTCATGGGTATTCTACTAGTCGAATAAACATATGAAATATCAATAGCTAATCTCATAATGATGAAATGCATAATTTCGGACATCATAACAACATTCTCAAGGCCTTATGCCAAGACTACAAATAAGATTTTGTCAAGGCCTTATGCCAAGACACTAGTTTGTCTTGTGAGAACTACTAATGCATCGAGGAGCTATAGAGGGCTCCACCCATCACTTTCTAAGTCCAATTCATTCCTCATATGAAAATTTTGAAACATAACATAAAAATTCATATTAAAACTAGCATACAAAATGTCAATACTTTATCCACAAACCATGAACGGTATAAAAATAACAAATCCACAATCAAACATAACTCATTCAATGAAATATAAAAGATTGTATTGGAATATATTAACCTCAATCAAGAATAATGAAGGATATTGACATAGATGAAAATAATCATCAAAACTATTTGATAGAAATATCCCCCTTTTTCTTGAAAGCATTTTAAAGTCACACTATTTGTCAAGAAGCCCTTTAAAAATAGATTTTTGAATCAAAGTGTCCCATAAAAATTTGAAAGTTTTAAAAGGAATTTTAATTTTAAAACATTAATTTCCATATAAATAAAACCATAAAACCTTTTTTAAAACATGGAAATTAATGATAAAGATTTAGAAGAATACATTTTTAAAACATTTAAAATGGTATTTTAGTTAGAGTTACTATCCAAATGAGAGATGCTTGAATAAAAAAAATCGAGGTAATAAAAAATTTATAATAACATGATAATAAAGGATTTAATTATATACTATGTAAAAGGACAGTATATACACCATATAAAAGTGAATTGGTGTATAACAACAAAGAAGTCTCAGAGGAATGTAAATTGAGATGAAATCCCTTATAAAGACAATACCCTTAGGTAAAGGATAAATAAATGAAATAATTATGTGTGAAAAATATAAATACACTCAATATGATTGTATATTCAGTGTAAATAAATAATAATACATTCACACATATTCTTGTAAAAACAACACTAATGAATTGGATGTTTAACTCAATGAATGGAAATTGAGTTAAGATCATGTTTATATCAATGACTTGAGAAATTATCAATGGAGTGATTATGTGAATCAAAATTATATCCACAAAAAGGGGAGTGGAAATTACTAAATAAATAATAAATAGTGATTCCACACATAATCTTGGAGTGAAATAATCAATGAAGTATGCGTAAAGCCCACTAAGTGGAAATTGAAATTTGAAATTCCCTTACCGATTTGGTAACTTATGAAACATACAACCCATGAAAGAAGGATCATACAATGAAGATGTAAATACTCATAAATTAAATTATATTACACCAATAATACAATCATGGATAGTAAATACACCACACAAAAGGAAATAGTGGCCAATATAGCATGAATCTCACGGGAATAAAAAGTGAGATGAAAAACCCTTACTTCGTTGTAATCAATCGAGTCATACGACCAAAAGTTAATAAGAAACAAATGAATCATAGAATAAAATGAATATAAAGAGAATCATGATAATATATATCAAATTTAAGTACAAAATACACCACTTGCAATAAATAAGTGGCGAACAATGGAAATCTCACGTAATTAAATGTGAGATAACAAACCCCTTACCTCAAGTCCAACTTGTCTTGTATTTTACTTGTTCTTCCTGAATAATAAAATTTAGTTAATTTCTACTTGATTAATAAAAATTTTAAAGTTTATTATTCCTTTTATATAACTTATTACCTTTCTATAATAATTAGTTATTTATTTGAGTTCATAAGGGATATTTTATCGATGTTCAGAACTTGAGTCAAAAATGAACTTGTTATAATTACTATTTTTCCATGTGGTCAGAAGTCCATTATATCCAGAATGATACAAATTATTTAGATATCATATATATATATATATATATATTATATCCAATATATATATATCTATTTATAAAATTACATAACATTTGGAGATAAGAAATGAAATGTATCATTCATGGAGACGGTAAGGCGTACGTACGCATGAACGCTACTTTAATTTCTATTTTGTATTTTAATGGAATTAAAACATAATTATACATAAGTTATATTATAATTATAGTATAATATCATATATAATATCATTAATTCCATCCTTTATAAGTCCCACATAAGTCATTAATGAGTCATATCATTTTGAGGGGGCGGTATTCCGCACTTCCTCAAATGAAATTTTTGCGTTTTACCCGTAATGGAAACCATAAAATAATGATATAAATGAAAAATACAGAAGCATAAAAAAAATAAACATAATATATATATCATATATAAATAAAGTTCCATCTTAATGGCCACCATGAGATGCGGTAGGAGATAATCGAACAATCATCGTTTCGTGAGGCGTTAGTTTTTCATCCACAGAAACAGTATGTTCTCCACCCATTAGATGGAGGTGCATGTAAGTGTAGTTCGAATCCTTATCATAAAAACATCTTAGTATATTTAGGATACTGTTTTTGTTATAAACTAAAGTAATAAAAAGTGTTTAGGGGGTTGGATAAGTAAAATAAAACAAAATAAAACAAAAGAATTTAAGAGAAAGAATTACCTTTAATTTGGGTAACTTCCTTTGGTTCGAACCAAAAGGACTTCTTGAATTGCCTTATTACTAAGATGATGCTTTTAGGAGGAATATGGGGATCTTGATAGATTATTTTGGTAGGGGTTGGATGATCCAAGGGGCATGATAGGTTTGTGGAATGGGTTAGAAGTGGTTTCCTTTTATAAGGGGGAAGAGGGGCTCTTTAGGAAAGTGTGAAAGTATTATTCTATTATATAGTGATATTCGGTTTCTAAAGGTCCAAAACTAATTAAAGTAAAATATATGATGACTCATGGTCAAAATAAAATCATCCAATAATAATTGGACAGGTTTTGGATATTATTTTAATATTAATAATCACATTTATTTAAATCATTTATTAATGCGGTAAATACTACATCATTATTGTGTCATAAATAATTTAATTTATTTGAAGTTTAAAAATTATAAAAAAAGTATCATAATGTAGGAACTTGTTTTATATTTACAATGATTATTTATAGTCTAAAAGATAACCTATATAACCCCATGTAAAAATTGATATACTAAAAGATATTTGTTAATGTCATTTTGGTCTTTACTTTAAGTTAATTAAAATAAAGTGTCTATCATTCTTAAGTGGCTCCATGGGGTCCCAAAATTGACCCAAGGATGACTATGGTTGGACATTACTCATAAAATAATTTTAGGATAAGTTTTAATGTAATTTTGTATTATTATAATATTCCTTTTACCTTGAATTACCCTATTTACCTTTAACCGTGGTAAATAAAAGTCAAAAGTTACTATTCACCAAAAATTATTTTTATATTATTGAACCAAATTTTAATTATTAATAACAACCATGTATCTTTTATTTTTCAAATTCAATTCAAAGAAGCGGTAAAATTTCATTTAAATGAAAAAGGTCGGATTTTTAACTACAACTTAGTGGTTTCACTATTCATCAAAAATTGAAGTTTTTCAGAAAAATACCAAAAAATAAGCCTAATATATATTTGATATTAGAAATTAAAAAATTATTTCTATTTTACCAAATTCCAAATGTAGAAGTTATATTAATTAATTTAAAATTAATTCCCGTTGTCAAAACAAATAGTGTGTTTTTAAGAAACAATAACTATCAAAAGATTGACACTTGTTTATGTATAATTTCAAAGTGAAATTAATTCAAATGACCAAAATTGGTTTAAAGGGTAAAAATTTAATCTAATTAAACTTAAAAAACAATTTAAAATATAATCTAATCATATAAATAAATTAGATTAAAAGGCAGTTTTGAATTAAAATACATTATTTCTCACTATTGATAAAAAAATAAATATTACTAGAAAAATACCAAAAATTTACCCAAAGTAAATTTTGATGTATCAATTCTAAATAAGAATTTTATTTTTTCAAATGGAACATATAAAAGTGACCAAAACTATATTTAAAGAGGGTTCGTCATTAAAAGGCGGTAAATCAACCCTTTAAAGTAAATTATGTTTAAAATAAGATTCATTCACATTTTAAGCCTCTAACTTTTATTGGATAAATGTAAAAACATTTAACAAACATATATAATAATTTTTTAGTTTGTTTTGTTCATTCCTTCCATTAGAATGGCTAGGTGTTAACTACCATTTAAAATAATAATATTATATTATTAGTGTGCAAGGTAAGATTTCAAAGAAACCCATTGTTGCGTATCAGGTAAACCATCGAACATAGTGTCCCCTTTAAAGTAGAATTAATATTTATTTCACAAATATTAATAGATATTAAAAATGTCATGTTTTTTATTTACCTGGTATGTTACATCCTTCGCCCTTTTTGGTAATTGCATCCTTGCAATTTTAAAACTGGGCTTGGAAACTTCATTAAAAGTCCCACATCGGAAAAGAGTTAGTAAAACTATCACTTTAAAAGAAAGAAAGAAAAGTAAAAAGGTAACCCAAGATAACCCATACTAGGATTACATGTAGGAAAACATGGATATGGAAGATAAAATAAGTGTCGAGTTCTGATGGAGAGGAATAGAAAACATGATCAGGAGAAAGTTAAAAACAAGAAAACCACAAACTTGTGATGGGATAAACGATCATTAGTTTCCCAATAGGAAAAGTAAACAGATAACGTTTTTTTGTTTTAAGTTCCATTTCATAAAATTGAGGAATTTATTTATGAGATTGACTAAGAACATAAAGATATATACTTACTTTTTAAGTAGAGTTTCATTCTTTAATAAATTTCTATCACCAACTCATATTTTTTTCAAAAGATGAGTATTCAAGATGACTTTGTCACACCGGAAGAGCTAGAATAAACTTCTAGAGAATCACATGATCCAAAAAGGATAAAAAATATATTTACCTAGTCTTTAGAGATTAACCACCACCAAAATGGTTAGTAAAAGATCAGATGATCCCAAAAAGGATAATAATTTAAAGAAAGAAATACTAATCTTAATTTCTAAAATTAAACCAACAATACCAAAAGTTAAATAAATACCATTCAATAAAAAATTGTCCTTAAAATCCTTCTCTATAATCCAAACTAATATTGAAACCCAAAACTTAGAAGAATTTGGTTATGTAGTCTTCCATGTTAAATTGTATCCCAAAATGACATCGACTACCCTTAAATTCACATACTCAAAAGTAATTAACCTAATCACATATTCTCTATGATAGGTTAATTATTTCCATAAATAACCCAAATCGCTATAAATCCACAATAGAAACATAGGTAAAAAGACACCTTTACTCTTCAAAGGAAATCACATAGTATTCTATTTTCCTTAGGCATATAGTATTCTCAATAGAGCGAACGTCTTCCAAAATAACATTTATCACTTAATCACAAAATCATTTTCCTATACCAAGGATATCAATTTGACAAGACATAAGATCCCAAATCAACTCAATAAAATCATTTAACTAAAAAGAATTAGTCACACTAACCAGGGACTTCACATAGTCCAGTGGTAGGTGATAAATCCCAATCCCACTATGGTTGTGGGTTTGATTCTCACAACTTTTTCCAACACGACGGGTTGTCACACGGTATACATGTTGTCTTTTTTCAAAAACTATATAATTTTATAATATTCTCAAATGCGGGATAGATTCCTCAAAATTACTATAACATAATTTCATCACAAATGTTATCTTATACCTCACATTTTCATTCCAAAATTTAATAACTTATAATTTCCTCAAAATCAATGATCATATAAAACCAAATGGTTATTTATAACTATATCCACAAGGGAAAAGATAATTCTTCCTCAAATATCATTTTTACATGACAAACTGCAGGGTTAAAAATACAAGAGAAAAGTATTCCAAAGTAATCCCATCAACAAAGAGCACTAATACTTCTTAAATATTTCTCTATCTATTTATTTCAACATAGCTTCTTCCCTGACCAAAAGGATATCCTATAAAATATGGCATTCACTCGGGTAATGGCTAGGTCCCCTATATTTATGGAAAATGACTATAAATGGACGCTTAGGACCATTTTTATTTTCTTCCATAGTACTCTTCATTTTTCCTCAATAATTATTTACTTTATGTCCTTTCCCACACATAAAGCATTTCTTTGTTCCATTAAGACACCTTCCTAGGTGTCTCCTTCCACATTTCCTGCATGATGGAAAACGAGCTTTCTTTTCTCTATGGTCTTCACTACTGGAGCTCTTATCATTCACCACTTTTCTCTTTCTTGTTGAGTCTGGGAGTTGGTTAATATATATGTTGTTGATCATATTTTTTGAAAACTGATTTAGCATGAACATGATATCTTTTATGGCTGTCAACATTCCATTTTGTTTCTCATTTACACTACTTTTCAAACCTTGTACATCATGTTCAAAGTTACTATGAATTCCTTGGAATCCAGCCATTAACTAAAACCAGAAAGCATTGTGTGAGTAATAATAGTCATAAAATCATTTAGAGAATATCATAACACCTTATTTTCAATTTAAAACACCTTAAGATTAACCAAGGTCATTTATTCTCATCTTATATTAAAATCCTTCAAATCGGTTTGTAAATATAATGTAAATTATCCTAAGCATATCCCCCGGGAGTGTCGTAACAAAGAGTGTAGCAAGGTCCATTTTCGTGTACCAGGTTACCCCGGGTCAAGCCTGAAACTCCTTGTCGGAGTTTTCACTCCTAGGTACATCTGTGCCAGAGCTGCCTCTACCTACTCGTATCCAGGCAGGGATGTACTGCTTGGAAAATATACAAAATCTCTACATTACCAAGATTCTAGGAAGTTCTTCTATACTAATACTCAAATTCTATCTTAGAGTAATGTGCTCTAATCATAATTTATCAAAATATAGTTTCCAAGGATTGTACTAAACCTCTTTTGATACCATATGTAATGCCCCGACCCCAGAATCCAAGAGCTGGTGCATTATTTTAATACATTGACATGATTACAAGGAATAAAGTCCCGAAGGACCGATCAGTTTAGTAGACTTGGAAATAAGATACATACATAAGTTCAACACTACAACTTTAAAAGAAAAACAACACTAATTTATTCCATTAGAAACATCCAAGCTTCCAAGATTATTCCTGCAAGTCACTCATAACTAACTTCTTCATATCCTGGGAAAATAAATCCTGAGAAATGGGTGAGCTCAAACGCTCAGTAAGAGTAAGCAATAAAATGGAAGATAACATAAACATTAGGCATGGTGAATAATTGAAAACACATGCCTTTATAAACAATTAACATGAACACTTTATGGAAGGAATATGATCTGAGTAAATAATTCCATAATAAAACATAGTATTAGGTATTCTACTAGTCAAATAACCACATGAAATATCAATAGCTAATCTCATAATTATGGAATGCATAATATCGGACATCATAACCACATCGTCAAGGCCTTGTGCCAATACTACAAATAAGATTTTGTCAAGGCCTTGTTCTAAGAAACTAGTTTGTCTAATGAGACCTACTGATGCATCGAGGATCTATAGAGGGCTCCACCTGTCACTTACTAAGTCCAATTCATTCCTTATATGAAAATTTTAAAACATAACATAAACATTCATATTAAAAATATCATATGAAATGTCAATACTTTATCCACAAACCATGAATGGTATAAAAATAGCACATCCATAGTCAAACATAACTCATTAAATACAATATGAAAGATTGTATTGTAACAGATTAACCTTAATCGAGAATAATTAAGGATATTGACATAGATTAAAACAATCATCAAAACTATTTGAGAGAAATATCCCCCTTTTTCTTGAAAACAATTAAAAGTCACACTATTTGTCAAGAAGCGGTTTAAAAATAGATTTTTGAATCAATGTGTCCCATACCACTTTGAAACTTTTAAAAGGAATTTTAATTTTAATACATTAATGTCTATATAAATAAAACCTTAAAACCATTTTTAAAACATGGACATTAATTTGAAAGATTTAGAAGAATACATTTTTAAAACAATTAAAATGGAATTTTAGTTAGAGTTACTATCCAAATGAGAGATGCTTGAATACAAACAATTGAGGTAATAAAAACTTTATAATATTATGTCAAAGGATAGTATATACACCATATAAAAGTGAATTGGTGCATAACAACAAAGAAGACTCAAAGGAGTGTAAATTGAGATGAAAACCCTTATAAAGACAGTATCCTTAGGTAAAGGATAAATAAATGAAATAATTATGTGTGAAAAATATAAATACAATAAATATGATTGGATATTCAGTGTAAATTAATTATAGGAAATTCACACATATTCTTGTAAAAACAACAGTAATGACTTGGATGTTTAACTCAATGAATGGAAATTGAGTTAAGATCAAGTTAATATCAATGACTTGAGAAATTATAAATGGAGTGATTATGTGCATCAAAGGTATATCCACACAAAGGGGATTGGAAATTACTAAATAAAAAATAAATAGTGATTCCACACATAATCTTGGAGTAAAATAATCAATGAAGTATGCGTAAAGCCCACTGAGTGGAAATTGAAATTTGAAATTCCCTTACCGATTTGGTAACTTATGAAACATACAACCCATAAAAGAAGGATCATACAATTAAGATGTAAATACTCACAAATTAAATTATATTACACCAATAATACAATCATGTACTGTACATACACCACACAAAAGGAAATAGTGGCCAATATAGCATGAATCTCACGAGAATAAAAAGTGAGATGAAAAACCCTTACTTCTTTGTAATCAATCGATTCGTATGAACAAAAGTTAATAAGCACCAAATTAATCACAAAATACCTAGAATATAAATAGAATCATGATAATATATATCAAATGGAATTACATAATACACCCCTTTCAATAAATAAGTGGCGAACAATGGAAATCTCAAGGAATTAAATTTGAGACAAGAAACCCCTTACCTCAAGTCCGACTTGTCTTGTATGTTCCTTGTTCTTCATGAATAATAAAATTAAGTTAATTTATACTTGATTAAGAACATTTTACAAGTTTATTATTCTCTTTATATCACTTATTACCTTTCTATAAAAATTAGTTATTTATTTTATTTCGTAAGGGATATTTTATCGATGTTCGAAACTTGAGTAAAAAATGAACTTGTTATAATTACTATTTTTCCATGTGGTCAAAATTCTATTATCTCCAGAATGATATAAATGGTTTAGATATCTTATATTATTTTATATCCAGTATATATATCTATTTATAACAGTACATAACATTTGGAGATAATAAATGAAAAGTACCGTTCATGGAGATGGTAAGCCGTACGTACACATGACACTACTTTCATTTTTATTTTGTATTTTAATGGAATTAAAACACAATTATACATAGTTATATTATAATTAAAGTATAATATCATATATAATATCATTAATTGAATCCTTTATACGTCCCACATAAGGCATTAATGAGTCATATTATTTTGAGGGAGCGGTAGTCCGCACTTCCTCAAATGAAATTATTGCATTTTACCATAGTGGAAACCATAAAATAATGATATAAATGGAAAATACAGAAGCATAAAGAAAACATAAACATAATATATATATCATATATAATGAAATTTCCATATTAATGGACACCATGAGAGGTGGTAGGAGATAATCGAACAATCATCGTTTCGTGAGGCGTTAGTTTGACATCCACAGAAACAGTATGTTCTTCACCCATTAGATGAAGGTGTGTGTAAGTGTAGTTATAATAATTCTCATAAAAACATACTAGTATATTGAGGATACTGGTTTTGTTATAAAATAAAGTAATAAAAAGTGTTTAGGGGGTTGGAGAAGTAAAATAAAACAAAATAAAACAAAAGAATTTAAGAGAAAGCATTACCTTTAATTTGGGTAACTTCCATTGGTTTGAACGAAAAGCACTTCTTGAAGTTCCTTCTTCCTAAGTTTAGGCTTATAGGAGGAAGAGGGGGATCTTGAGAGATTATTTTGGAAGGTATTGGACGAGCCAATGGGTTTGAGAGGTGTGTGGAATGGGTTAGAAGTGGTGTCCTTTTGTAAGGGGGAGGATGGGATCTTTAGGAAAGTGTGAAAATATTGTTTTATTATATCATGATATTCAGTTTCTAAAGGTCCAAAACTAATTAAAGTCGAAGATAAGATGACTCATGGTCTAAATAAAATCATCCAATAAGAATTGGAAAATTTTTGGATATTATTTTAAGATTAATAATCATATTTATTTCAATCATTTATTAATGAGGTAAATACTACATCATTATTGTGTCATAAATAATTTAATTTATTTGATGTCTAAATATTATAAAAAAATTACCCTAATGTAGGAAATATTTTTTTATTTACAATTATTATTTATAGTCTAAAATATGACTTATATAACCCCATGTAAAAATTGATATTCTAAAAGATATGTGTTAATCTCATTTTTATCTTTACTTTAAGTTAATTAAAATAAAGTGTCATTATCATTCTTAAGTGGCTCAATGGGGTCCCAAAATTGACCCAAGGATGCCTATGTACTGACTCATCCAAAAAGTTTTGGACAAGTGTTAAGGTAATTTTTTATTATTATACTATTCCTTTTACCTAGAATTACCCTATTTACCTTTAACAGCGGTAAATAAAAGTCAAAAGTTACTATTCACCAAAAAATATTTTCATCTTATTGAACCACATTTTAATTATTAATAACAACCATGTATCTTGGATTTTATAAATTCAATTCACCGAAGTGGTAAAATTTCATTTAAATGAAAAAGTCGGATTTTAACTACTACTTAGTGGTTTCACTATTGATCAAAAATTGAAGTTTTTCAAAAAAATACAAAAAATTCAGCCTAAGCTATATTTGATATTCTGAATTAAAAAATGATGTCTATTTTACCAAATTAAAAACATAGAATTTGTATTAATTAATTTAAAATTAATTCCTATTGTCAAAACAAATAACATGTTTTTAAGAAAGAATAATTATCAAAAGATTGACACTTGTTTATGTATAATTTCAAAGTGAAATTAATTCCAATGACCAAAATTGAATTAAAGGGTAAAAATATATTCTAATTTTACTTTAAAAACAATTTAAAATATAATCTACCCATATAAATAAATTTTATTAAAAGGCAGTTTTGAATTAAAATACATTATTTCTCACTATTCATAAAAAATGAATATTATTTAAAAAATACCAAAAATTTACCCAAAGTAAATTTTGATGTCCCGATTCTAAAGAAGAATTTTATTTTGGTAAATGGAATATATAAAAGTGACAAAAAATAGATTTAAATAGGGTTCACCATTAAAAGGCAGTAAATCAACCCTTTAAAGTAAATTATGTTTAAAATTAGATTCATTCACATTTAAAGCCTCTAAATTTTATTGGATAAATGTAAAAACATTTAAAAAACATATATAATCATTTTTTAGTTAGTTCTGTTCATTCCTGCCATTACAACGACTAGGTGTTAACTACCATTTAAAATAATAATATTATATTAATTGTGTGCAACATAAGATTTCAAAGAAACCCATTGTTGCGTATCAGGTATACCATCGAACATAGTGTCCCCTTTAAATTAGAATTAATATTTAGTTCACAAATATTAATAAATATTAATAATGTCGTGTTCTTTATTTACCTGGGATGTTACACCAATTCACTTAGACAAGGGTTTTCAATGATAATTTATGACAATAACATTCAAATAAAAAGAATAAAGAGTGGGCATATTCTATAAATATCTCCAAGTTGGATTCTAATAATGAAGTTTTTATGACCTCTAGGTCACATGTTGTAAGTACCCAAATTTCATCGGGCCTTTCCTTTGTGAAAAACCAGTGTTTAAGGTGTTCTGGGAGGCAATAGTGACTCATTTCAATTGTCTTCCAAATTTCTAGTTTTTTCAGTTTTTCCATCTGTAACTCAGGGAGTTGGCATCGGTATGTTAGTGAATCATCATGTTAGTGTGTCAGTGAGTCAAGGGTTTCAACATAATTGAGTCAAGGTTGTCGACATTGGTGAGTTAGGGTCTTTGGTGAGTCATGGGAGTCGGTAGGTCAGAGCGTCGGTAGGTCGAGGTGTCAGTCAGTCATTTCATCGGTAACTCAACATCGGTGGCTCAATGTTGGTGGGTCACATTAATAGATCACCTATTGGTGTCTCCGCATCAGTGAAGCACCCATCGGTGACTAACCGATTGGTGACTCACCCATCAGTGACTCACCCATCGGCAACTCACCCATCGGTGACTCATTTGCAGTTTTCCCTGTTTTTCCCTGTTTTTCAGTTTCACCCCTCTTATGTATTATTTTATTTAAACCAAATTTAAATACTTTTTTGATTGTTTTTAAGGTTTTTTCAAATTATATTAAGTATATATTTAATATCCTAACATTCCAAGGGATTTTAGATACTCAACCCATGTAATCTTGATCCCATTCCCACAATAATGACTTTTGGAAATCGTTCTTCCTTTAATATAGGATCTGAATCATTAAAGATAGGATCTTGTATTCCTATTGTATTTTAAGTTTCCCCTTGTTTAATCTAGATCCTTACTCCCTATAAGAGTCATGCACCTGTTCTAGATCCCCTCTTGCTCAGTTTTCTTAGAGTCCCATGCAACTCACGCGATCCCCTGTTCTTGGTGCAAGAAAGAATTTCGATCCTTTAATCATATGGAAGGGATTTATTCTATCTCTTTGAATTGTGAATTATACGAGGTGGGTGTACTAATTATTCTTTGTGAAGGATGGTGAAAACTCCTTTCTTAAGACAAAAAATAAATAAGAATAGAATATGATCAAAAGATAACAGGGTAATGAAATAACGGGCTGGGAGTGGTTTGATGTTTGATCATCTATTTTATCTTTTTATCCTTGTTTACTTATATATTGTTGTGGCTATATGACTTATGAAAATCATGGATGTTTTTGGTATTTACTTGCACACTGGTGGTGTTCTATTTGTTTTCATCATGTTGTTTGATAATTGGTCGTAACATGAATCCTGCTTAATCACGTATACCCGATTAAATGAAATGAATGTCCCAAGATAAAAAACCTTGAGTGATCACCCCTATTTATCAAGTGGACTTAAAGAACAATGTTTACCAAATTTGAATATGACCTGTTTGATAGGTGTGGCCGAGTGCTGTGTTTTGTTGGGTTTTATGAACTTGTGTGAGTTGTGTGGTGTTGCTGTTGGGTGCACGGTTATGGATTCATGGGTGGATAGAGGAGTTGGTTATGTGATAAGGGTGTGGGATGTTTTTGTAGTGGATATGTGGTTAACATTTTTGTTACTATGGAATTTGGGTTTAGGGCGGTACGTGTGGTGTGTTGGTTTCCCAGTCTGGGAGATTGATTGATTGTGGAATGTATATACTTGTAAGTAGTGGAAATGCCTTTGTTTATGTTGTGGTCGCAAAGAGATGTTGGGAAGTGGGAATGAAGTGTGGTTATGTACTTGTTTGTAGTGGTATTACATTATATAAATATTAGGATTGTGTGGTATAACTTTGAAGAATGATATATGGCAGTGGTTGAATGGGGGCGTGCAGTGGGACTTTAAATATGGTTTTGTTAGTCTTTTTGATATGGTTGTGGTTGGTAGTTAAGTAGTAGTGTTGTAATAAATTAAAGTGAATCCCTTAATTAATGAATGTAAAGTGACTAAATAAATAGGGGTTGGGAATATGTTTTGGAAGTGGCGGTTGTGTGGTTGTGCATACAGGGGTAACAACAACTGTGATTTTGTATTAGTTGGTTGTCTGTTGTGGGGACCCGTACATTGGGATGAGTGTTTTCTTACCTATATATATATAGATTTTAGTTACTTGTGATTTCTATATGCACCCCACACTTTTTGATAACTATGTTCCTAACACCCCCATTCATGGGGGATGATGTCTTTCCCAACATCCCAGTCAGAGGATGAATGGCTGGTCACCAAAATTTCTTCCTAACAGCCTCTTCTGGTTCTTACTACTCAAGCATATCTGGGAAGGCTGTAATGAATTGCGTATTACCATAGTCCAAGATTATTTGGGAAGGATTGTTATGGATGAGAGGCCTAGGTTTTTGTGGGCTAGGATTATTTTCATAAGTGTCTTCAGGATGAGGCCCAAGTGTCTTCGGGTGAGAGGCGTGGTTGTTGTGGATTGAGTGTCTATGGGAAAAATTGTGTGTGGTTTGAGGCCCAGGTGTGTGCGGGAAGGTTGTGGTAGTGGGACTACGTATGGGAAGATAGGTAGCATCAAGATTTTAGCTGTTAGGGATGAGTAGTTAACCAGTGAGAAAGTGGTACGGGGTACCGAAACGTCGATGTGATTATACTACTAATTTACTTGACTTGTGTTATTTGGAGAGTGTTCCATGGTGAGTATGGAAGGGTTAGTATTCCTTGGTAAGTGCTTTGAGGTTCTTCTATTTTCTCACAGAAACATTAATATGTTCCCCCACTTATGCATGTGTAACTTTAGTTTCCCTACTGAGTATACTTGTATGTTCATCCTAGGTATATAAAACTATTTATAGGTTTTCAAGAGGACTTTAAAGACCATGCTGGACTTTACTGGCTTAGGCGTCGGGATTAGTTTCTATTGTTGCTTAGTATATTTTTTTGGTACTTTACTTTGTGGTTTTTTTGTACCTTATATCAGCTTTAATTTTGAACATGCATGTGGGTATGGATTTTGGATTTACTTTTACTTTTAGTATTTGGAGTTATTTGGGATTTACCATCTTATCTCCTAATCTTGTTCTATGAAAAAGGGTAATTCCTTCTATATTATGTGTGATTCTATACCCTTTGTGCTAGTCACTGCTCCGGGGCCTATTAAAGTAGGGACTAAGGGGTCATTATCTCTCCTTAATCTTGAGGAAGGAAGGGAATGGCAGTTTGCTGTCCCTTCCCTTATCTTGAAGATGGCCGGCCGTGACAAAATGGTATTAGAGGAGCAAGTTTTAAGAGTTGAGAGAAAAGATAGAGTTTGGAGTTAGGAACGATAAGGATTTCATGGGATGGTAGGGAAATTGTGTTAGGAAATCATGGTGCATGAAATAGGTTAGGGAAGACCGGCTAGGACACATGATTTTAATCCCACTGTAATCCTATGCAAGGACTATGGACCTATTTAACCACCAAGTAAGGCTACACCAATTATAGGTTTGAGACCCTAGGAAAGGTTCATGCATAATAATTACATGTGTTCTTGTGTATCTTGAGTGTTTTGGGAATTTAAAATAAATAAAGAGTTAAAAATAATTTAAAAGAAAATTTCTACACTACCCGAGATTAAAAGTTCCTTGTTTACTTTTTCAGCTATGGCACCCAGACATTTCCCACATGTGGTACGAGTAGTTGAGGCCCAACAGGTTGACCTGGTTGATCAGTGGAGGGCTGATTGAGAGGAGGAATATGATTAATTGTAGAAGATGGTTTGTACCTTCCAGCGACAGACTCTAGGGAAGTACGAGGGAAGTGTCTCAGGCATGGAGATAAAGAGTTGGCTCAAGGAGCTAGTGATCACTTTTAGCTTGGTTTGGGTTTCGAAAGAGTACTGGGTTCCTCTATAAGTGATCTAGATATGAGGAATAGTGTGTCAGTGGTGGACGCTTTACCTTAGGGAGAGGAAGGAAACGAAGGTTTTGTGGACTGACTTTGAGAAGGAGTTCCAGGAGGAATTCCTTTCTTCCATAATGAAGGCCGATAAGAGATAGGAGTTTCTCTCCCTCCAGTAAAGGAGTAGGTCAGTAATGGAATTGGGGATCAAGTTCAAGGATCTCCTAGGCTTCACACTGGATCTCTTTCCAAATGAGGAGTCCTGAGTTAAATTCTTAGAGGAGGCACTCTGACCTTCTCTTCTGTATGCCGTCACTCTCTTTACTCTATCGATATACTTAGAGGTTCATAAAAAGCTTAAGTTAGTGGAAAGGATGCACTCGCTGGGAGGTGTACCATGAGAGGGGATCCATCCGAGTTCCTCAAAAGGGAAGGTAGTTAGTAGCAGGTCTCTAGTATCAGGGCCTTCCAGGTTTCAGCCAGCGAGAAGTATGCCTCAATAATTCCAGTTCCATTATCTTGGTCCTTTCCCTTTCCCCATGTTCCCAAGACCTAGGTAATTTTTCTATGGAGGAAATGGACATATTTGTAATTGGTGCCCAGTTCGAGCACCTTATAGTGGGGGTGGGTAGGTTTAGCGCCCACCTCAGCAGTAGTAGTTGCCGGTTAGGCCTTTATAGTAGTAGGGGCAGCGGGCTCCCACTTCACTGAGGGTAGATGGTGCTGGAGGAGGTCTACCTCAGGGTGCTCCTTAGGGACCTTGACCTGGGCGTGGTTGAGGAGGTGGTCAATAGAATAGAGGTAGAGGAGCTGGGTGCGGATTTTTTCATGTCGTAGTGGTAGAAGTTCCTAGGGTTATTCGAGGTATGATCGGTCTATTTAGTACTCTTTCATGTGATTTGTTTGATTCAAAAGATTCAAAATCATTTGTTTCACCTAGTATATACCATACCCTAGTTCTAGAAATAGGGAGTCTTTTCATTCCCCTGGTGTTGAGTACACCAATCAGAGGTCAGACCAATCTGTTTGATGTGTGCCAGGGATGTAGAAAGATGATGAGACCGCATCAGTCCCTTGGGGATCCTTTCTTGCAAAATATGCAGCAGTATAATGTTATCCTAGGCATTTACTGGTTGTTTTATATGCACACAATTATCAAATTCTTCCGAATAAGGGTCGTGTTTTTAGATATGGATGGACAACACATAGCTTTCGTTGGAGAGCAGGGTTGTCAGCTGAACAGCCGCCACATAGAGCCTCTTCTCTCATTGTTAGACAATATGTCAGTGGAATCAGTAGACACAGAGATGGTGGAAGTTTTGGGGGTTTTCAGAGAGTTCCTGGAAATATTTCCAAAGGAGTTTGTGACTCTACCCCCTTGATGTGACGTTGAGTTTCGAATAGACTTGCAACCCAAAAACCTATCTGATTTCGATGTATCCCTATAATATGATGACTTATGAGTTGTAGGAATTGTGGATTTAGGTTGAAAACCTGATGAAGAAGGGTTTTATCCATCCAAGTGTGTCACCGTGGGGTGCTTCAGTCTTGTTTTCAAAGAAGGAAGACGGTGGTTTAATACCATGAATTGACTATCAGAGACTGAATCAGGTGATGGTCAAGAACTGTTACTCCCTCTCGAGGATCAATGATCTTTTCAACTATTTAAGGGGAGAAGGTTGGTTCTCTAAGATCAATCTGTGGTCTAGATTTAACCAGTTGAGGGTGAAGGAGGGTGACATCCCAAAGGCTAATTTCAGATGCAAGTACGGGAACTTCGAGTTCATGTTCATTCCATTTGGTGTTACAAGTCCACTAGCCGTGTTCATGGGGCTTGTGAACTCTTTCTTCTGCAAGTTCCTAGACTGGTTCATTATTGTGTTCATTGATGAAATCCTGATCTACTCAAGGTTATAGGAGGATCACATCGAGCACCTGAGGACTCTCTTGGAGGTCCTCCAACACAACCATCTCTATGGAAATTTGTCCAAGTGAAAGTTCTGGATGTGATAGGAGAACTTCCTTGGACATGTGGTGTCCCATTAGGGGATAGTAGTGGACCGGTCAAAGGTCGAGGAAATATTTTCTTGGGAAGCACCCAAGAATGTGGCAGAGGTTCGTAGATTCATAGGACTAGCAGGATATTACCAGAGATTCATGCCTGACTTATCTCTAGTTTTAGCTTCGTTGATATCTTTGACTAGGAAAGGATATGTCTTCGTATGTAGTGAGTAGTGTCAAGAAACTTTCAGAAATTAGAAGGTAAATCTGGTCAGTTCCCCAGTGCTTAGGTTTCTAGAAGAAGGGGTGATGTTCGAGGTGTTCTGTGATTCTTCTGGCCTAGTCTTGGGATGTGTTTTAATGTATTAGTGAGGATTAATCTCTTAGGGATCTAGGAAATTATGTCCTCATGAACATAACTATGCCACCTCTAATCTGGAGCTTGTAGCGTTCTTGTTTGCACTGAAGTTGTGGCAACATTACCTCATCAAGGAGTGAGTTGTGGTCTTCACAGATCATAAGATCTTGTAGTATATCTTTTACCAATAAGACCTAAACTTGTGGCAGTGAAGGTGGATGTATTTTCTCTAGGACTAAAACTTTAAGATCTTTTATTCCCCAAGAATAGGGAATGTGGTGGCCGATGCATTGAGTAGGAAGTCGTAGAAGGAAGTTGTTTAGGGATCCATAGATTCTTGGAAGGTAATAGAGGAGTTGGATGCTTTTCATATGGATGAGAGAGTGGATTATGGTTGAGTTTGTCTATTTCAAATAATAGTTCAGTCTTCCTAAATACGGAAGGTGGAGGAGTCTCAATGGGGAGTCTCAGAGATTTAAGTGATGCGTGATCACACTGTCTATGGTGATGCTCTAGAGGGATGGTTGGAGGATAGTCAAAATCAGATGTTGTTCCATGGGAAGCTATTTGTACCAGTGGAAATGCAAGAGGAAGTTCTCTATGAGTTCCATTTCTCACCCCTGGTGGTTCATCCAAGAGTTTCTAAAATGTACCAAGGCTTGAAAGAACAATTTTGGTGTGCCGGGATGAAGCGGGTGATGGAGGAGTTTGTGGCAAGGTGCCCGATGTGTTAGTAGTTGAAGGCCGAGCACCATGTTCCTGGAGGTCTGTTACACCCCTAAGATGTTCCTAAGTGGAAGTGGGATGGCATATCAATGGATTTTATCACAGGATTACCCAAGTCTCAGGGATGATATGATGCTCTTTGGGTATTAGTGGACTAGTTAACGAAGCCGTCTCACTTCCTGGAAATCAGGGAGTCCAGCACAGTAGATTCCTTAGCAAGGAGGTATGTGGATGAGGTGGTGTGATTGCATGGAGTTCCAAGATCCATTGTCTCAGATCAGGATACACATTTTATGTCATGAGTCTGGAGGGGATTGTATCATGATTTTGGCACCCAGCTACGCCTTAGCACTAATTTCCACCCTCAAATAGATGGGCATATAGAGAGGACCATCTAGATGTTGGAGGAAATGTTGCGAGCGTGTGTTTTAGACTTCGGAGGATCGTGGGTATGGCACTTTACCCTCATAGAGTTTGCTTACAATAACACCTATCACTATACCATTGGCATGAAACCATTTTAGGCTCTGTATGGAAGGTCATTTTATTCACCAGTATGCTAGATAGAGGTTGGGGAAGAATCCCTTTTTAGACCTGAGATAGTGTAGAGCACAACGGAGAAGGTCTAACTTGTACGTGAGAGGATGAAGGCAGATCAAGACTGGAAGGACTCGTATGCCGGTCACATGAGGAGGCCTTTGGAGTTTGAGGTTGGGGACCATGTTTTATTGAAGGTTTACCCTTGACGTGGCCAACAAAGGTTTAGTAAGGGGAGCAATATTTCTCCCAGGTTTATTGGACCTTTAGAGGTATTGGGATGAGTTGGCGAGGAGGAGTGTCAACTAGAATTACCGCTGCAGTTAGAGAGAATCCATGATGTCTTCCATGCCCCTCGACTCTATCAGTATCTACATGATGAATCCCATGTCATTGATTAAGGAGAGTTGAATATTAAGGGAGACGTGATGTTAATAGAACGACCAATGAGAATCAAGGATCATAAGAAGAAGGTACTTCATGGAAGGACCATTCCTTTGGTTCATGTGATTTGGAAGCATGGTGGTCTCGAGGAGAGTACTTGGGAGCATGAGGCATAGATGCATGCCCAATAACCATAGCATTTCTAAGTTCTATTCTTGTGTTTTTGCCTTGGGCTTTTCCCGTGATGTAATGCATGACCTTGCTCATTATCAAATGTGTTGTTTCCCTGTTCTTTGAATGTGTGTGAAAAAGTCTTGACCATGGGGAGGGGAGGACCTGATGCCTAATCAAGACATGTTAGTTTAGATGTAATTAAACCTATGTGGGTGAGACAGTACTTCCCAAAGTGGATAATATCTTGACATGGAGGAAGGATCTCCCTAATCCATGTGTCTGGATGTTGTGAACTTGGTGTTTTTTATGGTTGATTGGGGAAGTGGGGGCCTTAGTGTTTCCATAGTTGTTTAGGAGATAAATGACAAGGAGGTGTTCTTGGATGTTGAGGATTTCACTCCAGCTTCAGAATAACACAAAGTGGTTTGCTTCTAAGAGGTATCTTAAGGGGTGGTTGTTCAGACCCCCTTTCTTCTAGGTCAATTTTGAATTCTAGATGAAATGAATAGTTTGATAAGTATATGATGTAATGATCTAGATTTCCCTAGGCCTTTCCTTTGTAAAAAATTAGTGTTTAGCATGTTCTGGAAGTCAATGGTTGGTCATTTCAAAAGTTTTCCAAATTCTTAGTTTTTCCAGTTTTTCCATTGGTAACTCAGGGCATCAGCATCAGCATGTTAGTGCGTCAGTGAGTCAAGGGAATCGTCATCTATGAGTCAAGGGCATCACCATCAGTGATTTAGGGGCGTCAGCGAGTCAAGGTCATCAGTAGGTCAGAGCATTAGTAGGTCAAGGTGTCAGTAGGTTGTTACATCGGTAGCTCAGTGTTAGTGGATTAGAATCGGTAGGTCACATCAGTAGATCACCCATCAATGGATCTGCATCGGTGACTCACCCATTGGTGAATCACCCATCAGTGACTCATTTATAGTTTTCCAAGTTTTATAGTTTCACCCCTATTACATATTATTTGATGTAAACAAATTTTAAAGCCTTGTTTGAGAATTTTTAAGGGATTTTTAAAGTATATTAAGCATATCTTTAATATCCTAACATTATGGGAGATTTGAGATACTCAAACTGTGTGATCTTGACCACAATCCCATGTTAATGACTTTTGGAAACCGTTATTCCTTTAATATAGGATCTGGATCTTCAAATCTGGGATCTCTATTTCCTAGTGTGTTTTACATTTCCAATTGGTGCATCTAGATCCTTCCTCCCTAGATGATTCATGTGCCTATGCTAGAACCCCTCCTGATTAGTTTTCTTGGAGTCTCGTTCATCTCGCACAATCCCCTATTCTTGGCGTAAGGAGGTACTTCAATCATTTGATCATCCAATAAGGATTTCTTCTATCTCTATTGAATTGTGCATCATGCGATGTGGGTGTAATAATTATTCTTTGTGAAGGTTGGTGAATACTTCTTTATTAAGATAAGAAATAAATAATAAGGGAATATGATCAAAAGATAAGGAGGTAATGAAATAATGGGATAAGAGTGGTTTGATGTTTGATCATCTATTTTATTTTGTTATCCTTGTTTCCTTATGGATTTTTGTGGCTGTATGCCTTTTAAAAATCAAGGCTATTGGTGATCTTTGCTTTCACACTGGTGGTGTTCTCTTTGTCTTCATCACTTTTTTTGATAATTGGTCGTAACATGAAATCTGCTTAATCACGTATACCCATTTAAATGAAATGAATACACCAATATGAAAACCCTTGTTTGATCACCCCTATTTATCAAGTGGAATTAAATAATTGTGTTTACCAAATCTGAATAGGTCCTATTTAATAGGCATGGATGAGTTCTTTGTTTTTTTGGGTTTTATGACCTTGTGTGAGTTGTGTGGTGTTGCTTTTGGGAGAATGGTTATGGGTGAGGGATGGATGGAGGAGTTGGTTTTGTGAGAAGGGTGTGGGATGTGTGTTCAATGAGGGATATGGTTAAAATGGTAGTTATTGTGGGATTTGTGTGTTAAGGGAGGTATGTGTGGTATGTTGGTATCCCAGTCCAAGATACTTATTGATTGCAGAATGGATGGACTTGTAGGAAGTGGAACTGACTTTGTTTTTAATGTGGTCATGAAGCGAAATTGGGTAGTGGGACTGTAGTGTGGTCATGGAATTGTATGCAGTGGGACTGCATCAGAGAAATATTTAGATTGTGCGGTATAACTTTGAATAATGATAGTTGGCAGTGGTTGAACAAGGCATGCCGTGGGATTGAAAAAATGGTTTTGTTGGTTGTTTTGATATGGTTATTGTTGGTAGTTTCCCAGTAGTGCCAGAATAAATTAAAGTGAATCCCTTAATTAATGAATTAAAAGTGACCAAATAAAAGGGGTTGGTATTATGATTTGGTAGTGGATGTTGTGTGGTTGTGCATATAGGGGTAGCGACAACTATGGTTAAATATGAGTTGGTTGTCTGTTGTGGGGATGTGTAGATTGGGATGAGTGTTTTCTTACCTATACATATATAAATTTTAGTTCCATGTGATTTCTATACGCACCCCACCCTTATGGAGCACCATGTTCTGAACAACCCCATTCATGGGGGAGGGTGTCTTTCCTAGCATCCCGGTGGGAGGATGGATGCCTGGTTACTAACTTTCTTCCTCACACCCTCTTTCGATTCTTAACGCTCGAGCGTATTTGGGTAGGCTATAATGTCTTGAGGCTTACCATAGTCCCAGATACTTTGGGTAGTTTTTTTGTGGATGAGAGGCCTAGGTTTTTACGGGTCATGATTGTTTTCCCAAGTGTCTTTGGGATGAGGCCTAGGTGTCTTCAGGCAAGAGGCATGGTTATTGTGGCCCAGGTATTTGCGGCTAGGATTGGGTGTGATTTGAGGCCTAGGTGTGTGTGGGAAGATTTTTGTAGTGGGACTGCCTATGGGAAGAGTGGTAGCATCATGATGTTATCCATTAGGTATGAGAAGTTAACCAGTGGGAAAGTGGTGTGGGGTGCCCAAACGTCGATGTGATTATACTACTACTTTACTTGACTTGTGTTATTTGGTGAGTGTTCCCTAGTGAGGATGGGATGGTTAGTGTTCCTTGGTAAGTGATTTGAGGTTCTACTATTTTCTCATAGGGACATTAGTATGTTAACCCACTTGTGCATGGGTAGATTTAGTTTCCCTACTGAGTATACTTGTATGCTCACCATATGTATATAAAACTGTTTTCAGAATTCCAGGAAGACTTTGAGGATCGTGCTGGACTTTAATAGCTTGGGCGTTGGGATTAGTTACTATTTATTCTTAGTAACTTTTCTTTTGGTACTTTACTTTGGAGTTTTTTGTACCTTATATCAGCTTTACTTTTGAACATGAATGTGGGTATGGATTTTGTATTTACTTTTGATTTTAGTATTTGGAGTTGTTTGGGATTTACTATCTTATCTCTCAACCTTGTTCTATAAAAAAGGGTAATGCCTTCCATATTATGTGATATTCTATACCCACGATGCTAGTTGCCACTCTGGGGCCTATTGAAGGAGGGACTCATGGGTCATTATATCTCCTTCATCTTGAGGAAGGAATGGTGTGGCACTTTTCTGTCCCTTCCCTCATCTTGAAAAAGGTGGTTCATGAAACATGTATGCTTTGGTTTGAGCTTGGTTTACCCCTTATGTCATTATAGAAGCTTTTAGTAGTTGGGGGTTGAAAACATGAAATTTTAGAGAAAAAAATACTAACACACAGTTTAGGTGAATGATCTGAACTAACTGTATGATATTGAATTGTGAGGCTATAGTAGTGTTTTGAATAGTTTGAGAATAGTTTTTTAAACAATGTGACTTTCTATGAAAACTGTGCGAGTGTCTGTAGTGACCCAAACTTTTATAAATTCTATTTTTGAATGAATAAATTCATTATTAAGTAATATAGTTATAGAAAACACATTTACTAATTTGGTTATTTTAGACTATTATAATTTATATTTTATTATATATAAAAGACCATTATGTATCATAACTGTTGATAGTAAAGAAATTATATAGTGATCATATTATTATTCTATATTAAGGGTTATGATAAAGTCCAATAGATATAGATGGAAGGAGCAATGACCTCAACAAGTAGGATCTCACCCCATGAATCCCATTTATTGAAGATTCCTAGGGGGATATCATCACTAGTATTTTCCATTGACCAAGACCAAACTACAACTCAACAACTAAAGTATGATAAAAACCATTTATGGGAGAAGTTCAAGCTCATCATGATCATGACCCAAATAATGTACACCAAACCACCCTAAGAAAATATCACAGTCGCACCCTCAGGGAGTACACTGGTGTAATAAGGGGTTATGTATTTTGGCCCTAATTGTATGATTTTTTATATTTTAGTTTTAAATAATTATTCTATATATTCTTTTACTTTATAAATTATTAAATAATTAATTGTATACAAATTATATTTTAATAGGATGAAACTCGATTGGTAGTTTTTCAAAATATATAGTTTCAATCAAGACATTATTTTTGATGAATTTAATATTTTTTAAAATTAATTATATTTTAATAATATATTAATATTAAATAATATTTATTAAATATAAATTATAATATAATTTTATGAAGTCAAATGTAAATTTTATAAGGGTTAAAAAAAATTATTGTAAAAAATAGGTATTTTTAAATAAATAGGGATTTTTGATATAAAAGTGTAAATTATATTATTTAGAGAATTATTTTGAGAAAAATAAATATTATTTTTGAAACCAAAATTTCAAAATTATCCAATTGTGAATTTTTTATTGTTTTAATAGATAGTTGAATTTTTGGGTAAAAATTAAATGCATTATAAATATACAGTGAGTATTATGACATCATAATGATCCAAAAGTGATGTAATATATTACATTAATGTTATAATCTACCCAAATATTGTTTCCCCTTTAAAATAATTTGTTTTTGAATTTATTTGATTAGTTTTATAAATCCTTAATGAATCCTCGAAAACCTATATTATATTTTAAGGTTTCAAAATCAATTCTTTATAAACATGACTCACTTCCACATCATCAATGGTATTATTTTAATGAGTTAAGTTCTTAGACTTATAAAATAATTAAAACCACTCCTATTTGGTAGAAAACATGGGAAAAAATATGGTAATGTCTGTGGTTTTGATTACTTTATCATATAGAGTCAAAAACTTACGTTTAGAAATTAATAAATAATTCCCCTCGCTTTTGCTATATAAAACCACCTAGCCTTCCATTATTCTTCACCAAAAACTATTTAATCATGAATTTAATATACCCTTACCTATACATAGTCCTCTAAAGGTGCCTCCAAAACTTAATATTCTCCTCCCAAGCTTTAAGAAGCACCCTCTCAAGGTAAGGTATCCTCTCCTCCTCTTTATTCAAGCACTTCATTTGTACTATGCTTTTTGATTTCTAATTTTTCATGCTAGAATATTTTTTTACATACCTATTACTATCCATATCATGTATACGTTACGAGATAACCCTTTCACTCTTATTCACCCCTCCCATAAACATTTATATACCTCCATTATGCTGCCAAAATTATCTTTCAATTTTCTATGCCAAATAATTGTGTAGTGAATACCCATCTCCATTTCGAGTCAAGGGAATTCAGTTAGATGTACTTTCCCTTAATTGATTTGTGAATTCCATTTGGGTAACACAAATTCTTATTATTGGGGATAAAATTGATTAAATATGTTTTTATGTTGTATGATTTTTGGGCACACTTATTCTTGTACAAGATGTGAATGTGATTGGTGGGCCTAAAATTATATAGCCCTCCAATGCATTGGGTAATGATTTTATCTCATGATATTCCATGCATGGTTCATAATATTGTATCATAATCACATTATGTTATGTTCTATTGAAGGTTATCCTTTACTTATGTTTATGGTTTCATGTTTTATATTGTTGCCACTTTCCTATGTTGCCTTCATGTTAACATTTTATATCATGATTTTATGTACATATGTATGATTCTAACCCCCTTTTATTTTCTATTAATGTTTCTATTAACTCACATGAATCACTTTCATCATTTTATACTTTTATTATTACCTTACTAGATTTTATATCTCACTCCTTTCTTATGTACATCCCCAGGAGATCCCATGAAGTTTTAGAAGAAATAAGAGAATCTAAAGGCAAGTTCTGGAGTTTAAGTTTATGTCTTTATATTTATTTTTCATGTTGTTATTCTATGTACCTATTTTCCCAAATACACTAGTCCTTATTATCTTATGGGGTTGTATTAATTTTATCTTTATGTAATAATTCATGAAAAAAATGTATTAAAATATGGTCTACCATAGTTAGTATCATAGGAAAGTCTAGTTATTTATGGGGATTAACAAAAGAAAACTCTAGTAAAATCTTTAGGGATAAGACTAAACATAGGAAAACATCCCTAAATTTTGGTAAAGTATTGAGTAAGTGGTTTCTAATAAATAAATCCCTATCTAGATACTACAAGTGGATGTGGACTTGGAACAATTGTACATCGAGGTAAAACTCTAAAAAGGGTGCATTGAGATGGACTTGATCGTCACACAGTGCATGAAAATGGGCCTTGGTACACACCTAGTTTGACACTCCCAAGGGATATGATTTTGTAAATTTATAATATCATTATAAACTATTCTTAAGGGAACAAAAATTCCCCAAAGGATTTATATTAGGAAATAGAACATGCATAAATTAGATTGAAACTTTGAAATTCATAGGTTAAGGAATATTTGTCATTAATGAGTTATCCCTTTAATGTTCACGTTTTCCCATTTATGTATTTAATAGTTTAAAAATAATCATCCCTAATTTTACCTTCATTTTTATTAAATGGTATGAAATATGAGAAACCGAGTCAAAAACCAATGTGGGGGGAAATGTGATGACTACCTAAATGTGATGCCCAACCTGACATGAGTAAGAGTTAGGAACATCATGAAAATACTTTCTCAAATAACTCAAGTTTTGAACTGAAACATGAATCATGATAAATTCCTGAATCCCTCTATAAAAGATAAAGTTACAATTGATACCTTTATGTGACAAATTCCTTCAACATTCAGTGGATCTTCTAATACTCTAATCACAAAACAATGGATCAACTCCATTGAAAGGATATTCCTTGTCCTTTAATGATTTAGGTAAGAGAAGGTCGTGCTGTCTGTTTATTGTATAGAAGGAGAATCTAATCAATGGTGGATGTTGGTTAAGAGTACCAATCCTGATGAGGGAATCAAAGTGATAGAGTGAAATAAATTTCATAAAATGTTTCTTGATAAATATTTTCCTTACACCATCTAACATAAATTGAATATAGATTTTATTGGCCTTAAGTAAAAGGATGATAAATCCATCAGGGCGTATGAAGTGAACTTCACATGAATTGCAAGATATGCCTCTGACTTTTTCATTACCCCCAAAAGTAAAGTTGACTGCATCTTTTGTGGGATAAATCTAAGTCTATGAAAATCCTTAGCCATTTGGGACTTCAAAAGATACAAGAAAATTTTCTGATGTGCCCTCAATGTCGAAATGGAGGTTAGAGAATCTCAAGGCTCTCATGGGGATAAGAGGGGAAAAAGGGAATTTAATTCTGGTGTAATAATGGAGAAATATTATGGTGTAAATAAAGTACAAAATTCAACTTTTCAAAAGTGTGGGATGAAATATCTTAGAAATTTCTTGAAGGTGATGAGGAAATACCTTTGGTGTGGAAGGGAAAGGCACCCTTATAGTGGTTGTTGATGGGATAAACCCAAAAATGTGATGAAAGAAAGTAATGATCTGGTTAACCCTCAAACTATTGTCCAAAGATTAAAATGTAAGGAATAAGGGAACTATGTGAATAAATTCACTAATCCAAGGATTTTTGATGATAATCGACACCAACAACCTACAAGGACTAGAGAGAAAGGGAGAAATTATTCCATCAAATATTTTGAGGTGGATCCCTACAAATAAGTGGTGATAGGTATGCTATTTATTCATTCAAGGATAGAAAACATACATTTTGATTTTGGTTCTGCACATTCTATCATACCACAAAAGTTTAGTAGTACTATTCAAACACCACCTTAAAACACAGAAGTTGAGTTATTGATAAAGATGGTGAATTAGTAAATTATTTCAACCCAAGCATATAACTCATACCTTATCCAAATTTGTGGGTTTAATTTCATATAAACCCTTTTGATACTCCCCTTAGCATAATTCAATGCTATTGTCGGCATGGATTGACTTTACTTATGTAGATTCTACATAAATCACCAAGAGAAGGAAAACACCCTTCATATCATGAATAGTCTTCCAATTCTATAAAAGTGTAAAGAAGATGATGAATCTACTTTAGTATCATCATCTCAAACATGGATATTATTTCTCTATGAGAAATCCTATCTTTCTCAAATTATTGAGAATAAGGAAAAGATCATCTTTAAAGACATGCCCATTGTGAGGCAATTCACTTATGTTTTTACTAAAGATTTTCTTGGTCTTCCTCCTAGTCAAATGTTTGAGTTCTCAATCAAGATTATACCCTGATCATTTCCTATATCGAGGACTCCATATTGATTGGATATTATTAAACTTGAGGAGCAGAAGACAGAATTATAGGAGAATATGGATAAAGGGTTTATACACTGAAGTGCTTCACCATGGGGTGCACTGACCTTTTTTTCAAGAATAAGGATGGGTCAATGAACCTTTGTATTGATTATCATGATCTCAATAAGACCATGATAAAGAAAAAGTATCCTATTCCCCAGATTGATGACTTGTTCAATAAGTTATATAGAACCAAATACTTCTCTAAGGAAAATCTTCTTTCGGGATACTATCAAGTAAAGGTTAAGAATAAGGATATACCCAAGAATTCTTTTAATACAATGTATAGGAACTAAAAGTTCATAGTGATTCTATTTGTAATCACTAATTATCTAAAAATATTCATGGAATTAATGAATAAAGTCTTTAGGGATTACCACAATAAATTTGTGGTAGTCTTCATAGATGATATTATTTTCTCTTCTAAACGTAAGGAGGGGCATGAGGATTATTTTAATTATGTTTGGAATGCTTTTTGAAAGGAAATTTTATTTGAGAAGTATAGTAAATGTGAGTTATGGGTGGAAAAAGTAACCTTTCCAGGGAATTTAATAACTAGAAAAGGGATATATATGGATCCTTAAAAACATGAAGGAAATTGTATGATGTCTAAGATCAACATCTATGATGAAAATCAATAGTTTCCTTGGATTATTTTGGTACTAACATTGATTTATGATAAACTTCTCATGATTTTCAAGCCCACTAACCATGATATCTCATAAGGGATTCAAGTTTTTCTAGACATATGAATGTGAGGAAAGATTTAAAGATCTAAATAAGTGAAAAATCACTATACCTGTGCTAAAATTACCCACACGTGGTTAACGATTTATGATCTATAATGATAAGTCCAAAAAGGTATTAGGTTTTTTACTCATGAAATATGAAAAAGTGACAGCTTAGACCTCTCTCCAATTAAATATCCATGAGCATAAATACCCAAAAAATGATTTATAATCGGTTATGTTGATCATTGTGCTAAAGATTTGGATACATTATCTCTATGGAGAAAAGTATGACATATGTATAGATTATAAAAGAATCAAGTATATATTCACACAAAAGAATCTCAATATGAACCAATGAGGGTGGTTAGAGATAATCAAGGATTATGATTTTTCAATCCATTACCATCTTGGGAAAGAAAACAAAGTGGTAGATGTTTTGAGTATAAAGGAACCTACATCCCTATCTATGATGAGGATTTCAAGGGATACAATATTCTTGGAGATACAAAGGATGATGTAGGAATAATAAAAGGATCTTCATACTACTTTTCCCAAATTATTTCTCAACCATATATTCTTGATAGAATCAAAGAGGCCCATAAAGATGATGTGGTGATATAGAAAAAGCTAGTGAATATTTTGGAGTTCAAAATTTCCAATGATGGAGTTATAAGGTTTGGAACCCATATATATGCCCCATTAAAAAAATAACTTAATAGGGAAATTATGGATAATGTGAAAAGCTCATACTTATCTATTCATATAAGAATCACTAATATGTATATATATTTTATGTAAAACTTTTGGTGGGATAACATGAGTGGGATATTTCAAAGTTTGTATCATGATGCTTTGTATTAAAACAATTCAATACTAAATAATAGAATTATAAGGGGATGATGTATCCATTTCCCATACTAGTATAGAAATGAAAAAACATAACCATGGATTTTATCATAGGACTCCCTAAGACCCATTAAGTTAATAAAGCCATTTGGGTGGTAGTAAATCACCTTACTAATTCAACACATTTCATTACTATCAAGTAATATTTAACTCTCAAATAACTCACCAATATATACATAAGATAACTGGTAAGAATGCATGGAGTACCAAACTCTATTACATCTGATCAAGATATGAGGTTTACCATAAGGTTCTATAGAATCCATCAGAAATAGTTAGATATATAATTGAGCTTCATCACTACTAATCAACCTTATATCGATGTTATATCTAAAAGAACCATTAAAACTCTAGAGGATATTCTGAGATCAAGTTCAATGGATTTCCAAGAATTTTGGGATTAACACCTTCCCCTTGTGGATTTCTTATATTATATGAGTTTCCATTCTAGCATTCAAATGGAACCTTATGAGGCTCTGTATGGGAATAGGTTTTAGAATCCAACATGATAGGATGTTGTTAGAGAGAGGAATCTAATATGACCTGACCTTAACCAAGAAATGGTAGATAAGGTTCAAACCATTTAGAAAAGTATGATATCTAAATAAAGTTGAAAAAAAATCTATGCTGACAATCATAGATGATACTTGAAGTTTGAGGTTATAGATAAAGTGTTCCTTCATATATCACCATGGAATAAAGTCATGGGGTTTTAGAAGAAGGTAAATCATATTTCAAGATACATAGAACCCTTTGAAATCCTTAATTGCATCGGAGCTATGGCCTATTGACTAGCACTCCCACCTAACCTATCTCAAGTACATAATGTGTTCCATGTATCACTCTTAAGGATGTACTTAATAGATGCCTCACATATACTAAATATTTAGTTGGTACCATTAAATAATGATATTTCATATGAGGAACAACTGGTGAAGATCTTAGATCAGGGAGAACAATTTCTAAAAGATAAGACAACTCACCTAGCTAAAGTGCTGTGGAAGAACCATAAGTTTAAAGAAGAAACTTAGGAACCATAAGATATGATGAAATATAAGTACCATCATCTATTTTTATATATGAAATAAAAATTTCAATGGAAAAATTTCTGAATAGGGTAATATTCTAACAACCTTAATTTTTTTAAATTTCCTTTTTAATGAATAAATTCATTATTAAGTAGTGTAGTTATTGAAAACACATGCAATACTTTAGTTATTTTAGACTATTATAAGTTATATACTATTATATTTAAAACCACTCTTATTTGGTAGAAACCACGTTTAGGTGTATGGTTTAGATTAATTTATCATATAGAGTCCAAAAATTGAGTTTAAAAATTAATAAAGAATTCACCTATTTTTTCTATATAAACCTATTCAACCTCCCATTCCACTTCACTAAAAAATATTATAGCATGAATTTAATCCATAATTCCCTCTCTAGAGTCCTCCCAAGGACCCCAAATATCTTAATAACTCCTACTAAACTTTAAGAATCACCCTCTAAAGGTAAGGGATCCTCTCCTCCTCCTCTTTATTCAAGAACCTCCTTTATACTATGCCTTTTGATTTCCAATTTTTCATGTTAGGATATGTTTTTTTCAAATCCATCTCACTTTCCTTATTATTTATAAGTTACAATAGACCCCTTTCACTCTAATTCACCCCTCACATCAACCTTTACATACCCCCTCTATGTTGTTGAAATTATTGTGTGATTTTCCATGCCAAACATTTTTATAGTGAATACCCATACCCATTTACACTCAAGGGTATCCACATAAATGTACCTATACTTCATTTATTGGGTAATGAAATATATATAACCCACACTAATTATTCATGGGGTTAAAATTGATGGAAGACATTCTTATATTATATGATCTATGAGACACACTTACACATGTACATGATATGAATGTGATGGATGGGATGAGAATTATATATACCTACAATGAACGAGATAATGTTTTTATCTCATGATATTCTATACATGATGTATGGTAGGCTATCCTAATAACGCTAAGTTATTTTTTCTCGGCGGTTAGCCTTGAATTATGTTTATGATGTCATGTTTTATGTAGTTTCCACATTCCTATGTTGCCTTCATTTTATCATCATATATCACGATTTAATGTTAATTTTTTTATTATTAACACCTTTTATGTCATATTGATATGTCTATTTACTCACATGTTTTACTTTCATAATTTTATTATTTTATTATTCCCTTAGTGGGCTTTGTATCTCACCCTTTTCTTATGTACATCCCCAGGTTATCCCATACAATTTTAGAAGAATCGAGTGAATCTAAGGGAAGGTTATAGAGTTTAATTTTAAGTATTTGTATTTATTTTTCATGTTGTTGTGCTATGTACCTAATTTCCCAGTGACACTAGGCCTCAAAATCTTCTGGATTTGTATTAATTGTATCGTTATGTAATAATTCATGAAATAAAGTGTATTAAAATATGGGTTGTCATATTTTACAGAGGTGTCACACATATTGATAATGGTTTGTAAAACTATGTGTCTCTTCCCTAGGTAACCATGTGAATTATTTTTCAAAGGATAGAGGCCACACACAGTTAGAGCACAATTTATTAAACCGTTTAGCTTAACCATTCACCGTGATCTAAACCACTTAAAAGTTAGAATTTACCATGATTACCTTGGTCATTTTTATATATAATCCCCTCCTAATGACTCTTTATATTAAAATAAATTCTCCCCAGTTCCCTAGAGAGTTAACTCATTGGATCCTTGGTTATTTCCCCTCGTTCTTGGTGGATCTATTCAAGGTATATACAATTTTTGATCTGATCTATTATTTTCTTTCAATATCTATCGTTAACATTATTTCTACTTATTCTATTGAAACCTGATTGGGATATGATTTCTACATTTAGATTGTTTTATTTTGTATTTAATGATGTTCTTATTGATCTAAGATTATGAGGATTCAATATTCTTATTTCCAATCTCCATTTTTGAAGGTGGCTAGATTTTCTCTATTAGTGAGGTAAGTGTCTCTATACAATGGAGTTAACCCATGAATTAATTAATTTTCTTAAAAAGTACCTTCATTTGATTTTTTCGAATTGATTTATCAATTATATATTATAATAAAAATGGTATTTTACGGGGTTATTAATTTTAAAAAGTTTTTTCACTTTATGTTTTTGACGAAATTCATGAATGAATGATTTGACTCTAAAATGGATTTTCAAGCATGGGGGAGATGATTCATTATTGTGAAAATGTTTTCAAAATTATGAGCATTGTTTTTAAAATGATTTTGAAAAATATAGAACATTGGTAACCATGGGTGCATTGGGTTATGGACATATGTAAACCTTAGTGTGTTTGGAACCACTAGGGATTATTCTTGTGATGTTGTTAGAATGTGGTAGGACTCAATAGCAGTAGGATTCACTATATGACTGGATTAGTGTTCCATTGCGTGTACTATAATGTATTCCCATAGGATATATCCCACTTGTGCTAGGTTTTATACATAATGGCATTGATTCATTTTTATTTCTCACATGCTTATGTTATATTATTTCCATGAATAATTATTCATATGCCTCTATAATATATTTCATGTAATTTCCATATTACTGGTTTAAGTGAATATGAAGTGATTATAAAGAAACCAAAGGCTGTTTTATAAAAAAAGGTTTCCATTTGATGTTTCTCTAAAAACTAGTTTTGTTTTAACTCTATAATTAACAATTTCATGATGTTAGACATTGTATATATTCTTGGTGGTATCCTATAGGGATCGGTACTCATACCCTAATTTTTTTTCATTTTGGAATTTTTATATTTGGTTTTGTAGGAATCAGGTAAAGGGATGGGAATTATGTAGTGCACCAGCTTCTCCTGGCTATCATCACCTTCTTAGAGAGATGGTTTGGAAGTGATGGTTGGTCACATAGTAATTTTTATTTTTTTTGTCATGTTTTTATTTTAAGGTTTATCATTTTCTATTGATGTTATATGTATCATGTATTTTTACTTTATTCTATGTTATACTCTCTTGGTTTATCTACTTTTAGTTATTCATGAGATTTTTTTTGTTTTATTGATATCTTCTATATGGTGGTCCATCTCAGGTGGCGTGTCATGTTGAACTTGGTTGGTTCATTACAAAATAATATCAGAACCATTACCCAATATGAAGTGTGTTGGAACTGTCTAGGTTTGGTTTAGGGTTCATGGTAGACAAGAGTTAGGACCATACAAATTTGTGTAGTAAGTGTATAAGGGTGTGTGGCTAGCTTACTTTTGTGTCTAAACTCAAGTTACCATTGGTGTTTAGGTATTTATACCAAGATTGAGCATGGTGTTTTAGTTTATTTAAATTAATTTTTGTTGGGTTTTATTTAGATAAACCTATTTCTTTTTAATGTTTCATATCTCATTTGATAAATCCATTTTTTACTTAAATTATTGTTGTTTAATGGTTTAATTTAGATTCTTTAAGTTTATCTTTTAATTTTGGTATTTTATCTTAAGATAATTAGGTATTTTCATTTGTGTTTATTAGAAAATTCCTCTTAGAATAGATCTTCCAAATCCAGGAGAAGAAACTATGTGATAAGTTATAAGGGTTAATCCTCTAGTAGAACCTTCTTTGGTGGATATTTTATCTACAATGTATAGACTCTAGGTTTATAGAGTGTTGGAAACTATGAATAAATTGTGTATCATGGATTGGAATTTACCAAGTAGAATCCCCCCATATTTCATGGTGATAAGAGACCCTAGAAATCAAAAGAGTGGATCGAGGTGATTGAAATTATCTTTCAATTTTTTAAAACTTTAGAGGACTCTAAGGTGGGTTTTACTACCTACAAGCTTGAAGGACAAGGAAAGAAATGGTGGGACCCCATCATGTAAGCCAAGTAACATGAGAATCTCACCTATACTTATTTCAATATGATATTCAACCAATATTTTTATCTTGAAATAATGTGAGTGGTAAAGACTCAATAACTTTTTACCTTAGAGAAATGGGTGCATTTGGTTTTTTATTATGCCACTTGTTTTTCTAAGTTAATCAACTTATCACAATATCTTGTTAATAATGACTACCTAAAATATGAAATGTTTGAGATGGGTTTAAGGGAAGATATTCATTTGATACTGATTCTATTATTCCCACAAACCTTTGTTGAGGTGGTTGATAAAGTGTCTATGGTCGAGGTAGGCCTAGGTGAGAAAATGGGCTTAGTTGGAGCTTTGTTTTCTGTAGGAGGTAGCTAGGGTGTATCTTCTATCTATAAAATTAAGTGAAATGGTAAAAAATTTTCTTCAAGACCAATTTCTAGTGCTTATTTAGAAAATAATTAGGTAGTTCTCTATCAGTGTTGGAGGTCTAGTCATACCAAGACTAACTATATGGAAGCACCCATGACTTTTCATCATTGTGGACATTCTGTTCACCCTAACCATTTCTGTAGAAGAATTTCATAAGCAAGTAAAGTTAGATCCAATCTTACCAAATCCTCATAGGTTCATCCTGATGCATTAAAGGGTGGTAAATCTAATTCTTAGTCCAAGGAGGATACCCAGGTAGAAAAGAAATCTCAAGGAGCAGCTTAGACTGGGAATCTTTATATAATAGAGTATACTTTAGAGGAATCTAAAGTAGGTTCAATCACTATTAGAGGTGTGGTGTTTATATCATCCTTTATGGTTTGATATTTTTTTTTGATATGGGTGAATTTCATTCTTTTATATCATCCATGTTTATTGATGTGTTGGGATTACATATTGATCGTATTTCATTCATGTTGGATCTTTCCATGCATTTTGGAAATAGGAAGGAATAAGGTTTCAAATGTACTAAGTGTCAGCTGATGATTTATGACCATGAAGTTGAAAGGGACTTCCTAGTTATTGATCTTGATATCTTTGACCCTATCATTAACATGGATTGAAAGGTTATTGTTAAGAACCAAATCAACTATTACCATTATTGAGTTTAGTTTCTATATTCTTACGGGATCTCTCATATATTCAGGGCAAGTAGGATTCAAGATCAGAGAATGTGGGCCCTATTGTTACATACAATGGAATGAAATCATACCAGTTGTTAGACATGTTTCTTGATGCTATTTATTCTTATATGATCTATCCATTTCCTACAATGGTGAGTGTGTACCCTGAGGTATTTCTTAATGAATTTTCGGGGTTACCACCCTGGAGAAAGTTAGATTTCACTATTTAACTACTTCTTTGTACAATGCCTATTTATATTCCATCATATCACATGAAACCTGATGAGTTAAAGGATATTAAATTTTATCCTGCAGATCTTGAGGCTAATGGATTTATTCATCCTAGCATTTCACCTTGGGATTCGCTAATTATTTCTACCAAGAATGAAGGTGAGAGCCTTAAATTTTTTATAAATTATAGAAATCTTAATAAGGTAAATGTTAAAAAAATGCCACTTTATATGGATTGAAAATAACTTTGATCAATATAGAGGAGCCAAGTGGTTTTTTAATATTGATCTACAATCAGGGTACCATTATTTGAGAGTCTAAGAAGAGGATATACCTAATTAAATGTTTAGGATCCGATATAGTTATTTTGAGTTCCTAGTTATGTAATTCAGTCTCATTAATGGCCCTGTAGTATTTATAGTGTTAATTAAATAGATATTTCACCTATTCTTGGACTATTTCATTTTCATTTTGTGGATGATATATTGTTGTAATCCAAGTCAGAGGAAGAGAACATGGATCATTTCAACACCATTATCAAAATCTTGAAAGAAAATATATTTTATGATAATATTTATAAATGTAAATTTTAGATTCAATAAGTGAAGTTTATGAACCATGTTATATCTTAGAGGTAAATCTCAGTGCATTTTTGGAAAGATTATAGTGATAATGTCTTGGGAGAAACCTATAAATGTGTTTGAAATTCAGATATTCTTGGGATTAGATGGTTATTATAGATGGGTTGTTTAGGATTTCTCCAATATTGCATATCCAATGACATAATTAACCTATAAGGGTTTCATGTTTGAGTGGGATGATAAATTTAAGAGATATTTTTAGGAACTAAAGGTGAGGTCGATATCATCTCTAGTTCATATTCTTCTAGAATTGGGGTTGAGCTATGATTTTTTATATGATACCTCATGTATGGGATTGGTATGTGTATTGATGTAGGGAAAATATGTGGTGTCCTATGGATATCACCAATTAAACCCTCATGATAATAAATACCCTACCCATGACCTTGAGTTGACATATTTTATGAATTCTCTCAAAAATTAGAACTATTATCTCTTTGGGGAACAATTTATAGAATATTATGATCATAAGTGATTGAAGTATATTTTTACTAAGAGGGATATGAAATTTAAATAAAGGTTATGGGTTGAGTATGTGTATAAATTAAATTTTTATATTAATTATACTTATTTAAATAGAAATGTGGTGGCCGATGTGTTTAACAGGAAGTTACCAACTCAAGCCTTGAAAGAATCAGTGGAGGAGTGGTCTCTGATGAGTCTATATGTTAAGATGATCTTGGGAGCGGAAGAGGATGGTGGTAAGGTGTTATCAACTTATGTTAAGAAATAATATTAAATTGACAATCATGTTCATCTAGAGAAGGTAACATACACTAATTTCCATCACTTTAGAGTAATCCTAAATGGTGTAGAGAGATTGAGTGATTGGTCCTGGTCTCTTGTGGGCACTTTCTGTTGTTAAGGTAGGTTGGTCATTCGTTTATCATTGAGGAAAGTGTTATTATATAGTGGAAACCAGTCTAGTTGGTCCATTCACCCTGAGACAACCATTATGTATCATGATCCGAGAAATAAATATTGGTTAATGGGGATGGGAATATTGAATACATAATTCATGTCATGATTCCTTACTTGACATAAGATTAAGGTATATCACCAGAGACCTGTAGGTTTGTTACAAGCTTTCCCATTTAGATGTGGAAGTAGGATGAGATATATATAGACTTTATCATTGGATTAACATGGAATCTTAGTAGTAAGTATGATATTTGGTTGATCATTGATCAAATTACTAAATATAATTATTTTCTTTCTATTAAGGTGACAACGAAGGCGAAGATCTTAGAAAATTGTATGTTTGAGAGTTTGTTAATATTTATGGTGTTATTTCTATAATTATTTTTGATAAGGACCCAAAATTTACATCCAATTTTTGGAAAGGCTTGAAATAGGTGATGGGAACCTAACTAAAGTTGAGTAGGCATACCATCCTTAGATGAATAGGTAGAGTAAGCAAGTTATTTTGTTTCTTGAGGATATGCTCTGAGTGTGTATGCTTAATTTTGGTGGTTCCTTGGAAAAAAATATTACTTTGGATGTAGTTTCCTATAATAATAGTTATTAGGAGAATATTATTATGGTTCCCTTTGAATCTTTGTATGTGAATCCATGTATATATCTCTCTTGTGCTGAGAAAAGTAGGGATATTGGTCTTTAGTCAGATTGAGCCTTGTTCAGGAGATGATAAAAAAAGTTCATTTTATTTTGAAGTGGTTGGAAATAGATCAAAGTTTTTAGAAATTATATTTTGGACTATTGTTTTCACCAATTGGAGTATTAGGTTGGTCATCGAGTCTTTCTCAAAGTTTAACCTCACTTGGGACATCATCATTTGGGTAAGCATGGTAAATTGGCACTGAGATTTGTTGTCCCTATTGAGATCACTGAATGTATTGTAAAGGTGGAACATCAGTTGGAATTTTTATATCACTTGACGTCTATTCATGAAGTGTTTCACATTTATTTGTTAAGGAGATCTCAACTGGACCCTTACCATGTTATTTAATGAGAATATGTTTATCTTGAGCCTGAAACTACTATGGTTGAATGACCAGTTCAGATTATATACTACCATGATATAGTACAATATAGTAAATAAATTCTTCTCGTTCATGTACTATGGTAGTGTGGATGGGATAACCATGATATGTGGGAGTGAAAATAATTGATGAGTAAATAGTGTCTTTCTCCCTTTACAAGTTCTGATTCTTGAGTGCTTTCTAGGGAAAGAAAGATTTTATGGTGGGGAGAATTGTGATTCCCTCTAGATCATAGGTATGATTTAGTTTGATTTTGGTTTTACCCTTGTGTCATTATATAGGTTTCCAGGAGTTAGGGGTTGAAAAGATGGAATTTTGGATAAAACAAGATAATCACATGGTTTAGGAGCTCAATTAGTACTAACCATGAGGCATGGAACTATCAATATTCAGTGGCATTTTACACAGTTTGATCATTGTTTGTCAAACCATGAAACTCACTAAGAAAACCATATGGGTATCTGTGTGTTTTTATAGATGTGTTTCATGTCTTGATCATGGGTTTTCAAGCCTATGATACTCTTCTCTAGGTAACTTTGTGCCACTTTTTTCAGAGGAAAAAGGCTACACATAGTTGGAACTTTATTTATTAAACTGTGTAGACTAACCGTGCACCCCAATCTAAGCCACTTAAAATTTGGAATTTACCCCCATGACCTTGGTCATTTTTATATCTATTATCCTCATAATCCTTCTTAGGATATAACTAACCTATACCCTACACTCTATATAGACCCCACATTGGATCCTTAGTGATCTACCTTCATTCTTAGTGGATCTATTCAAGGTATGTACCATTTTTTATATGATCACCTGTCTTATCTCAAGATCTATCCTTAATCTCTTTTCACTTAGTCCTATTGAAACCCGATTGTGCAATGATTTCAAGGTCTAGTGGGGTTTATAGATGATTTTATGGTGTTTTTATGGATTTAGTCTTATGAGGATTAGATCTTCTCAATTCCAATATCTGTTTTGAAGGTGACTAGTTTTCCTCCATTGGTGAGGTAAGTGTATCCATACAATGGTGATAACCCATGAATTAATTAATTATCTTTTAAAATACTTTTGTTTGATTTGTGATATTAATTTATTGACTGTATCTTGGAATAAAAATTGGGTTTAAATGTGTTTTTTTAAAAATAGTTTATGGAGTTTATGTGTTTTATGACAGGCCTCAATGAGGTATTTAACTCTAAAATAGATTTTTAAGCATGAGGGAGGTGATTATATGCTGAAAAAATGTTTTAAAAATTGCGATAATTTTTGTCAAATGATTTTGGAAAACATAGCAGATTGGTAACCTTTGGTGCATTGAGTTATGGGCATACACAAACCTTAGTGGTACACCACTATGGGTTATTCTTATGATATCAATATACTGTGAAAGGAATCAACATCAATAGGATCCATAGTATTCCTTGATTAGTGTTCCTTCATGTTTCCTAGAACATATTCCCATAGGCTAGAGACCACTTGTGCTTGGTTTTATATATAATGTAATTTTTTAATGTTTGTTTTCTCACAAGGTTATGTTATGATATTTCCATGAATAATTATTCATATAACTTTATACTAACTTTCATATACTTATCATATTTTTGATTTAAGTGAATGTGAAATTTTTATAATGAAACCAAATTATTTTTTACAAAAATGGTTCTTATTTGAATTTATTATACAAACTGGTTTTGTTTTAAAGCTATAACTAATGGTTGTATGGTGTTAAACATTGTATATATTTTTAGTGGTATCCTATTAGGCTTAGTGATCACACCCTAAATTTTTTCTTTTGGGAATTTATAGATTTTTATTTATAGGACTCATGTAAAGGGAATGATGTTATGTATTTTTTTAATTCTCTTGGTTGTAATCTCATTCCTAGAGAGATAATTTCTTGGTGATGGTTAGACACATAGAGACTTGGATTTTATCTTCTCATGTTTTTAGGTTTAGAATTTTGTCTTGATCTTTTATGTATCATGGATTTGTACTTTATTCCACATTATAATTTTTTATCTCCTTTGAGTTATTCTTGAGACTTGTTTGGTAGTATTGTTAATCTTAACCATGTGGTGGTCTATCTTGGGTGATGTGTCATGTCGACCTGGTTTGGTTTATTACAAAATGGTGTCAAGTTCATTGATTATTAATTAAATAATAGATATCATATCATTTTTTTGTACTATTAATTATTTCATATTATGAAAATTTAATAGACATATTCAAACACCACTACAAAACATAGAGGTTTAGTTATTAGTGAAAACACTAGAAAAGAAAATTATTGAATCTAAAGAATATAAATCCTCACCAGTTAATTTTGGTTGGATTAATCTCCTAGAAAACCTTTTAATAATCCCTTTAGTGGAATTAAATAATATTTTTTTTGTGGAATGTTTTTCATTATATAGATCCAATTGTTGTGATAAAGAAATAACCTTTCATATCCCAAGCCATCCTCCAATTCTATACAAGTAAAAGGAGGAGGATGAATCTCCTTTGAAAAATTATTATCAATAAAGGATAACAAGGAATTATGATAAAAAATATATATCTCAAATTATTATGAAAAATGAGATGATCATTCTTGAAGATATTCCAATTATAAGAGAATCTACTAATGTATTCCCTGAAGAGTTTCCCAAACTTCCCCTAAAAAAAGAAGTTGATTTCTCTATTGAGATCATACATGGAGCTCTTGTAATAACCAATATTCCCTATAGAATGACCCCAATTGAACTAGAGGAACTAAAGAAGAAACTAAGGTTTTCATATGCCCATGTGCTTCACCATGTGGTGCACCGATCCTCTTTGAAAAAGAAGGATGGGTCAATATGATATGCATTGATTAGAATGAGATCAATAATTTCATAGTAAATAATAAGAATTACCTTATATAGATTTATGGATTATTTTATCAGTTATGCGGGTACCAATACTTCTCCAAAGTGGACTTTCAACTGAGATATCATCAATTAAAAGGGAATTAGGGTAGTCCTAACACTTAATTTCATACAAGGTATAGACACTATGAGTTCATAGTGATACCATTCAGACTCACTAATGCTCTAAAAATATTCATGAACTTAATAAAAAGAGTCTTTAGAGATTACCACAACAAAATTATGGTAGTCTTTTGTAACGTCTTCCAATTCAGCACTCTCTCACGTGGTTGGGAAGGGTTGGTTATGAGACCTAAAGTGTACCACCCCTACACAAAAGGCTGCCGACTAGTAGTGGGGGTGTAAAGTGTATAGTGGGGAGACTATACCCCTTGTATGGAATGTCATAGAAGTATAAAAAATCATAAAAAAATGGAAATAATGATCAAGTAAAGACATAGACGAAGATAACTATAAAGGACAACTGAATAATCCAATAATAATAAAGGAATAATATAATGATGTGCTAAAATGTAACTAAAGGTCATGATAGAAAAATAATAAAAAATAACAGGAGACTCAATAAAAGACTCAAAGTCATGGGTCCCAATCCCCATGTTGGTCCAATATCCAAACTCTATCCCCATAACAAACAATCAATCAACAATAAGTTCCTTTTCCCTTGTCCAAACCTACATCCACAAAATCTTATCAGGTGACAAATGGTGGCTCGAATAGGGTGTGATTATAACTTAGTAGGTAAAAATCACAATGTCTAAACAAAAATATTCTGATAATAAGTGTATGCAATAAAGCGATAAAAAAGTGTATTAATTAATTCAATAATTAAATGAATACAACAACCTGATTTGGCCTTGTGATGGAATATCCCTGAGCATGTCTTATGGCCATGCCAACCACAACCAAGTTTCCAAGGTAAATAACCCACTTCATCACCAAGATAGAATGTCTCAGAGCATGCCTTATGACTATTCTAACCACCATATAACCATGGTCTAGTCATAACAATCAATTTGGGTCAAATCCCTAAAATCATTACAACATTTCTAGGTCAAAACCCTATAACCATTACAACATTTTAAAGTCAAATACCTATAAGAAATACAACATAGGACCAGGCTATGCATTCTCACTATCAACATTACAACATATATGTGTATAAGTACCTGGGCCTAGCCCATTATATAAGTACCTTAGCATGGAACCCAATTACTACTACACATCATGGATATCCCAATATCACACCATATATCTCAATAGTTAATTATGCGAATTACCATTATTCTTTCATATTCCATTTTTCAATTCAATTTAAAATTGATTAACAATTATATCAATAAGAAATAAGACATAGTTTAGGGATTCTATAAAAAGAAATCACTTTATGTCACATGTCATACTAAACATACTTTAAGACCATAGATAATTAAAATTCTATTTGGAACCAAAGGAAAATCAATAATTATTCCCATTTACTATTTATTCAATTTCAACACACATATCATTAGAGTTATCATAATATTGCATAAAATTGACAATTATCAAACCATATGGTTAATATTTTGACCCCTACCTTTAACTAACAATCCAAAAACACTTCCAAAGGACAATGAATATGAGGATGAAGGCATGGATGATTGTAAAGAGGTTCATAGATCAAAACTAATCAAGGTAAAAAATGATCATGATCAAAACCAAAAATGTAATTGGAAAAGGGATTTCATCACAACAGGTTGGAGAAGGAAGAAAAGGAGGAACAAAACTAACAAAAACCACTTACTAGGAATTTATCACATAAAAGGGACATCTAGAAGGGATGTTTTCACCCAAAAATTTCCTAGAGAATTCCCTAGGGCTGAGAGGAGAGGATTTGTAGTGAAATAGAACAAATTTATGCTATAAAAAATGTTTCAAATAGCAGGTCGGAAATTTACATAGTGTGTAATGTAGTTACTCATCATGTAATTTATTTAATGGTTTTTTCCAAAAGACCCATCTCCTCAGATTTCTTTAATTTAAACCCATGGAACATTACATGATGTGTAATCCCTTTACACGACGTGTAATTTACCTATATTTGAGTTTTCATCCCATTTTCTCTTTAACTCTCCAATCCCCCTTTAATTATTTTAAACTTACCAAGTACCTATATTATCAATTAGTCACATTTATAATTAGACTCCATTAACTCAAATGGTAATACATCCAAAAAATTTAGGTCATTTTCTCCAAAAAAGGCTCTCCATCTTCGAACAAGACTCGAACACCAAGGCTTAAACAAAAAACTCAAAGAAATACATACTTGAAAAAATATGGGATCTTACAAACCCCACACCTTATAATAGATCATCCCAGAGATACTCCAAGTGTCATTGTGAGGTCTCAATGAACAAGTCTGGCCACTGTGTTCACATTTCAGACTCCCTCTCCCAAGTATCCTCCTAAAATATCCCATGATTCCACTAAACCTGAACCAACAATATAGTTCGACCTTGAAGATATTTCTCACTACGATCCACAACCCGTATTAGATTCTAATCAAAGGAAACATCAGTAAAAAGCTCAATTTATACTATGTATATCACATGGTAAGGGGTTAGATGATATCTTCAAAGTTGTGACACATGGAACACGTTGTTCATGACGTTGTATCACTATAGAAGGACTAGAAAGTATGACACTAGACTGACCCTTGCAACTATTTTAAATAGCTTGATAAACCTGGGCACTAGATTCCCCTATTTCCTAATATGAAATTTATGCAATCTAGATGATAAATGAAGGAAAACATGAGGACCAAACTCAAATTCCAAAGGTTGTCTCCGATGGTCAACATATTTTTTTTTCTAATCTACGCAATCACCAACCATTGTCTGATCAACTAAACCTATTCAGATGTCTCCTACATGAGAATATGCCTAATAAGTGATGACTCGCCTACATCTAGTCAACAAATAGGTGAATGGAATGATTTTTCATATAGATCATCAAAAGGTTCAATTTGGATCAATTCCTGAAAGCTATTATTATATGAAAAATTCATGATTTCTATATGTTTCTCCCATAAAAAACCAAAATACAAAAAACAAGATAGTAATATATCATCTAGAATCTGAATAGTCCACTTAGATTGGCCATTAGTATATGGATAATGGGCTATTCATAAAAGAACTTGTGATCCTAGATATTTATAAAGACCCTTCCTAAAATTTTATGTGAAATAAGGATTTTTTTTTCTGAAATGATACTCCTCAGAACACCATGCAACCAAACTACCTTGAACACATAAAAATTTCCCAGGTCTTCAACTGTAAAGGTTTCTCTAATAGGTAAGAAATGGGATAACTTAGTCATTTGATCCAAAAACCCATAAAAAATCATTTCTATGGGCCATCCTAGGTAATCCTATCATAAAATAAATTTTTACTTCATCCCATTTCAACTCAAGAAGGCATAAATATTGAAAAATCCTAGCTTTCGTCTGATGCTCATATTTCACCTACTAACAAGTTATGAATCTATCCATGCAGCTTTCCACATCCTTATTCATTTCTGACAACTAGTACTATCTATGGATATCACGATGCATATTTGTTAAACCAGGATTCGCTTTCCATATATAAGCATGAAACTCCCTCATCATCTCCTCACGTAATCCCATACAAACCCATACTCAGCCATGAAAAAGAATAGAATTTCCACTTTTGAGAGAACATCCTAATGGAATATCCCCACCATATAATTTATCTCTTAAAACCGAGCCCTCCATATCAGAAAACTGCCCAATCTTAATCCTCTACAAAATCACAGGTATAACAGATGTTGAATTCAGAGCTACCCGCCCTTGATATTCCTGAACATCTAGATTAATTTCTACCAAGAGATCCATTATCTACCACTTATAAAAATACTATCATACTTATTCTGTCTGTATCTTTCATCTCAAAAAGTTTTAAATGATGTTACCCTTGCCTAGTGTATAAGCAAATTCAAATTAAAAGGACTGTTGATACTCGAACCACCTCCTCTGTTGAAGGTTAAAGTCATACTGAGAAAATATATACTTGAGGCTCTTGTGATCCCTGTATACCACAAACCTCTCACCCATGAGATAGTGTCTCCAAAATCTCAGGTCATATACCACTACTTGTAACTTCATATCATGGGTAGGGTAATTCCTCTCATGTGATCTCATCCACCTAAAGACGTAAGAAACCACTCAATCCTCTTGCATCAGAACTACTTTGAGTCCAACTTCGGATGCGTCACAATACATAGTATATTATTTACCCAATACAAGTAAAGTGAGGATAGGTTCTGAGGTCATCCTACCTTTCATATCTTTAAAAGATCTTTCACAAGTGTTCGACCAAACAAACTTCACCCCTTTCTTGGTCATCCTAGACATTGGTGCTGCCAAACAGGAGAAATCTTGGATAAAACACCAATAATAAGCATTTAATCCTAGAATGGTTTATATTTTGAATTTGTTCTTGGGATTTTACCAAGATATCATGACTGTGACTTTCTCTGTGTCCATTAACACTCTTTCCTCAAAGATGAAATGGCTTAAGAAGTGCACTTCATTTATCGAGAAACTACATTTAGTTAACTTGGTGTAAATCCAATGATCTCTCAATGTACTCAGGATAATGTTACAATGATTGACATGATTGTTTATTGACTAGGAGTACACTAAAATATAATTTTTGAAAACCACCACAAAATGATGCAGAAAATGATGAAAGATCATATTCACTAAGGCCATGAATACCGCACATACTTTAGTCAACCCAAATGACATCACTACAAATTCTTACAAGCTATACCTTCTCTTAAAAGAAGTTTTTGGTATGTACAATAGTATTAAACTTAACTGATGATATCCCAATCTCAAGTCAATTTTGGATAATATCTTATCACCTCTCAGCTGATTGAAAATATCATCAATGCACTGAAGCAGATACTAGTTCTTGTTCGTCATCTAGTTCATCCTCTGATAATCCACACATAAGCACAAGGATCCATCATCCTTTTTGGTGAATAGAACTAGATAAACCCAAGGAGATGTACTTGGCCATACAAATCCTTTAGATTCTAGATCTTCTAACTAGATCATCAACTCTAAATGATCTTCTAGTTCCATTTGGTAAGGTGGGATATAAACCGGATCTACTCCTAACACAAACTCAGTCATGAAATTGAACTACTTCTCAAGTGGTAAGCCATAGAAATCATGAAATAAAACATTTCAAAAATAGTATACCACTTTAGAAAAGGAATAATATTTCATTCCACCATTATCTAGAGCAAGACCGTCAATTTGAGCCATGAGATAATCTAATCTACACTAAATTGGTCCCTCATGACTATCCTGAAGATCCCATTCACCATGGTGAGAATAGATGATTCCTTTAGAAGATAAGAAAGTAACTCTCATCAAATAAAAATGAATATGACCCTAGTATAGAACTAAACAATCCATACAAATAATCAAGTTGAATCCTATCATTCCATCACAAATGGTTCCCAAAAGAAACGTTAACCACCAATCTCTAGATAACACACCTTGCAACATTTGGTATGTTCTAAACGCACTCCTAATGGTGTGTTAAAGGTTAAAAAACCATATAATATTTCCACATCCAATCCCAAACCATTTTAAAATAGAACATATAGAAAATAATGTAACACTCCTGTATCAAATAAAACACAAGATAAGGCATATAATAAAATAATCATACCTCTGACGGTAGATGGTCCTACACCCACCTTAGCCGAATTAGTCTGCATAACATGCAATGACTTATCCCTCTACCATGTGATCTAGTATGCCTACCTCGATCTACTTCCCTTGCTTGGTAATATTTCTCAACCACTAGGGTAACATGTCCCCTACCTTGACCTAAATGGCCTATGGAACTCCAACTACTAGCCTACTGGGGGGTAACTGATCCTCTTTTTGAATCTAGTGCCTATCCTGATCCTCTTCCATTGGTCTACTATGGAAAATTCACACATAACCTCTGATGATGGCCTAATCCTCCAAAAATGAAACCCTCAAATGTAGGGTAAGGACACTGCGATCACTTGTGACCAAACATGCCACATTGATAGAACTGGAATGAAACATGACCTTGATATGGTAGTCCACTATACTAAATTCTATTCCCATTACTAATTTGGTGGAAAATGTCATAACGATGCTTCTTACTACTCAAATAACTTCTAGATCACCCTGGCCATTGTTTAGGGCCTCTCTAAAATTCCCTTCCATGACGAGTTACAGATTCATCATGTCTTCAAATATTCTTAAATGGAAAATGTTTACCTACGACTTGATATCATAGTGACGAACGTCCTAGAGACATATCTCCCTTGATATCTCATTAGCTACTAAATATGTCACAAATCACTATAGGTCAGTAGAACATTTAGCATACACTACTGCAAATATGGTCTTTAACAGCGCTAGAAAAGGCCTTTAATAGTGCTATAAAAGCACTCTTAAATCCATCATAGATAAAGGAAGGGTCCCCTTTATTATCGCTCCAAAAAGCACTGATAAAGACCCCTTTTATCAGTGCTAAAAAAAGCACTGATGAAAGGGGTCTTTTATCAGTGCTAAAACGAAGCGCTGATAAAAGGGTCCTTTATCAGCTCTTTATTTTTAGCACTGATTAAAGACCCCTTTTATCAGTGCTTTTTTTAGTGCTGATAAAAGTTAAAAAAAATTAATTTTTTTTGAAAAAAATCCTGGAAATCTTGGGTGGTCTTTTTACAGTTCTTGAGCCCCCCCTTTATCAGTGCCTTTCCGCACCTACAACGCCACCACACACTCTCCTCCACCCTTTATCAGCGCTATCCCCCACCCATTATCAGCGCTAGCTCCCATATTCCCCCATGCATGCGTGACCCTACCTCCACTAGGTTTTGAACTCGATACCTCCCCCCCTGTGTGCCTAATCACTTACCACTCCTCTATTTTGATTTGTTTTCCATTTCATGATATCTATATCTATATATAAATATATAAATATATTTAGTTATATTTATTAATATAGTAATATATATTTATATTAATATATATATTTATATTAATATATATATATATATATAGTTATATTAATATATATATATAGTTATATATATATATATATATATATATTTATAGTGATATTAATATATATATTTATAGTTATATTAATATATATATGTAGTTATATTAATATATATATATATATAGTTAGATTAATATATAGGTATATAAATATTCATATATTTGTATTTTAAATAAAATGGATATTAGATATTATTTAGATAAATCTAATATATTTTATATGTAAATATATTTTATTATTTATATTTATAATTAAATTTTTATGTGTGAATATATAAAAAATATGTATATATTGTTTTATATTTGATTATAAATAGTAGTGCATTATAAAAACAATAAAATTTCAAAGACATAATATCAATATTAATGTAATACCTTGGAATAAATTCAGTCCCCACCAAAAAAAGCCAATAATACCCCCTTAAACGAGGCTGAAAACACACAAAATGTTAAAAAATCAGGGTATCCCGACTAAAAACTCAATTTTGGAAGCCTTCTGGGCCTTTTTTGGCCTCGAAATAACCTTTACTGGGGTATCCCAAGTCATTTGGGTGTATATCTCATCACATGCTTCGATTTGATATATGGTAGAGCTCAAACGGACACCCGGATCAAAATTTATGGCCGTTTGAAGTTCGAGTTGCATTTTCAACATATTTTGGATGTTTTTTTTTAATTTTCTTTATTTTTTAGTCTTCAAATTATTATTAAATGACTATTACTCCATAATAATTATCAAATTATTAATTAAAAATATTTTTTTTATTTTTTTATAAGCCATTTTCACTAAATATCTTATATATTAAGTGTAAATGAATATTTATACTTATCTAAAATATATTTAAAACTATATTTAAAAAATATATATTATATTTATATCAATATAACTATATATATATATTTAAATATTAATATATTTTTTAATGATTTTTTTGGAAGTAGACCCTTTATCGGCACTTTTAAAAAAGCACTGACAAAGACCCCCCTTTATCAGCGCTACTAAAAAAAGTGCTGATAAAGGGGTACCCTTTAACAGCGCTAAAAAAAGCACAGTTAAAGGGGGTACCTTTATCACCGCTAAAAAAGGCGCTGATAAAGGGGTACTTTTATTAGCGTTTTTTTAGTGTTGATAAAGGTACCCTTTATCAGCGCTTTTTTTAGCGCTGATAAAGGTACCCCCTTTATTAGGTGTTTTCGTTAGCGCTGATAAAGGGTGGTGCTGGCCTTGCCCCGTTTTGTTGTAGTGATAGTCTGACACTGACAAACCCTCCTGCATCAGATGTATGAACTTGAAAGCCGTTTCATCCCTCAAGGTTTCATGATAGAAATAACTTATGAACTTTTTCTTGAAGTCCTTCCAAGATAGATCATCCTGCCACCCAACTTCCTCCAGAATATCCCACCAATTCTTAGAAGGTACACAAATCATATACACAACAAGCTTCACCCTCCTATCCATGGGTGTCTTGAGATGCTTGAAGATTGTCTAGACTAACTCAATCCTGAACTCAGCTACCTAGAGTCCCCCTTCACCAGTAAACACAGGAAGATGCTAAAGATGAAATTCTATTGTCAACTTAGAAATCAAAGGAATTATATGAATAGTATCACTTTCCATGGATCACATGACCCTACAGAAGTTGTCATGAAGATGAAAATCTCTGTTCTCCTTAGGAATGATTGTGATTTCTAGCTCAATTTTGTTAGGATCATGCTAATTTCCACTATCATGATGATCATGTTGAAGACGATGAGGATGAATTTTCTCTTAAAGAAAAACGCACACCTTAGAGAACTGGATAAAAATAAGGTCAATCCTAACAGGTGAAAGTAATAGAAAACCACTAACTCTTGGTATCTCTAAACACGGATTACAAGTACTATATCATGACATGGAAACTCAATTCTTTTATCCAGTGAATAGATATCTCTTATTATAGTTCACTTGATAAGTATATATTACATGTAAAAAGAGATATGTCCCTATCATGAACAATGCATGTCAATATATCCCACTATACCTATATGATGCATGTATTCTTAGCTCATTCCATACCAGACCATGAGTACAAATCTCAAGAAATAGTAAGATCATAAAATGATAACCACACACAACATGTGAATCTACCAAAGAGAAAAAAATATCACCAATAAAAATCACACAACACATACAATAATACCATCCCTAGGTACTCAAATTACCCCCATACAAGGGTTAGATAATCCCATGAAAAATACCATTACCAAGTCATGAAACATCCTAGTCTCCTTTCTACCTTTCCCAAATTGTAAGGAAAAATAAAATAAAAATTGATCTTATGATACCACTTTGTAATGTCCCCCAATCCGGTACTCTCTCATGTGTCCATAAAGGGTTGGTTACTAAACGTCAAGCATGCCTCCCCATATGCCAGAGGCTTTAGACTAGTAGCAGGGGTGTAAAGTGTATAGTGGAGAGACTATACCCCATGGTATGAAGTGTAATACCAGTATAACAAATCATAATAAAATGTAAATAATAATCAAGTAAAGGCATATCAGAAAATAACCATAAAGGACAACTGAATAATTCAATAATTATAAAGCAATAATTTAATGATGTGCTAGAATGTAACTAAATGTCATGCTAGAAAAATAATCAAAAAATAATAGAAGACTCAATAAAAGACTCAGAGTCCTGGGTCTCGATCCCCATGCTGGTCCCATCTCCCATATCCAGTTCAATAGTAAAAAAACAATAAACATCAAGGTTCTTTTCCCCTATACAAACCGGTATCCACAGAATCTTATTAGGTGCCAAACTGCAGCCTGAACATGGTGTGAATATAAATTAGTAGGTTGATACCAACATGTCTTAAAAAAACTAGTATGATAAGAAGTGTATGCAATAAAGTGATAAATAGGTGTATTAATTAATTCAATAATTAAATAAATACAACAAAATGATTCAGATCTATTCCATAATATCTCTGAGCATGTCTTATGACCATGCCAACCACAACCATGTATACACGTTAATTTTTTTTTCAACACCATGATAGAATATCTCAAATCAAATCTTAAACCATGACAACCACCATATAATCATGTCATAATTACAAAAATCATTCTAGTTCAGATACCTATAATCATTACATCATTTTTGGGTCAAATACCTATAATAATTACAATATTTTTGGGTCAAATCCATATAATAATTATATCATGGGGCTGGGCCAATCCCACTCACTATCAGCATTACAACATAAATGTGTGCAAGTACCTGGGCATAGATTGTTAAATAATAATCTCAACACACAATTCCTGTCATACAAAATGGATATCACAATATCACATCATATATATCAATAATTAATTATGTATATTTCCATTATTATTTCATATATAACTTTTCAATTCAATTAATAATTGATTAAAAATTATATCAATAAGTAATAAGCTACAATTTAGGGATTCTATAACAAGAAATCATCCTAGTCCACATGTCATGATAAACATACTTTAATCCATTAAACAATTAAAATTCCATTTGGAACCAAAGGAAAATAAATAATTAATCCCATTTACTATTTATTCAATTTTGGAACACATATCATTGGTGCGATCACAATATTTCATAAACATGACAGTTATAAAACCATAGGGTTAAGATTTAGAACCTTGCATTTAAATGATGATCCAACAACACTTACAATGGACAATGCCTATGAGGAATAAGGTGAGGAATATTGAAAAGAGGTTCCTAGATCAAAACTGATCAAGATAAAAATTGATCAAGATCAAAACTGATAATGCAATTTGCCAAGGGATTTCACCGCAATGGGTTGGAGAAGGAATAAAAGGAGGAAAAAACTTAACCATAACCACTTTCTAGGGATTTATCACAAAAAATGGATGTCTTAAAGGGAATTTGTCACCCCAAAATTTCCAAGAGAATTCCCTAGGCTTGAGAAGAGATGATCTTCAATGAAATAAAACAAATTTTAGGCACACAACATGTTTAAAACAGCAGGTCGTGCATTTACAAAACATGTAATGTAGTTACACATTGTGTAAATATTTTTAATGGTATTCAACGAAAAACATGTTGGATTAGATTTATTTAATTAAAACCCATGAAATATTACCCAACATTTAATCCCTTTACATAATGTATAAATCTCATACAATTGATTTTTCAACCCATTTTTTCTTTAACTCTCCAATCCTCCTTTAAAGATTCTCAACTTTCCAAGAACCCATTTCAATACTTATTCCCATTTATAACTAGACTCCACTAACTCAAACGAGCATACATCCCTGAACATTAGGTCATTTTCTCCAACAAAGGATCTCTTTCTCTGAACAAGACTCGACCACTAAGGTTCAGATGAAAAACTTAGAGAAAGATATACCTAGAACAAGATGAGATCTTACATCTTTATAGATGATATTATTATATAATCCAAAAGTGTTTAGGAACATGATAATTATTTAATAACTATACTAAAAACTCTAATAAAGGAGGAATTATTTGAAAAGTACAGTAAATCTGTGTTTTGGATTGAGTAAGTATCATTATTGGGTCATGTTATCACAATTAAGGGGATATATATGGATCTATCAATGAAAAAGATGGTTGAGGAATAATCGATACCAAAATTTATAATTTATATCCATATATCTCTCTATAATATACCTATTTTTTATTATAATAAATTATAATATATTACGAAATATTTTTAGATCTAAGCATTGAGATGATGTGGGACTCTTAAGCCCTATGAGCCTCAATGTTGATATAATTAAAATATTAAATATATTATTTCATGTGTTCATAGTTTTTATAAAGTTACACAATAAAACCTGAATAGAGTCTCATTTTTAAAATATAACACCTCCATTAAATACAAAAATATGATTTTTTACCTTAGGCATGACATAATCCTTTTTAGCATTTGGAATTTTTGTATAGTGCAGTCGTAGGTGAAAATAATAAAATTTATTAATTAGTTAATTAATTTATTTTTTTAAATGCTTGACCTAATACTTCCTCTATAAAATCAAATTTATAAAATATTCATACAGTTATCCACACAACCCTAGGGATTGAGAGAGGGTTTTTTGAGGGGGATTCATGGATTATTGACCAAAGATCATGCTTTGGAAATCAGTGCACCAATAGAGCTTGTGGACCTTATCAATGAAAATGGACCAAAAACATTCTTCTTCAAAGATCGATACAAAATCAAGTTATAATGTTGTTCTATTATATTTATCACATTTTTGATTATCTTGTGTCAAACAATAATTAATTTTTCTCATATTTTGATTTTTGGGTCGATGGTTGTTTTACGATTGATGAAATTATCTTCCAAGAATTTCAAGAATTGACATTATTTGATTTTGGTTCTTATTTGGTGATTATAATGTTAAAGAATTGAGGCTAACCTAAATAATGGATGAGGCTTGTTTCTATTTTTGTGTTTTTTTCATTTTCCCCCCACTATACACATGTTAATTTCTATTATTTCATTTTCTGAAGGTTTGACCAATACCTAGCAATAAATAATTATACAATACTTATTTAGTGAAATGGATCGATACTATGGGTTTGGGTTCATGATGGATGGAGAAACCAAGGTGTGATGGTGGTGGTGGATGATTAGAGGTATAGTAGGACCATATTGGTGTTCCCTATTTTTAGATTGGCATGCGATGTGGTGTGATGGGATTCAATTCTTGAGCAGATTAGATAGCCAGAATCTGGACACCAATGATGGAGAGTTTTATTCAAAATAGATCCATGATTTTTGGGTGAGATTCATGGTAGAATCCAAGGTGGAAGTGGAATGGGTGAACTTGATAAGCCTTTTGTAATTTTTGGTAAATTTCTAACTCTAAGGCATGTAGTCTGAAGAACACATACCATGTAGTCCCCTTATATGATGCTAGGGTTTATAGATAAAAATAAAACATTACACACCATGTGACACATATAACATGCGGTGTAATATATGGCTAGTGACTCGACATATACCCTTAGGGAACATGGGCATAAACCTGACCAGGTACATGGGAATTACTAGAGTACACATGCATGACCTAGTACCCAGACATGACTAGGGTACCTGGTCATGGACCAGTATACAAACACGGCCAAAGTACATGGGCATGAACCAAATTATACAAGCATAGGATGAGGCACACTAGAAGACATGGGGTAGGAAAGAAAGAATGTTTACTCATAGTACACACTATGTACTTTCTTTAAGATGGTTTGAGTCCCTTTTTCTCTTTAGTATAGACATATTTCTTTAGGATTAATTCCCTTGGTTCATTCACCCTGAGGGTTGAGTAAGGAATCATATCATGAGCATAAGTTGTGCTTCCCACTACAATATTAGTCTCAAATAACATTTTAGGAATCCCCAGTGAGGCCCATGGTTGTATCCTCTATCATATCTTATTCTCAAAGTGGGGTTTAGTAATTAGTGTGACCAAAATAGATGGTCATTGGTCCCCTACATAGCGGGTTAATCCAATATGGGTTTGAGGTGTCCCCCATGGCCTTGGGTGTGATCCTTTATTTGTGTATCGATCTCTTCTAACTTCCAGTATGTACTTATTTATGATGAGGTTGGATAGCATGACCTCATGGATGAGCTCTATTATCATTATTAGTCTCATGGGGTGAGTTATCCCGGATGAGTGTTATCATGAATCCTTTAGAAGGAATCCAAGGTTCACTTTGTGGGTGTGACCTTACCTCGAGACTTAGTGTCTATCTTGATTATATATGGGTGTTATTATTATATGTTTCATATTCTAATTGAAATTCTCTTATTATGATCTGAATACTCTCTTGATGCTTTATGTTTAGTGATTTTGGGGTGTCCTACTGGGTATTGTTATACTCACCCATACATGGGATTTTCCCACATGTGCTGTATCTTATACAGATGACATGCTGTTCGATGTGGTACTTGGTTGAATAGAAGAAAAAAGATCATAAGTGAGATAAATAGGCCCTGTTTTATACCAAATGTTACATTTGACTGTAGTCCCCTCCTTTTAGAATGTTGGACTTCATTTATAGTTTTTATGGAATTTTATTTGGAACTTTATGCTTTCCAGAATTATTTTTATATTATGGTTGTGGGATATATATGTGTGCATACATTAATATCAGTTTTATTTTTACATTTCATCATTATATGGGTATTTGAAGATGTGTGTGTGTATAAGTACCGTAATTTAAGGATTAACATTTGTGTTATATACATACTTAGTGGTTGTTTTCATCCCTTGGTCTATTAAAGGTGCGATTGGGGTGTCACACTTAGCCTACCACCGGCCAGGTTGGCCCAGATGGGACAAGTCAATGTAAAGTGTTATCAAAGTGAGGTTTCTTCTTAGGACCATATTTTTCATATTTTTTGTTTGTGACTTTGCTTTGGGATTTATGGAAATAGTGTTAAAGTGTTTCAAGTTTGGCCTTCAAGATTTGGAATTTAGTGTTGGTGCAGAGGATGATGTATCCATTCCCTAAGACAATGATAACCTACTTGTTGAATTGGCATATTTAGGCACTAGTTGAAGTGAAAACATTGGTACATGAATTATATAGGATTTATTTGTAGTTTCCATGTCCTTTTTAAGTTTGGTCTCTATATATAGTATGGACCATGGTATATCTTTTCTATTTAAAAAATCCTCCATGATGATTTATAGCTTGGATTATATAATAGGATCATGAGGATAATCCACCTAGTGAAGATTCTTCAATACAAGGGCCTATTCAATAGGTGGTACCTCCAGGTGGTTTTCTAGTTTTTCCACAATCTGAAGAGAAGTAGGTTGTATCGATAGTATCAGTGGATGAGACTTATAGGATTAGTGTACTTCATGAGTTTTAGTGCTATTGAACCCTTAGGTTTTGGTAAGATCTAGACCCCCAGGTAGTTGGGTGCTGGCTTGAGGCTTTTATGTGAGTTTTTCACCTCCTTTGGACACCTACAAATTAGATTGTGGTCTTATAAACAATCATTCTTTATAGATCCATAGGGAAATGGTGGGGCCTAATGAATTTGTCATATGATGAGATGACCCTTTCATGGATAGATTTTGAGAACCTTTTTTAGGAGAGTTCTCTCTAACTATGTTATGAGCGGTACATATCCAGGAGATCCTATAGATTCAGTAGGGTTGCATGATTGTGGATGAGTATTCATTGAGGTTTACAACCACTCATGATACTCTAAGTAAATGGTTCGTGATATTTTATTCTAGGAATAGACCATTGAGCGGGCCAAAAAAAGATATCTCGGCTAGTGTGATACCCATTTTCATTCCTTTCTATGTTGGGGTGATAGAGAATGCTTTGGTAGTGGAGATATTTCTAGATGAGTAGACACTGAAAATTGAATCCAGAAGTGAAAACACAAGATCAAATAATTTGGAAGCCGATAATAGATGGAATCCATAGGTATATGGGTGTGGAAAATGTTTCAAGAGGCGATCTAAGGATATAGGGTCTATTTTTAGGTCTCTCAGTATGGTTCTAGTTAACTAAGGGAGAGGTGGTGCTACTCTTATGATGGGCATGGACATCTCAAGTGATATTTCCCAACCCACTATACAACAACAAGGAGACATTGGATGGGACACCTAAGAAGAGGAAATAGTTTGAGTAAGGAGGTCTCCAGGGAGGTGGATGTGCCAAAGGAGCTGGGGAGAAGTTGGAGGTGGAAGGTGATTTTATTTATCACCACCACCACCCCCAGGTGGTCCAATTTATGATCAAGGAGTTGGTGGTATAGGATGAGGACTATCGCAAGTAGTGGAGGCCTACAACCCAAATTATATAGAGATTATTAGAGGTATGATTTGTGTCATTCAGTACTTATATTTTGTTCTAATAGACACATGTGTGATACACTCTTTTCTTTCTATATCCCTAGATCAATACCTAAAGATTCTAGTTGAGCCTTTGGCTTAACCCTTCATTTGCAGACTCTTATAGGAGAAGATATAGTGATCACACACTTTTTATGATAGTTGAATTAACTATTGTATGATATATCTTCCCATGGTTTTGTTATAGTAGAAATGAGGCTTTATGATGTTATACTAGGTATGGATTGGCTATACACATTTCATGCACATATGGACTATTTTAGGAATAATATATGGTGTGTCCTTATACATGGGATGGGGGTTTCCTTCATCAATGAGAAGGAAACCCAAACAGAGTAGGATGATAACTTATGTATGAGGATAAAACCCATTACTCACCTACTGGATAATATTACCCTTGGAGTAGTGGAGTGTAAGAGCTATTAGTTTCCTACAACGGTGGTAGAGTACAAGGATTTCTTCCCTGAGTACATGTTGGGTTTAACTCCCCAAAAATTGATAGAATTATGAATAAAACTACACCTAGGTACTTACCTAATATTTTTTTAATCATATAAAATGTCTCACATAAAATTAATGAGCTGAATATATAGTTATAGGAGTTACAGATAAAAGGCTTTATCAAACCCAATGTGTCACCCTAGGTGGCCATAGTTTTGTTCTCCAAGAAGTCAGATGATAGCTTGAGGTTTTGTGTGGATTATTTTTTCATTAACTAGGTGATTTTGAAGAATAATTATCAAATAATGGGGATTGATGACCCATTCGACTAGTTGATAAGGGAGAGTTGGTTCTGAAAGATTAACCTCAGATCAGGCTATTATTAACTCTGAGTTTAGGACGAGGACATAACGAAGGAAAAATTCCAATGTATCTACAATCACTATGAGTACTTGGTGATGCCTTTTAGTGTGATTAATTATCCAAAAGTGTTCATTCGATATATGAATAGGATATTCAAGATTTTATTATATTGGTTCACGGAAGACTTCATCAATGACATCCTTGTGTACTCAGTATCAAAGGAGGAGCACCCGAGACATCTAAGGATAGTTCTGGACATATTCCAAGAGCACAAAATTTATGATAAGATCTCTAAGTTATAGTTCTAGATTAAAGAGGTATACTTCCTAGGAAATTTTATTCTAGAAGAGGGATTAGAGGTGGACTTGGTGAAGGTTGAGGTAGTGTTAGCTTGGGAGCCACCCAAGAGCATGAATGAGGTACAGATATTTCTTTGGTTGGTTGTAACACCCCGACCCCTCTAGACCAGAGTTGGTGCATTACTTGTAATATTTTCATGGTTAGAAGGAATGAAAAACCATAAGGAAAGATTAGTTTAGTATTCTTGAAGAATCTAGATACATATATGTAACTCAAATTAAATTGGAAAAGGTTACAAAATAAAAAACATAACAAAAACTAAAAACTCAATCCACAGAAACTCAATAAATGATATCCTCTTCATCACCTATTAATGGTTAACAATTGAAAGGGGTGAGATCAAATTCTCAGTAAGTGTTACAAATAGCGGAAGCATGAATCAATAATAACTGAATCATAAACAATTTGACATATTAATATGGCATGGTGAATAAATAAAAACTCACGCCATTAATAAACTGAGAATGAAACTGAATCCGTAGATTTTATCATAGTGAATATCTCATAGATAGTAATAACTAGTAATGTCTAAGGAGAATGATTTCTAATTGTATGTCATGTATCTAGAACATGATACCATAATACCGTTAAAACGGTTTAGTTTTGTGGGTAGAAACCCATTTGATTTTTGGAAACAAACTCAAAGGGTTTGTCGCCAACTGATTTGTCTCATGAGACCTGTAGATGCATCAAGGGGATATAGTGGGCCCCAACTGCCACTGAAATTACAAATAATTCTTAATACATTGATTTAATACTAGATCAATATGCCTTTTAAATATCTGTATAGAGAATACAGATTCATCAATATTTCCATAGTTAAAATAACTTTCCAAATATACACCATATGTAAAATGGTATACGGTTTAGAAAATAAACATATGCATGATATGAGATTATGGATATTCAGTAGAAATATAATTTTAAATGAAAAGTGATCTAAAATGGGCAGTAGGTACACCACATAAGGATTATTAGGTGCACAAACAAAGTAAGTCACAACGAAATGGAAAATTGACACAAAACCCATTACCACATTGTAATCAATCGTTTCATGTGACCAAGAATAAATAATTATAAAATGAATAATTGAATACCATGAAAATATAGAGAATAATTATATTATATATCACTTGGAAGTAAAAATATATGACATGCAATAAATAATTGGAGAACAATGGAAATCTCAAAGAATTAAAAGTGAGATGAGAAACTCCTTACCGTATGCTTGAGTGTGTTCTTTGTTTGTTTTAATGACCTGAATAATAAAATTTATATTCATTAATTAATAATTACATAACCTAATATACATGTAACTGGTTTATTATAACCTTATTAGGTTCATCATGGTCCTTTTTATGGGTTTAAGAGGTTCAATTTTATTGTTTTGGAAGCATTTTATTCCTTGGTTTTCTTGATTCGTTTACTTGCATTCATGAATGGAAGTTCGTTTGAAATGTGGTTAAACATACTGAATTGTTAATATATATTATTAGTGACATTAAAGAGATATAAATGATCTTATAATTATACTGGGTTATATACTTGAGGATGAATCATTAGTTAAATTTTTTTGACAATCGCTTGGATTTAGTTTGGCAGTTTTGTATACAATGAACTTGTTTTGTATTATTATCCCATATTATGAGTGTGTAGGAATTCCAGAATATTAATGAGATGAAATACATATATTCTGATCTGGTTCAACCATAAAAATGGTTTCATGACCAGAATTAAATATGGTAATGAAAATTGAGAACCCGTCGTCCTTGAATGTGATAAATTAACACATCTCGAATGGTGTTTTTATTTTTAGTATAAGAGGATGATGAAGGAGAGAAGATGATGAAATATTCCATTAGAATAATATAATTAAATTTAATTTAAGTTAATGGAATTATCACAACATTTTGATGAGGGGAGGTGAGGAAAGAAGTATAAAATAAAGGAACTCAAAATAAGAGAAAAATTGTGAAATCTCTTTCGAAAATTCGGCAGCCTAACGCCGTCACTTAAAATTTAATAGAATAGTTTGATGAGAGGAAGGGGGTATCTCATCAATCTTACATAATATGGGAAGTAAGGGGAATATGGAATGAAATATACCCACATATCCAATTGAAAATAAAATAGAAAACATAAAATGAAATCATTAAGAAAAGAGAAGGGTGGTTGATTCTCTTACCTTGTAGACTAACTCCCAAAACTTGAATGTTGGGACCTTGGGGGTTTGAAGACACCTTGGGAGGACTCTTAGGGAGTTAATTACACTATAGATTCTAGGATAATGAGTTTGGAATGAAATAAAACTAATGGGGGTGTGTGGGTATTTATAGTAATTAAGAGGGAGTTTTTTATTAATTAAAAGGGACACCTCATTAGTGGTTTTTGCAAAACCATGGGCTTGCCCATGGTATTTACTAATGGTTTTTTCCACTTGGGACACATAATGTCATAATTTACTATAAAAAAGTCTACCATCATTTATTATTTAATTATTACATAATTATGATGTCATTAAACTACAGAAAACTCAAAACTGTATTTTTACTATTCACGAAAAATTCAGGTTTTTTAGAAAAATCCCAAAAATTCACCTGAACCATTATTGATGTGTATAATTAAAAAATGAACTCATTTTTTTGAAAATAATTTTCTATGTATTTTTAATTTAATTTTTAAATAAAATCATAGTTAATTATAAAAATAACCATTTTAAAGATATAATTAGTTCTATATCACATTGAAAAATTAATTAAGATCTCATTATCTTATTACCTTAAGAAAATAAAATATTATCATTATTTACTATCTATAAGGGTCATATTACTATTAATATTACTATTCATAGGTGTATGTAACTATTCATCAAAAAATCACATTGGTTCTATTAGACGCCAAATGAATTACTGGTCACAACTCTAGATGACCGTTTTTTGAAATTCAAAACATAAAAGTGGAAAATTTATGTTTAATGGATAGGTTTTGACTATATCTTAAATAACTAAGTGTTGTTTCAAAGGAACATTTTTATTTATGAAATATAGACTGTGGATATAATGTATTTAAGAGAAGCATACCATAAAATGTTTGCGGTGTTATATTATTCCCTCCTTCAGAAATTTCATCCTGAAAATTTTATATATAAATCCCACCAAAAAGATGTTGGTGGTTCTTCTTCATAACATGCTATGGTTACCATGTTTCTTATTCCATATTTTGGTTTCTACAAAGAACTTTTACTAGAAGATTCATCAGATTTCTCAATACCTTCTCCCTTGTGTGAATAATCCTGATAGGCTCTTCACAGTATGACAAATCTAGTTCCAGTGCTATTTCTTCATAGGTGACTACATGCATTGGGTCTGGCATGTATTTATTCAACAATGACACATGGAATACATCATGGACTTTGGGGAGACTTGGCATCATTTCTAAAGGGTAAGCTACAGCCTCAATTCTTTCCAGAATTTCAAATGGTCCGATGTACCTGGGGCTCAGTTTCCCTTTCTTACCAAACCTTAAGACACCCTTCCATGAACATACTTTTAGAAAGACATGATCTCACACTTGGAATTCGAAATCCTTTATCTGGTTGTCAGCATAACTCTTCTACCTAATTTGGGATGCTTTAATATGGTCTTGGATTTTCTTCACCTTTTCCGTGGTCTCTTCAATAAGTTCTGGGCCTATAAGTTTTCTCTCACCAACTTTGTCCCAACTAGTTGGAGTTCGACATCTCTTTCCATATAATGCTTCATATGAAGCCATCTGAATACTATAATGGAAACTATTGTTGTATGAAAATTCCACTTAAGGAAATTATTGATCCTATATACCTTGAAAGTCAAGAGAGAATGACCTCAACATGTCTTTTAGAGTTTGAATAGTCCTTTCAGACTGTATGTCAGTTTGGGGGTGAAAAACAGTACTCATACAAATCTCAGTATTCATAGCCTTCTGGAGACTTTTCAAGAATTTTGATGTAAACTGGGGATCATTATTGGACACAATCGATAGAGGTTCACCATTAAGTCTTACAAATTCATTAATATAAAGTCTTTCCAGGAGATCAAGTGGTAAATCCTCTCTTATGGGAAGGAAATGTGCTGATTTTGTGAGACGATCAACAATTACCCATATTACATAATTCTTTCTAGGTGTACTCGGTAGTCCTGTGACAAAATCTATTGTAATGTTATCCAACTTTCACATAGGAATAGTTAGAGGTTGCATAACTTCTCTAGGATGTTGTCTCTCTACCTTCACTTGTTGAAAAACTAGACACCTTGACACGTAGTCAGCAATTTCCCACTTCATATTATCCCACCAGAAATATTCCTTCAGATCTCTATAAATCTTTGCGCTACCCTGGTGTATGTAGAAATTTGAGCTATGAGCATCATCTAATAGTTCCCTTTTTAGCTCAGGTACCGATGGAATGCATAACCTCTTCCCAAACTTCATAACTCCTTCCTCATACACGAAGTCTTCCAATATCCCATCCTTAACAACAATAATTTTCTTGTGTATATTTTCATCATCAGATTGAGATCTTTTTATCTTCTCTAGTAAATATGGTTTAGCAATCATTTGAAAGAGGAAAGATGTTTCCCCTTCCTTAACAATTCCCATATCCATATTTAGTATATCCATGAATATGTAATCTCTCTCAATCCTCATTTAAGTCAGAAGTCCATGATCTTTCCTACTTAATGCATCTGCCACCTTATTTGACTTTCCTAGGTGGTAGTGTATAGAAAAATAATAATCTTTGAGTAACATGAACCATATAATTTGCCTCATGTTGATTTCTTTTTGTGTGAAAATGTATTTCAAACTCTTGTGATATGTGTATATCTCACATTTTTTATCGTAAAGATAATATCCCCATATCTTCAGAGCAAAGATTACAGCTGCTAACTCAATATCATGTGTTGGATAATTTTTCTCATGAGTCTTCAACTGCCTTGATGCATAAGCAATAACTTTACCATTTTGAATAAGGACGCAACCCATCCCATTCTTTGATGCATCACTATATATTACAAATCAATCACTTTTAGATGGAAGAGTCAAAATTGGAGCATTGACCAATCTTATTTTCAATTCTTCAAAGCATTATATATATTCTTTTCTCCACATAAACATAACTTCTTTACATGTGAGCTTGGTTGGCGGGTTATCTAGTCGGGTTAAATTCTAAACGAAACACTGATAGTAACCTGCTAAGCCAATAAAACTACGTACCTCAGCTATGTTTGTTAGTGAAATCCAATCTTTGATTGCATTTGTCTTCACAAGATCAACAAGGATTCCATCCTTAGAGACAATATGACCTAGAAAAGAAACTGATTGATTCCACAATTCTCACTTTCTAAACTTCTCATATAATTCATATCTTCTAATAGTTTTCAGAGTAATCCGCAAGTGAGCCTCATGATCTTCATAGTTTTTTTAGTATACCGGGATATCATTGATGAATACCACAAAAAATTTATCAAGATATTCCTTGAAAAATCTATTAATTAAATACATGAAAATAGAGGGTGCATTAGTCAGTCTAAAAGGCATCACTATATACTCGTAATGCCCATACCTGGTTCGAAATGCTGTCTTCGGAATATCATCCTTCCTCACACGCAGATGATGATATCCAGATTGAAGGTAAATATTCTAAAAGTATTGAAATCCATGAATTTGATCAAATAAATCATCTATCTGAGGCAGAGGATACTTATTATTTATTGTAATAGTATTGATTTCCCTGTAATCAATGCATAGCCTCACAGATCCATCTTTATTTTTGACAAACAAGATCGGGGCTCCCCATGGAGAAACACCAGGTTGAATAAATCTTTTTTCACTCAACTCCTCTAGTTGTTTCTTTAGATCCACTAACTCCAAAGTGGCCATCCTACAGGGGGTAATTGATATAGGTCTTGCACTAGGAATTAAGTTAATGGAAAACTCAATTTCCCACTCTAGAGGATGTACATGTAAATCCTATGGAAACACATCAATGTATTCTTGAACTATATGCACATCTTCAATTTGAATATTTCTTTCCTCACCCATAGATATTGGTTTCTATTCCTCTCTAATAATTGAATTCAATAGATATACATGGGGTGGGTCTAGATAAGAATCAGATGGTGAGGTCTCTACTCTAAAGATAAGAGATTCCACACCATTTTCAAAAATCGCAACTTCCTTTTTCTTGAAATAAATCTTCAAATCATATTTTGACAGCCAATTCATACCAAGAATTATATCAAAGTAATTCATTGGTATGATGATAAGGTTAGAAACTAAAGCATGTTTATGTGTCACAAGGGGGACTAGTTGACATGCCTTTGTTTAAATGATGCATCCCCTAGGGGTTTTGACTGATAAATCCTTTATTTAAGGAAATTGGACATGTCTAATTTTCTTGGAAAACTGGGAAGACATAAATGAATGTGATGATTTGGAATCAAATAATGTTTTGGATAAGTTTGAGGAAATAATTAAAGTACCTTCCACCACATCATTAGGAACTTCAACTTCCATGGTTGTAATCACATAAGCTCTCCCTTGATCTCTTGGATTTTTTTGAGGCATGTTTCCTTGGAGATTAGGACACTAATTTTCACAGTGTATCATATCTCTAAAATTGTAGCATTTAACATCATCAAATATTTTACTCCCCTTTCATTCATGATATATATGACCCTTATCTCCACACTTATAGCAGACTCCCATTCCTTTCAAACATTTCCCGAGATGATTCTTTTCACAGTTCTCTCATAATGGAAATTTATTTCTTCCCTTGTTCTTATTTGGCACTTCACCTTTCCATTGGTTATCAGAGTACTTCCATTTTATCTTGGTTTCCCTTGAAAAAATTTGATCTAGAAAATTGTTTATCTGTTTTGATGGCAGTTGAGATAATTTCATCATATGATGAAAATTTTTGAGAAGCCAGTGCCCTTCAAAGACTTGGCTTAAGACCTTCAAATAAATGATCAATATTGTCAGCCGAGTCACGTATGTAATCTAAAACATACCTAGCTATCCTTGTGAAGGTATCCTTATACTCTGAAACACTGTATTCTTCCCTTTGATTTAATCCAAGGAATTTTATCTTCATTTCAGTTCGTTTCTCACAAGAGAAATATTTTTCAAAGAATATTTCCTTAAAATTCCTCCATTCCATATCTTCTATTTCTTCTTCCCCCGTGGTATTCTGAATCAAGGACCACCATTGATCATCATATCCCTTGAGACAATATACTGCCAGTACTACCTTTTCATATTAATTGCATCTTAATTCCATGAATATATTTTCAAGGGACTTGATCCATTGCTTAAAAACCACTAGATTAGTAGTCCCACTGAAAAATAGGGGATTCTACCACATGAAACAATCCAACATAGGTGTGGAATGGTTATTTGTTACAACCTGAGTAAGTTGTCCTAATATGGTCATGATCTGATCTACTCCAACATTGACTGTGTTGACTTGCTCAATGGGGAGATCCCTACATTTCCCATGAGTATTGATTCCCCTTCTTCCATTAGACTATATTTCTAAATAATTTCACACACTATATTAGGGTATGAATCATAATGTATAATCTTAACTTAAAAAAATACTTAGCATAAATTGAGATCCTATGCATGGATAATCCCATAATCAAATAAATGGTTTCTTTGAGGAATAATTTATATTTCAATCCTTCATAATGGATTGTAAAGAAAATATGAATTTTACTAAAAATGTCCCCCAGGAGTGTCAGAAAGAAGAGTGTATCAAGGCCCATTGTCATGTACTAGGATACTCCGGGTCAAGCCCGAAACTCTTTGTCAGAGCTTTCACTCCTAGGTACATCTGTGCCAGAGCCACCTCTACCTGCTCGTATCCAGAAAATGATGTATTTTATAGAAGGATTAACATAATATATTCCTTACCAAAATACCAAGATACTCTTGTACATTTATCCTCAAATACTACCTTAGGGATTTTTACCCTACTATACATTTCCTACTCTAGTTTCCAAGTTTTCTACTAAACTTCCTCTGATACCAACTGTAACACCCCGACCCCTCTAGAACAGAGTCAGTGCATTACTTGTTATATTAGAATGGTTAAAAGGAATAAAAATATAGGAGTGATCAGTTAAGTAGTATTGAAGAAGCTAGATACATATATGTAACTCAAATTACATTGGAAAAAGTTACAAAATACAAAACATAACAAAAACTAAAAACAGCATCCCCAGAAACTCAATAAATGATCTCCTATTCATCACTTGTTGAAGGTAAAAAATTTAAAGGGGTGAGCTTGAACACTTATTAATGGTTAAAAATTACGGAGTCATGAATCAATAATAACTTAATCATAAACAATTTGACATATCAATATGGCATGGTGAATAAATGAAAACTCACGCCATTAATAAAATGAGAATGAAACTGCATCCATAGATTTTGTCATAGTGAATATCATGGATAGTAATAAATGAAAATGAATAAAGATAATGATTTATAATTGGAAATCAGGTATCTGAAATATGATACTATAATACTGTTAAAACGGTTTAGTTCTGTGGGTAGAAACCCGTCTGATTTTTGGAAACAAACTCGAAGGGTTTGTCGCCAACTGATTTGTCTCATGATACATGTCGATGCATCGAGGGGATATAGTGGACCCCACCCGCTACTGAAAGTCCAAATCATTCTTTATACATTGATTTAATACCAGAGAAATATGCCTTTTCAATATCCATTTAGATAATATAGATTCATCAATATTTCCATAGTTCAAATAACTTTCCAAATATACACTGTATGTAAAATGGTATATGGTTTAGGCAATAAACATATCCATGATATGAGATTATGGATATTTAATAGAAATATAATTTTAAATTAAAATTGATCTCCAATGGGAAGTATGTACACCACATAAGGATTATTAGGTGCACCAACAAAGTAAGTCACAACGAAATGGAAATTGACACAAATCCCATTACCAGATTGTAATCAATCGTTTCGTGTGACCAAGAATTAATAATTATAAAATGAATAATTTAATACCATAAAAATATATAGAATAATGATATTATATATAAAATGGTATTACACATATACCACATGAAAGAAATAAGTGGTGAACAATGGAAATCTCACAGAATTAAAAGTGAGATGAGAAACCCCTTACCTTATGCTCAATTGTATTCTTTGTTTGTTTTAATGACCTGAATAATAAAATTTATATTCCTTAATTAATAATTCCATAACCTCCTATACATTTAATTTGTTTATTATAACCTTATGAGGTTCATTAATGGACCTTTTTATGGGTTTAAGAGGTTCAATTTTATTATTTTGGAAGCATTTTCTTCCTTGGTTTTCATGATTCATTTACTTGAATTCATGAATGGATGTTCGTTTGAAATGTGGTTAAACATACAGAATTTTTAATATATATTATTAGTGAAATTAAAGATATATAAATTATCTTATAATGATTCTGGGTTATATACTTGAGGATTCATCATTAGTTAAAAGTTATTGATAAATGATTGGATTTAACTTGGCAGTTTTGTGTACAATGAACTTGTTTTGTATTATTATTCCATATTATGAGTGTATAGGGATTAAAGAACATTAATGAGATGAAATATATATATTATGATCTGTTTCAACCATAAAAATGGTTTCATGACTAGAATTAAAGATGGAAACGAAAATTGATAACCCGTTGTCCTTGAATGTGATAAATTAACACATCTCAGATGGTGTTTTTATTTTTAGTATAAGAGGAGGGGGAAAGAGAGATGATGATAAAATATTCCATTAGAATAATATAATTAAAGTTAATATAAGGTAATGTAATTATAATAGCATTTTTATGAGGGGATATGAGGAAAGAATTATAAAAGAAAGGAAATCAAAATAAAAGAAAAATTGAGAAACCTCTTACGAAAATTCGGCAGCCTAACAACGTCACTTAAAATTTAATAAAATAGTTTGATGAGAGGAAGGGGGTAACTCATCACTATTACATAATATGGGAAGTAAGGGGAATATGAAATGGAACATCCCCACATAATCCAATTGAAAATAAAATAGAAAACATAAAATGAAATCTTTAAGAAAAGAGAAGGGTGATTGATTCTCTTACCTTGTATAGTAACTCCCAAAACTTGAAAGTTGGGACCTTGGGGGTTTGAGGACACCTTGTGAGGACTCCTAGGGAGGTAATACCACCTGATATTATAGGATAATGAGTTTTAAATGAAATAAAACAAAGGGGGTGAGTGGGTATTTATAGTAATTAAGAGGGAGCTTTTTATTAATTAAAAGGGACACCTCATTAGTGTTTTTTCCAAAAACACGGGCTTGACCATGGTATTTTCCCATGGGTTTTGCCACTTGGGACACCTAATGTCATAAGTTACTATAAAAAAGTTTACCAGTCTTTTATATTTAATTATTACATCATTATGATGTCATTAAACTACTGAAAACTCAAAACTGTATTTTTACTATTCATGAAAATTCAAGTTTTTTAGAAAAATCCCAAAAATTCACCCTAACCATTTTTTGATGTGTAGAATTAAAAAAATGAAATCCATTTTTGAAAATAAATTTCTATGTATTTTTAATTTAATTTATAAATAAAATCATAGTTAATTTGAAAAATAACTATTTTAAAGATATAATTAGTTTTATATCACATTGAAAAATTAATTAAGATCTCATTATCTTATTACCTTAAGAAAATAAAATATTATCATTATTTACTATTTATATGGGTCATATTACTATTCATATTACTATTCATAGGGGTATGTTACTATTCATAATAAAATCCAGTTGGTTCTATCAGACTTCAAATGACTTACTGGTCACAACTCAATATGACCGTTTTTCAAAATTCAAAACATAAAAGTGGAAAATTTATGTTTAATGGATAGGTTTTGACTATCTCTTAAATAACCAAGTGTTGTTTCAAAGGAACATAGGGCTTTATGAAATATTGACTATTAATAGAATGTATTTAAGAGAATCATTCCATAAAATGTTTGGGGTGTTATATTGGTAGGCTACTATCATAGATTTGTTCCCAATATCTCTAGGTCATAGATAATCTTGAACACTTTGACTCAAAAGGGGAAGTCTTTTGTGTGGATGGAGAGGTCCCAGTAGAATTTTTAGGAGTTGTGGTAGAGGTTCACAAGAAACTTCGTATTGAGACTATCAGAGGAGGGGGTTGAGTATGCAATTTTATCTAGTGCCTCTAGAATTGGAATTAGATGTGTTCTGATGTAGAGGTAGGAAATGATCACCTATGGGTCCTTGATGTTAAGAACACATGAGAAAAACTACACAACCCCAAATTTGGAGCTGGTAGCGATGGTCTTCACCCTGAAGATATGGTGACACTATCTTATGGGTGAGTAGTTTATCATCTAATATCCACAAGAGTCTCAAGTATATATTATCATAGAAGGATATTAACTTGAGAAAGAGGCGATGGATTGAGTTCCTACATAATTATGACTTCAAGATAGTTTATACTCTTGAGAAGGGGACCGTGCATACATATGATCTTAATAAGAGATCTTTTTCGAAGTTTTTGAGTGAAACATTAGAGTAGTTGGACTCATTAAAATTTGTTTTAATAGAAAAGGATAGTGTGGATTACCTTTAGTCAATATTTTTTACCCCTCCACTTATACAGTGATTTAGGTATGCTTATCTTGGAGATAATTATTGTGAGGCCTTGCATATTCAGATATCCAATGGGTGTGCTAATGAAGGATTATTTGAAGGTGGGGATGATGTCATATTTTTTCAAGGACAAATGATGGTACTAATAAAATTTCATGAGAAGGTGTTGAGGGAGTTCCATGTGATACCTTGGAAATACATCCAGTTGTGGTGAAGATTTACCGGGACCTTCAACATTAGTTCTGGTGGTCAAGGAAAAATAATTGTATAATAGAGTTTTTCTCTTGATTCCTAACTTGTCAGTAGGTGAAGGATGAGAACCAGGTTATACTAGGTTTAGCTCAACACCTTGAGGTGACATAGTGTAATTGGGATAAAATATTTACAGACTTCATGATGGTTATCCCATGATCTTCTGGAGTACATGATTCTATTTGGTTTATCTTAGACTGACTCACCATGTCATTCAAATTCCTAGATATCTAAGAGAAGAGTTTAGTGGAGATATTGGGATCCCTTTACATGAAATAGATAGTTTGTATTCATATAGTTACCTATACAATCATTTCGGACTATGATTATAATGAACCTAACCTTTTACACATGTTATTACATGATATTAATCATAATTAATTATAAAATACAGACCAAGGATCACAATTTCTACTACATTTGGAAGATTAGGTACATAACTAGACAAGCATGAAACCAAAATAAAGACATATTTTATTTAAGTTCCATAATGTGATCCTAAATTTGTTTGATATATTACATCTACATGGGATAACCTGGGGAATACATGAACAAAGAGATGAGATAAAAATCCTAGTAAGGGAATAAACATAGGAATAAATCATACCACATGGGTTAGAAGGAATAAAATGATGACATAAAAAGGAATGTAACATGAATGAACATAAGGAAGAATAACATGTATCACATGGAATCATGTAATCCTAGCAGTATAGAAATGTGGTAGAAATATATAACATGAAAAAATCACGAGTCATGGCTAATTTGCCATACTATATTACATGGTGGACAAAGTCCCATAAAAGAATCAGGTTTACACCCTATACCAACAAGACATATCATGAGACTAAACAAAAACCAATGAATTGGAGTGCTATCTAGGCACACCCATCATAAATTTTTCATGAATATGTGTCTCACATTAAGAATCAAGTATAAGGGTTATCCATGGAAGGAATTGGGAGTCATAAACATGTCATAAGCTATAACCAAAGGGCATATCATAATGGTGTATAAGAAAGATTGGTTTTATGTAATAATTTTACAATAATAATGAAAAATAGGTATATATAATGATAAATTATGTCCAACTAAAGTTAAATCATGTTAAAATAGTGTTTAAGAAACTTTATAAATTATCCACTTCAGTGTGGTTCAAGGGAAAATATAAAAGTGTATTTAAAGAGAACATATGAATAATTATTTTCATAAAAGAATAAATAAATTAAGATAAATTTTCATGATAAAAAGAGTGATTTTAGAAAATATTGGTGGCTTAAAATAGATGATGGAGAGAACTTGAAAATGGGTAAGAAATTGGGAAGTTCCCTTTAACCGGGCTTGCTTATCAAGATGAATTGAAAAGAAAACCATATAAATCAGGTATTTACTCATAAAAAAAGAATAATTGAAATAGGTAAATATTTTTGGAGAATAAACACATAATTTAGGGGGAGTAAATAAGAATAATTAAGAATTAAATTGGGGCAAAGAGTTAGAAATAATAACTCAATGGAAATTGGAGGTTTAGAGAGAACCCCTTACCTTATGTACGAAACTATTCTTCACCTTTAATTAATGTCCTAGATAATGAAATTGGATCCATAAATTAATTAATTAAGAACCTATTAAACATTTATTTAATTTATCATAATTTTATTAAGTTCATTTATTGATTTTTGATGAGTTATAAGATTCAATTTCATCTTGTTTCATGATGTTATGACCGGTTCTCTTGACTTTAATTATGGTAGTTCTTGTCAAATGAAAGAAAAACTACATAAGTAAAATGATATTGTGTTAATATAATTGCATAATTTTAAATGGTTCCATATACTATTTTCTCTTCATTTACAAGAATGATTCATTAGATAGAATGTTAATGAAAAAATGATTTGTTTATTTTGGTGGTGTTTTGATAATCACAAACTAGTTTGTTTTATTATTTAAAATTATGTATATATATTAGTTATAGAACATGAAAAAAATATATAATATACATGTTTAAATATGTTTTAAACATAATATTGGTTTTATGAGCATCCTTGAAGGCAGTAATGGAAAATGAAAAGTCTTCGTCCACAAGGGTTGTGAATCGACGCCCCACTAATAATGTTCTCCTTTTTTTGAATAAAAGGAGAAGAGAAGAGATTTGATGTTTCCTATTATATTAAAAAAATAACATTATAGTATATATATGATACTGTATTTATCATGTTTTTTTTATTTTTGAGAGAAGGATGAGGTAGAAGAAAGAAATAATTTAAAAGAGAAAGGTGGAGGATTATACCTCTTGTATGGCGTCTCCTTGAGAACCTCCTTCAGGCACTTGGGAATGGTCTTTGGTGAGACCAGAAAGACCAGAACATGGGGAATAGGTTTGGAGAGTAATTGGGTAGAATATAAGTAAGATAAAAATCTTATAATTCATGAGGAGAATAGTTGGTGGGAATGGAATATATATGGGAGGATAGGGGTGTTTTTCAATTATTTTATTCATTTGTTTATTATTTTGGATCAAGACATTGAATAGTTTTGATTATTGTGAATAGATAGAGTAAATAGAGAATGTGAGTTAGATATAATGGTGACTTACATAATCCATGACCCAGTCATGGCCGAAAAATTCATTTATTTACTTATAATGTTAATTACCGTAAATTACTGTAATCAGTATTCACAAAAAATTCAACAGTTTTAGAAAAATACCAAAAATTTGCTCTAACCATTTTTCAACATGAAGTCTTAAAAAATAAACTCCGTTTTTAGAAAATAATTATTCAAATAATGTAAATTTATTTTTTAAATAAAATCACCATTTACAAAAAAAATACCGATTTTAATATTATAACGGATTTTATGGCACTTTGAAAAATTATTTAAGGTCTCAGAAAATTATATTATTACCATAATACAATAAAATAATAATTTATGAATATATTTTGTGAATATAAATTTTATTTTTAATAATTATATTAATAATAAAATTGTAAAAAAACTTTTATGTTTTATAAAAATACCAACAATTAATTTATTGTTTTTTAAACATTTACTAACTTATTCCAAGATATAAATATATATTATTTTCATTTATAAGATATCCAAATTTTATTTATAATTTGAAAGTTAATGTTACTATTCTAATGGCAAGATTACTATTCCTAGTACCCACCTTACTATTCCAACATTAAAATTACTATTCCATTGGTATATGTTCCTTAATTTCTATAAATACTTGTTATTTCATTAATTATTCACTTACAAAGTTTTTATTGTGTTATCTATATGATTTAATGTGATTTGTACTATATGAAATAATTATAAGAAGGTAATTTCCATTGATAAAATTTTGGGTCGTTAAATTATTCTACCCTTATGAAAATTTTCCCTCAAAATTTCATTTTTCATTGAAAACATGTGAGGGTGCTTATATTTAATTTATTCCTCTCATTCCCATGTTTCCTATTCATACTTATGTTTCCTCTATATTACTTTGACTAGGTGAGTAGTCTTGTTGCACAAACTTTATCTCTTTGGTCTAAAATCCTCACCAGCTGCTCTTCACACAGGAGGTCGTTCTCCAGTTCTACCACATCTAGATTTAGTACATGTGAGCGGTCAGGTATGTACTTCCTCAAGAGAGGTACATGGAACACATCATGAAATTGATCCATATTTGGTGTATGTGAAAGAGGATAGGAACTACTCATATTCGATCAAGGATCTCAAAGGGTTCAATTTACCTTGGGATAATCTTCCCTTTATTTCCAAACCACATTACTCTCTTCCATGGTGATATTCAAAGGAAGACTTTGTGTCCAATATCAAAATCCAAATCCCTTCGATGATTTTCATCATAGCTATTTTTCTGACCCTGAGTAGCTTTGATATATTTTTGGATGTCTTGAACCATTTTTATCATCTCTTGAAAAGTATTAGGTCCATGTAACTTCTTTTTCCAACTTCATCCTAACATGTTAGAGTTCTATATCACTTCCCATATAGAGCTTCATATAGATCCATCTAAATACTCAAGTGGAAAAAATTGTTGAATTAGAACTAAAGCAATGGTAGATGATGATCCCATCCACATTTAAATTCCATTGACCAGTCTCATAATATATCCTCGAGTGTTGGAATAGTCCTTTTAGACTGGATATTAGTTTGGGGGTGATAGGCCATGATGAAATTCAACCCAGTACTCAAAACATGTTAAAGAATTATCTAGAATTAAGATGTGAACCTTGGATCATGATCAAGTATGATCGAAAGTGGTATCCCATGCAGCATCACCACTTACTTCACAATTAACGTGGTAAGTTATTCAAGAGAAAAATATTCCTGAATAACAATGAGGTTGGAAATCTTAGTGAGTCAATCTAGCACAACCCATATCACATTATTTCCTTTGGATGATTCTAGGAGGACAGTGAAAAATTCCATAGTGACATTCTCTAATTTCTATGTGGGTGTAGGAAATGGTTTCATCATCCCTTTGGACTTCTGTCATTCTGCTTTAACTTATTGACATACCAAACACCTTGATATTTACTCTACAATCTCCTTTTCATATTTTCCCACCAGAAGTGTTCTCAAAGATATTTGTACATCTTATTACTTCCAAGATAGATGGAGAAAGATGAGATATGTTCATTATCCAGTAGCTCATTCTTCATCTCAGGTGATGAATGAAGACAAATACAAGTTTCAAACCAAATCACACCATTATCATAGATTTAGAACTCATGTATCTTCCCTTACTTTACCTATTTCACCTTCTTTTATTGCTTCAAATCACCCAATTGTGCCTCTCTGATATTCTCTTGTATAGATGGTTGGGAAATCATTTGGGAAAGGTAGGATGTATTCCCTAATATCCAACTATTATGATTTCAAGATCCATACTTTTCATTTCCATGAATATAGAGTCTTTCTAAATCTACATCATGGATAGTGTATCAAGTTATTTTCTATTAAGTGCATAATCTAACTTGTTTTATTTCCCAAGATGATAACAAATATAGAATTCATAGTCCTTGATTATCTCTAACCATATCCTTTGATGCATGTGAAGCTCCTTTTGTGTGAATATATACTTTAGAATCTTGTGATCAGTATATGTGTCACACTTTTCACCATAGAAGTAGTTCCACTAGAGTTTCATAGAAAGAGTCATAGCTTCTAGCTCCAAATCATGTGTCGGGTAGTTTTTCTCAAGGATCTTCAATGGCTGTGAGGCATAGGCTATCAATTTTTCTTTCTTCATGAGTACACAACCCAATACTTTCTTTGAAGCATCAATATATATCACAAAACATTCTCCACTTGTTGGTAGTGTGAGAGAAGGTGTAGTGATTAACCTCTTCTTGATATCCTTAAAGCTTTCCTCACATTCTTCCATCTAGACATACTTTACCCCTTTCTATGTTAACTTAGCTTGAGGGTTAGATAATCATGAGAAATACCTCACAAAACGTTGGTAGTACCTAGCTGATCTAAGAAACTATAGATCCATATTATAGATGTTGGTCATGGCCACAACTCAATTTCCTTTATTTTAGAAGGTTTCATCGATATTCCTTTGATGGTGATAACATTCCCCAAGAATGACACTTCCTCCATCCAGAACTCACATTCACTATACATTGCATATAGTTACACCCTTCACAAATTCTTTAACACAATATTCAAATGGTATTCATGATACTCCTTTATTTTGAAGTATATCATAATATCACCGATAAAGACTACCAAAATTTTTTCAAGGTAATCTCTAAAGAATCTATTCATTAAGTCCATAAAAATTAATGGATCATTAGTGAGTCCTAAGGGCATTACTATTAACTCATAGTGTCCATACCATGTTTTAAAGGAAGCCTTGGGAATATCTTCCTTCTTCACCTCTAATTGGTGATATCCCAAACAAAGGTCCACCTTAGAGAAATACTTGGCTCCACATAGTTGATCAAACAAGTAATCTCTCTATGGAAGGGGATACTTATTCTTTATCATGATTTTTTGAGCTCATAATAATCAATGTAGTGGTGTATTGATCCAACATTCTTGATGTAGAGGAATGGAAGTCCCCATGGTGAAGCACTCAGGCATATAAAACCCATATCTAGATTTTATTAAAACTACTTCTTTAGCTAATATAACTCAATAGTGGCATTCTGTATGGATTATTTCATATAGTAAGAGGCACCGGTATAAGTTCAATTGATAAATCAACCATTTAGTAAGGTCTAAGACCAGTAAATTCTTTAGGGAACACATTAGTGTAGTCCCTGACAATGAGAATGTATTAGAGAAAGATTATTTCTTTTTTATAAATAATTTAATCTAGATATTCTTTCTCATAAGTCAATAATATCCACAATTGAGATGATGATTCAGAAGTAGATTCATCCTCCTCCTTACACCTGTAAATAATTGGAGGATTCTTCAGGATGTGAAGAGTGTTCTACCTTTCTGTATAGTTGATGTTGGATTTATATAAATATAGACAATCCATGACTAATATAGAATCAAAATCTACCAAAGGAAGTATGAAATTATTTTATAGGAGTTTCATTCCACAAACATTAACCAGGGAGGAGTTATATACATTGGATTCAATAATTACTCAACCTCTATATTTTGATGTGGTGTTTGAATAGTTATACAAAACTTGAAAGACAAGAAATAATTCATAGAACCAAAATAAAATGGTATATTAAATATTCTTGATTTAATAACCAACACACCTATCATTGCATTGTTTTCGGGTTCCACCTCAATAGTAGTGATAACATATGCACTTACTCACTACCTTAGAGGTTGTTGTTATTGATTTCCTCCAAAAACCCTTGTCTTAGTAAAATATCTCACATAGTACCCATGTTCCTTGAAGTTGAAACAATTCAATATAGTCTGAGTGTTTATTTGAATCTTTCTTTCTTCCACCACATTTTTGGGATTATTCACATCCCTTTGGAAATTATTAGCTAGATTACCCTCTCTTACACATTTGAAGCACCTCCTAGTTCCCCTTAGGCAGTTTCGAGGATGCTTCTTCCCATAATTTTCACATGTAGGATGTTGGGTTTTCTTTACATCATGGGATTTATCTTTTGATCCTCCCATATTAAACTCCATTTTCCACCTTTTATCTATGATACCGTGAGATTGTTGAGAGTCTCTGATCTCCATTTCAACCTTAAGGGAACAAAGTACAATCTTCTCATAACTGTCAATGTCTCAAATCATAATGATTTTTGTAGAATTAGATTTAGTATGATAAAGAATCAATCCACCATGTTTTTATCATTTATGAAAAATACATAGGAATATCAAGCAAGCCTTGTAAAGTTTTCCTTGTAAACCATGATAGACTCATCTTACTTTTTCTTCAGTTTAAGTAAATCCTTTTCCATATTAAGATGAAGTGTTTGGGGAAAATATTTATTGGAAAATATTTTATTGAATCTTTACCATTCCATTGAATCACTTTATTCTTTGGAATTTGTTTTTTGATTAATTTCCACCACTGATCAGCTTCCCCCTTAAAATGATAGACCGCTAGCACAAATTTCTGTTATTCTGAGCACTAGAGGACATGGAATATATTCTCAATAGAGTAAATCCATTATTCTACGATGTAGGGATTATAATATCCACTAAATATAAGAGGAATTTTTCACATGAAGGATTTTACAAAAACTTACTCTTTATTAGTTGAAGGAGGGTGTTCCACACGATTCAAGTTATTATTCATAACTTGAGCTAGTTAAGCCAGTATAATCATGAAGTTTTGAGCACCCATTCCCATCAGATTTGGCATATCATTAAGGAAATCATAACATTTCCTATCAAATTTATTTTTGGAATATGTTCTCATATTTCTACCCATAAACTAATAAAAAGAAAGTAAAATTAAGGGGGTCTGAATATTTAGCTAATAAGAATATAAAAAGAAAAATTTGAACATAGAAGGATAAACTTATAAATGAAAAGTACATCCTAACATTTGTTTCCTTATGTTTAAATCTAGTTTATACAAGGTTATTGAATTATCCATAGCGTTCTTATTGAGGTTTTTTTAATCCTAATACACCAAAATAACTAGACTGTGTTTTGATACCAACTATAATGACCCTATCATTTTGAACATGTTATTAAATGATTTGAAGAATAATTAAGCATAAAATACAGACCAAGGATCATAAATTCTAGTGTATTTGGAAGATTAGGTACATAATAAGGAAATCCAGAAATCAAAATAAATATATCTTTTATTTAAACTCTATAATGAGAAACTAACTTCCTTTGAGATCTTACGTCTACATGGGATAACCCTGAGAATAAATCAACAAAGGGATATTCTAAAAATCCCAGCAAGGGACTGAACATAGGAATAAAATTATGAAATATATATGATAGTGTATTTATCATGTTTCCTTGGATTGTGGAGAGAATGATGAGGTAGAATAAATAATGAATTTAAAATAGAAATGTGGAGGATTTTTCCTCTTGTATAGTGTCTCCTTGAGAACATCCTCAAGGCACTTGGGAATAGTCTTTGGGTGAGACCAGTAAGACCAAAATGTTGGGAAGTGGTTTGAGAGATGAATTGGGTAGAATATAAGCAATCTCCAAATCATAGAAGGTGTGAGGATAAGAGGTGGTGATTTGTGGTATTTATAGGGGAGTAGAGGCGTGTTTTTTGATTATTTTATTCATTTGTTTATTATTTTGGATCAAGACTCTGAATAGTGTTGATTATTGTGACTAAATATAGTAACTAGATCATGTGAATTTGAGATAATGTCTACTAACATCATCCGAGACTCATCCATGCATAAAAAATTCATTTATTTACGTATAATGTTAAATACCATAAAATACAGTATTTCACTCTTTACCAAAAAATATACTATATTATAAAAATTTCAAAAATTCACGCAATTTTCTTTCGATGTGTAGATTCCAAAAATATACTCCATTTTATGAAAATAATTTTCTAAATATGAGAAATTTAAATTTTAAATAAAATCATCATTTACTCAAAAAATAATGATTTTAATATTATAACTGATTTTATGAAACTTTGACAAATTAGTTAAGGTCTCATAAAGTTATCTTATAATAATAATAAAAATATTTATTAAATTATAAATCTATTTTTTGAAAATAAATTTTATTTTAAATAATTATATTAATTATAAAATTATAAATAAATATTTACCTTACACAAAAATACCAACACTTAATTTATCATTTTTAAAACATTTACTTACTTTTTCCAAGATATAGATATATCATATTTTCATTTATAGGATTAAAAAAGTTTATTTATACTTTCAAAGGTAAGGTTACTATTCTAATGGCCAGATTACTATTCCTAGTGGCCACCTTACTATTCTAATGGCCAATTTACCATTCCATTGGTATAGGTTCCTTAATTTCTACAAATACTTATTATTTAATTTATTTTTCTTTTATAATGTTTTCATTGTGTTCTCTATGTTATATTACATGATTTATACTATATGATATAATTATAAGAAGATAATTTTTATTGATAAAATTGTAACACCCCAAGCTTCTACGATATGCTTCTCTTTGAATAATACAATAGCGTGTGTTGTACGCAACTTCGAGTCCTAACACACCACAACCAATCAAACTAGCCGTTATGAATAGTAATACCAAATTTTTGAAATTTTATAAATTTTATCTTTCAAAATGGACTTCATTTTTGGATTCGAAATATCAAAATTAGCTTAGGGTGAATTTTTGGCATTTTTCTGAAAACTTTCAATGTTTGATGAATAGTGAAAATCACTGAGTTATTGTTTAAAACCGACTTTTTATTTAAATAATTATTTATATTATTTAAATTTATTTTAGGTAAAAATAGATACAAAATACTTATATAAGTTCAATTTAATTCATTGGAGTAATTTTATAATAATTTTAGATATATAATAATTTTATTGAACTTTTTACCATCTTTTACCCACCTCCTAGGAGCATTTGCAAATTTACATAAAAGATAATTTTACCACTTCTGTGAGTTGGATTTCAAAAATATTATAGACATGGTTGATATAAGTAAGTAAAATTTTGTTCAATAAAATGAAAATAAGTTTTGGTGAATGGTAACTTTTTTACTTTTATTTACCACGGTTAAAAGTAAATAGGGTAATTAAGGGTAAAAATGATATTATTATTACCGTAAAACATGTAATAATTATATTGGATAAGTGTAATTAGACCAAAAACAAATTCATGAGTAAAATATGATCCTGTATGTCCAATTGTATTAGATTAGGACATTTATCATTATTTAATTAAAAGAAGAGTTAAAAGTGTTAAATTCAAAGTTTAATAAATAAACCATTTTTAATATAGGGATACACAAAATATAAATTCGACTATAAATATTCATTAGAAAGATAAATAATTTCCTAGATAATGGTATTTTATTTATATTTTTTATACATTGAATACTTTAATGTATTTATGACACAATGATGATGTAGTAATTACAGTATTAATGAAAGATTAAAATAATTGATATTATAAATATCTAAATAAATGTAATTTGAGACTTTTTATGAATTAAAATAATTTTATAGGTTAATATAAAAAATTAGGGTTGGTTAGATGAATTTTTTTCGAAGTAATAATCCTTTTATGAATTTAGAAAAAACAAAATACCAAATAGTGTCAAAATTGACATAAAAGTGTTTTTAAAACAAATATTAAATTATTAATTGATATTATATTCTTCAAAATTTAAGGTTCTTCCAAAAGACTTATGTAATAATATGTGTATCATTAATGAACTACTTGGGGTTCTCTTAGAAGTATATAGTAAGTTTATTAACCATATAATATAAAAATATAAAGAGACATGGCAAATGTCAAACTATTTAACTAAGAGTTAAATATAAAAGATAAGGTTAATATAGTGACCCAAACCTTTATAAAACCTATTGGTTGAGTGGATTTAGACCCATCCCCACCTTATCCTTTAAATAATTTATTTTGGAGACATTATAAACATAAAATTATTTTAATATAAAATAATATTTCTAGCTTTTTCTAAGGTGCCTTTCACCCCTCTTATAAAAGGGCACCCCCCTTCTCTCTAATTAACACCTTCAAAGACATTTTTCTCGACCAAAATCTTCCCAAATACCCTCTAAAAGGTACTAAATTTATCCTATTGGCCTTCCTTTATTCATAAATCCAACCTAAGGAGCTATTTTGATCAAATCAAAAGGAAGAACCCGAAGAAGAGGTAAATATTTCATCACCTCTTTCAAGTTCCTTTATTCTTCCACTTCCTCTTTCTTTGTTGTTTCCATTCTAAAATAATAAATCCAGTATTTTCTATATACTGTGATGTTATTATAAATATGGTACAACCAAATTCATTATTCTATCCATCCTTTGAATGACATGTCACCATACGTGCGTACGTATGACTTACCGTCTCCACATCGTGGTGTAATTGTTATTCAATACATTATTATTTGGATGGGTATAATAATGATGTGTAATTGATGTGAATAATAAATATTACATGATAATTATTATGTATATATGATATACCATCCAATTGTATATTATTTTATTATCAAAATAATGATATTGTCGCTCGTGCATACGTATGGATTACCGTCTCCACGAACGCGATGAGATTCATTCCCCATCGTATCCATTCAATAATAATTTTCATTAGATGATTAAAAATAATTTTTAAAGACTTAATATAATTCTGAATATGAATAAGATACGTCCTATCCATAACAAACATTACTTACGTAACAAAGCATATAAAGGAAAACGAATCAGTTAACGCCCGAAACAACGATAATACTAAAATATTATTAACAAAGCAATATTAAAAGATCATATATGTTATAATATTAATGTATATGATTCTTGTATAATTTAATAACAATTATTTAACCATTATATAGGAGGTTAACCTACCCTCTATCGAGGAAAATTACAAGTTAAGGGTTAATTTCACAATCTATTTATTATCCGAGGTTGTTTTTACGTAAGTATCTACTGGGACCTCTTTATCATCCACACCCATGTTTCATAAAAATTTATTTCAAAACATTTTTACTATTTACTAGAAAATGGGGTAAATTCATTTATACCCTTATTTGACCTTATATTTTTTGAAAGTAATCTTTCCATCATTTTCCAAATAAGGTACTTTATGACCTTTTTGAAAAAATTAAGGTAAGAATGTTTTTTTAACTTAAACAGTGGGTGAAACTATTTTCAGCCGTTATAACATTGTCGAAGCTTCCCTTAAAAGATTATAAGAATATTTTCAGAATAATTGTTTTCTTTTATAATTATATGACTTTTAAATGATTTCAAAATAGTAAGTGATATTTCTCTAAAAAAAGGTTTTGATTTCATCTATGGCAACATCCTTTGATGGATTTTAATCTTATTTGAAGTTGATTTATTATGGTAAAAACTTCCATATCTTATTGAAAGTTTTGTGATATGTTTGACTGTGGATGTGTTATTTTTACACCATTAATGGATTATGGATAAAGGATTGACATTTCGTATTCTAGTTTTAATACAAATGTTTATTTTATTTTTAAACCTTTTCATATGAGGAATGAATTGGACTTTGTAAGTGATGGGTGGAGCCCGATATAGCTCTTCGATGCATCGATAGGTCTCATGATACAAAATAGTGTCTTGGCACAAGGCCTTGAAAAAATATTTTTTGTAGTCTTGGCACCAGACCTTGACTATGTGGTTATGAAAGTCTGGAATTATGCATTCCATCATTATGAAAGTGGCTATTGATATTGCATGAGATTATTAGACTAGTAGAATATCCATGTGAATAAGTAAATGACATTATTTGATTTTATATTTTCCATATTATGCTAAATTTAAAGTTTAAAAGTCTTTTATTTTAGTCTTATACATTACCTTAAATGTTTATTCTTATTTATGAAAGTTTCGGCTATATTGTTATCATTACTGAGCATCTGAGCTCACCCCTTTCTATGTTTTATTTTTCTCAGGATGCAAAGAAGTATATTATGACTGACCTGCAGGGATAGTCTATGGGATCTTAGTGTTGTTTATGGAAAAAATGTTGTGGTAGTTTTCCATTTTATGATGTAATGTAAACCTTATGAATGTATCTAGTACTTCCAAGGCTATTAAACTAATCGATCTTTCAAGACTTGATCTTTTGTGATCATGCCAATGATACTTAATAATGCACCAACTCTGGGATTCTGGGGTCGGGGAATTACAGTTGGTATTAGAGGAAGTTTAGTAAAAACCTTGGAAACAAGATTTATGTAAACTCTGATCAGAGCACATCGCCCTAAGATAGACTTTGAGGATTAGTATAGAAGAACTTCCTAGAATTTTGGTATTGTAGATATTTTCTGAGTTTTCCAAGAAATACATCCCTGTCTGGAAACAAACAGGTAGAGGCAGCTCTGGCACAAATGTACCTAGGGGAAAAACCCCAAAACACCACTTTGAGCTAGACTCGAATGGAAACTGGTGCACGACAATGGGCCTTACTGCACTCTTGGTTACGACACTCCCGGGGGATATGCTTAGGATAATTCTCATTTTCTTTACAAACCATTATGAAGGGTTTATGAGTATATACTTCCTCAAAGAAAACATTTTTATGATTATGGATAATATCCATAAACTATTTGGTTTAAGTTAAGTGTTTTTCGAATTATGTATTTCGATTCATAATCTAATTTAGTTTATGCCACTGTTTAGAAATGGCGCCTAGCGGAAGGAATGAAAATTGTATCAATGAACACACTCTATGTAGGGATTTCCCTCCTACTCAACATAATTATAATGGAGATAGTGATACAAATGGTGCTGATCAACTTATCACTATATTGGGACAACTCACTCAGGTTATAAATAATAACCTTACCCGTATGGAGCACCCTGATTCGCAATGTGGAGGATCAATGTTAGATTGCTTCATGAGAAAAAAACCACCAACATTAAATGGAGGTTGTAACACCCGAGACTTTTATGTGAAATATTTTGTTTTTATGTTATATAAATCATTAAAGGAATCTTTCACTACACACAACACTAGCTTGGATTGCTTTACACGCAACCGCGACCTTCCTCGATAGTTTGTGTCGTACGCAATACCGAGTTTCACTAAACAATGATATGCTATTAAAATATTATTAAAAATAGCCATTATGAATAGTAATAACCACTTTTTGAAAATTTATAAATTTTATTTTTCAAAATGGACTTCACTTTTGGATTCGGAATATCGAAATTAGCCTAGGGTGAAATTTTGGTATTTTTCTAAAAACTTTCAATTTTTGATGAATAGTGAAACCACTAAGTGGTAGTTAAAAAACTGAATTTTTCATAAAAATGAATTTTACCGCTTCTGTGAGTGGAATTTCGAAAATCCGAGAGACACGGTTGATGTCAGTAAGTAAAATGTGGTTCAATGAGATGAAAATAATTTTTTGGTGAATAGTAACTTTTTACTTTTTTTACCACGGTTAAAAGTAAATAGGGTAATTAAGGGTAAAAATTATATTATTATTACCCTAACACATGTCCTAATTCTATTGGACAATTATAATTCTACCAAAAACAACCTTAGGAATAAAATATGACAATTTAGTCCCACTTGGATTAGATTAGGACATTTATTATTAATTTATTTTAAGAAGGGTTAAAATAGTTAAAATCAAAGTTTAATAAGTAAATAATTTTTAATATGGGGTTATACATAAGATAAATTCGACTATAAATATTCATTAGAAAGATAAAAAGATTTCCTACATAATGGTATTTTATTTGTAATTTTTAGACATTAAATAATTTTATTTATTTATGACACAATGATGATGAAGCAATTATCTTATTAATGAAATATTGAAATAATTGATGTTATAAATACCCAAATAAATGTAATTTGAGACTTTTTATGAATTACACTAATTTTATAGGTTAATATGACATGTTATTATTGATTTAAGTAACTTTTTTTGAACTAATCATTCTGTTATGATTTTCACAAAAATCAATTACTAAATAGTGTCAAAATTGACATCAAATAGTTTTTAAAACAAATATTATATTATTAATTGTTATTTTATTCCTAAAAATCTAAGGTTTGGCCAAATGACTTATATAAGTTTATATATTTTAATAATAAACAACTTGGGGTTTGTTAGTTTGTTAACCTTATAGTGTAAGAAAACAAGAAGACACGGTAAAAGTTAAATTATCTAACTTAAAGTTAAATCTAAATGATAAGGTTAAAATTGATACCTAAACTTGTCTAAATTCTATTGTATGAGAGTATTTCTACCTCTACCCACCTTATCTTTTAAATATATCAATTTGGAGCTATTAAAAACCAAATTTTACTTTATAATAAAATAATATTTTTAGTTATTCCAAAGGTGCCCCTCACCGCACGTGCGTACGTACGGAATACCGTCTCCACGCCGTGGTGTAATCTATTTTCCACCACCACCTTACTTGAATGGGTATAATGGTGTAAATAATGACTATATATGACTATTATAAAGTTATATATATTCTGAAATAGTATACATACACTCCAATACAATTTCACGATCATAGGAACGATATCATCACTCGTGCATACGTACGGAATACCGTCTCCACGATGTGATGCGACTCGTTCTACATGATCTTCATTTAATAATGATTATATAAATGAATTTAATGAATTAATATGATATATATTACACTAATAACATTCTATAAATGAGGTATCTATAACCTCAAGAGAAGAATAAGAATTTATTTGACAAAACACGCATAAGAACAAAAAGTAATAAACACCCGAATAACAAGTAGTAATGAAATATTACTAATAAGAAGCTAAGAATATGACCATTTATGATATCATAACAATAAGTATGATTCTGGAATAAGTCAATAACATTATTTAAATCATTATACAGGAGGTTCAGACACTTACGAAGCAAATCATACCTAAGGTAAGGGAAATATCACAATCTCATTTTTATCCGAGATTGTTTATACTTTGGTATTTACTGGGGTGTATTTTATCATCCACATCCATGTTCCCTCAATATGTAATATTATTTCCATCCACTTAAAATAGTTTAAATCCAATTTTACCCTTCGGTGAGTTTTTATTAAAAGATATGAAATGAATCTTTTGTCGTTTTTTGTACGAGGTACTTTTTGACTTTTCCGACAAAAGTAAGAGAAGAATGTTTTTTTTAACTTATACGACATGAATGTATTTTTAAAACATTATTTCCAAGAAGCTTACTTTACAAGTTTTCAATCTTATTTTTAATCAACATCTTTTAGTTTAAAATTGTATGACATGGTAAGAAAGGAAAAATGTTTTTGAAGTAGAAAGGATATTTTCCTCAAGAATGGAGTTCAAGTGTTTTATCAAATTATTTTCCATCTAAGATAATATAAGGTTATGTTTCTATCCCTATTTTTACATTGATTTGATTATGTTATGATTATGTTATGATGGCATGATGTTTAAGATTCCCATTTTTATTACATGGGTTATGCTATGATGTATGGTTTATGATTTTGTGGCACACATAAGAATGGTATCATTATGAGATGGGTGGTACCTATATCTCCCTCCAATGCATTGGGTAAAGATTTTATATCTCATGAGATAGACATGTCTGGAATGGTAGGTTATACTGGTTCAGTGAAACAGGACTGAAACGAGGAGTGAAATCGGTTCAGAAAGGGACTTTGTCCACTAAGATAGTCTTGGCAATGAGTCTTGACTAATAAAAAATGATTCTCTATGATTATGTGTGTATACCACAAAGTTTCATGTTTTATGTTATGATTATTGGGATTCCATTTCACTACTATGATTTATCCCATGTTATGAAATTATGCTCTCTTTTGCAGGTTAAGATTTCCAAAAGTTATGTTCTTATGAATATGATGTGATTGATATTTATTTTGTTTACCCTTACTGAGCATTTGAGCTCACCCTTTTGTATTTTTTCTTTCCCCAGGTCAGGAAGAAGGTTATTAAGTAAGATATTCCAAAAGGGACTATAGATATGATGAAATAAATGGGAGACAGTGTAGATGCTTTATGAACCAGTTTTTTATGTTTCCCAGTTTCTAAAGACACTATACCTATACGGTCCTTTCGTGGTTTTGTTATATGTTGTAATAAGTATGCTTCAATTTTGAAGTATAATCAATTTATGTAAATTATGGGTCGTTATAGAGGTACAAATACACTAGTAGCTGAGCAATGGATAAATTCCTTAGAGAAAATATTCCACACCTTGGGGAGTAACGAAAGGGAAAAAGTTGTCATGGCAGTTTACCACCTCACTAGAGATGCAGATCAATGGTGGTCATTGATTCAAAACACAAAGTAAGATGACGAAGTATCAAATATTTAATGGAGTGAGTTTAATTTTTTTTTAGAAAAATACTTTCCTCATGACCATCGAGCGGATATGGAAATACATTTTCTGAGTCTGAGGCTAAAGGAGGATGAGAATGTCGCTAAGTATGAAGCTAACTTTACAAGGTTAGAGAGACATGATGCAGATTATATACATAACCCAAGAAGTAAGATTGATCATTTCTTTGATGGGTTAAAACCATTTCTCCATCAAGCATTAGTCTCACAATCCTTCTCGTCGTACGAAGATATTGTCTCATGTGCTATCAAGATAGAAAAATAATTTTCTAAGTCTTACGACTTTAAAGAAAAGTAAGAGAAAAAGAGATATGTTGAACACTCTGGAAATGGAAATAAGGGAAATGAGGGAAAAATTGAATATCCATACTTTAGTCAATATGGGAAGAAACACCTTGGTACTTTCCTAAAGGGAATGGGAGTTTGTTACAAGTCTGGTAAAAAAGGTCACCAAGCTCGTGATTGAAAGGGGAAGAAAGAGGCTGTCGATGTTGAATGATACAATTATAGAGAAAGGGGTAATTATGTGAATGAATTTACTAAGAATGAGGGGAACTTACCTTAGAAAAGGCAAAGGGATCAAGGATAAGCTTATGCTATCACTACTGCTGAGTTTGAAACTCCATAAGATGTGGTGGTAGGTAATTTAATGGTTTCCTCAAGTTTAGAAAATGATTTATTTGATTCTAGATCATCGAATTATTTCATATCTTCCTAGTTTTCTAAGAAAATTAGATATTTCCAATTTTATTTATCAAGGGAGTTGTCAGTCAAAACTCCTAAGGGAAGTATCATTGCAACAAATTTTTGTGCATCAGTCCCCATTAGGGCATATAAATGTTCTATATCTGCTGATCTCATAGTCATACCAATGATTTAATTTGATATAATTCTTGGTATGGATTGTCTTTCGGACCATGATGTGAAAATTTATTGTAATAAGAAGAAGGTTATGATTTTTGATGACGATGATAAAGAACACCTTATCTTTATAGAAGAATCGTCACCACCTAATTTTTATCTAGATCCACCCCAGTAGCTCAACTAAATTCAATTATTGGGAAGGAAGAGAATGAAATAACTGTGGGTGAGGAAAGAAATGTTAAAATAGAGGATGTACATATTGTGAAAGAGTATTTTGATGTGTTTCCATAAGATTTACATGGAAATCCTCCAGAATGAGAAATTGATTTTTCCATTGATTTAATTTCTAGTTCAAGGCCCATATCGAATAAACCTTATAGAATAGACACTATGGAATTAGTGAAACTAAAGAAACAACTAGCGGAATTGAGTAATAAGGTATTTATTCACCCTAGTGTTTCTCCATGGGGAGCCCCTGTCCTTATTGTTAAGAAGAAAGATGGATCTATGAGGTTGTGCACTGACTACAGGGAGATCAATGCTATAACAATAAAGAACAAGTATCCCCTACCTCACATTGATGATTTATTCGACCAACTTCATGGAGCTCAATAATTCTCAAATATTGACCTTCGATCTAGATATCATCAGTTGTGTGTGAATAAGGAAGACATTCTGAAGACAACATTTCGAACCAGGTACGAGCATTACGAGCTTATAGTAATGCCTTTTGGGCTGACTAATGCACCCTCTGTCTTTATGGATCTAATGAATATAGTTTTCAAGGAATATCTTGATGAATTTGTAGTATTATATATTGATTATATCTTGGTATACTCCAAAAGATATTAAGATCATGAAAATCACTTGCGCATTATCCTGAAGTCTCTTAGAAGACATGAATTATATGGGAAGTTTTTCAAGTGTGAATTCTGGCTTCAAGAGATTTATTTTATTGGCCATATAGCCTCTAAGGATGGAATCTCCATTGATCCTTCTAAGACCAAGGCAATCCAAGAATATCCAGCACTGACAAGTATAACTAAGGTACATAGTTTTATTGTATTAGAAGGTTATTATCGACGTTTCGTCCAGAATTTTGCCTGGTTGGATAACCCATTAACAAAGCTCACTTGAAAAGGGGTTAAATTTGTTTGGACAAAATAGTATGAAGAATGTTTTGAAGAATTGACTAGAATATTAGTCAATGCTCCAACATTGAATCTACCATCAGGGAATGATGGGTTTGTTATTTATAGTGATGCTTCAAAAAAAGGACTTGGTTGTGTTATTATGCAGAATGATAGGGTTATTGCCTATGCATCATGATAGCTAAAAATTCATGAGCAAAACTATCCTACTCATGATCTTGAGTTAGCAGCTGTTATCTTTGCTTTGAATATTTGGTGACACTATCTCTATGGTGAGAAATGTGAGATATATACCGATAAGAAGAGTTAGAAGTATATTTTCTCACAGAAAGAACTCAACATCAGGCAAAGGAGATGGCTTGAACTACTCAAGGATTATTATTACACTATACACTACCACCCAGGGAAGGAAAATAAGGTGGAAGATTCTTTGAGTAGAAAGGATCATGGTGTTTTGAACAAGATGATAGTTGAAAAGGATCCTATATACATGGATCTAGTAAAAATGGATATGGGAATCACCATGGAAGGTGAAACATCTATAATTTTTCAAATGATTTCTAAACCATCTTCACTATAAAGGATAAGGAGTTTTAAGACCGATGATAAAGAGTTTCAAAATAAGATTAAAGCTGTGAATGATGGGAGATTGAGTGAATTTGTGTATGAAGATGGAATTTTGAAATTTGGGAAGAGAATTTGTTTTCTTGATATACCTGATCTAAAAAGGGAATTGTTGGATGATGATCATAGTTCCAATTTCTCTATACACCCTGGGAGAATCAAAATGTATAGAGATTTGAAGGAACATTTTTGGTAGGACAACATGAAGAGGGAGATTTCTGATTTTGTGTCAAGATGTATGGTTTATCAATAAGTGAAAGCTGGAAGGAAAAAACCTGGAGGAGTCATGAAACCACTTCCCATACCTAAGTGGAGATGGGATAATATTATGATGGACTTTGTCATGGGACTACCAAAGGCTCATAGAAGGAATGCTGCAATATGGGTCATTGTTGATCGTCTTACCAAGTCAGTACATTTTCTTGATATAAGAGAAGATTTAACACTTGAATGTCTAGAAAGATTATATATTAATGAAGTTGTGAGACTTCATGGAGTACCCCTATCAATTGTTTCTAATCATGATCCACGTTTTACATTAAGATTCTAGAAAAATGTTCAGAAATCCCTAGATAATGAACTTAGTTTGAGCACTGCCTACCACCCTCAAACTGATGGATAATCAGAACAGACTATTCAAATGTTAGAATATATATTGAGATCATGCTCACTTGACTTTCAAGGTATGTGGGACCAATATTTACCTCTGGTATAATTTTCCTATAATAATAACTTCCAATCAAGTATTCATATGGAACCATATGAAGAGTTATATGAAAAGAGATGTTGCACACCGACCTGTTGGGATGATGTTGGTGAAAGAAAATTCATAGGCTCATAACTGGTGGATGAAATGATGAAAAAGGTGAAGGTAATCCAAAACCATATCAAAGCATCTCAAAGTAGGTAGAAGAACTATGCCGATAATCGAAGGAAGGATTTGGAATTTCAGGTAGGAGATCATCTTTTCTTGAAGGTATCTCCATGGAAGGGTGTTATACGTTTCGGTAAGAAGGGTTAATTGAGTCCTAGGTACATCAGACCTTTCAAAATTATTGAACTAATTGGGGTTATAGCTTACTGTTTGGCAATGCCGCTAAGTCTCTCCAAAGTTCATGATGTGTTCCACGTATCACTATTGAGAAAATACATG